>CM051025.1:99197473-99797473 GCA_027627225.1 Congeria kusceri
CTTTCATCTAGACCTCGCTTGGGATTGCATATGGGGTGGGTGTGGTTACGGTCAAAGTCAATGTTACCAAAAATAGACAAACAGTTTCTGCTCAATAGCTTGAGAACACATTGAGATGGTTTAATGAAACTTCCTATGTAGATACCTTATATCTAGACCTCGGTTGGCATTGCATATGGGGTTGGGGGAGTCAAGGTCAAGGTCACCAGTACTCAAAATTTAATTTTTGTGCTGACTTTAATGCATTTCGTTCGACAAATTGGGTTTTCGTGGAATTCCCACGTTTCTTTTTTTCATTATAGTACATCAGATTCATTAAAGTTTTTATGTTAAAATAATTCCGTTGAAATTCTTCTCGATGAATAAATGCTCTTCACTCTACACTCTTTTTACATAAATAAGTAGATGTTAAGCATAGTGTTCAGAAGTATAGGAATCAGTCACAAACTGATTATTGACATTCTATTCGTGATATATGTTCATACGTTTACCATTTGGTTTAAGTTCATATGTTTACTCTATTTAAAGCATATGCGTACGAGACAACGATGGATTACACCACTGGATATCAGTGGTGGCAGACAACATACAATCCGTGGTGGCAGACAACTGCAGGTCAACATTCTTAGTTAAAGACCCATTGTGTAATATACATGTCAATGCTTGTTTTGTCGTTGAAATGGAAATGTAGAATGGAACAAAGTTTCTAGATGTTCTCTCATGTGTTCGTCGAAAACAAAACTTCATCACTATTCATCACTATTCTAAAGCGTATATGAGACGTTCTACTTCACGCCCTATTGTCTCCCTATATAATAGGTATGTTTATTCGAAGTTTATGAGGTCCATCCGCGCCGAAGCGGCATAATGTGAGGACCCCCGGTATGTTCCAGCACCCCTGCCTTATTTACTTTCAGAGAGACATTGAAAGTTGGCAGCAATTTTGACTTATATCTGCATTTTTTCAGCTATTTATTTTTTTACTGAAATATTCTTAATTTTGGTGTGGTCTTGCGCTGTGGGGGGAAGTCGGAGTACCCGGAGGAAACCACCAACCAAATATATAATAATATTGTCCACATCTATTTACACACATTTTTCGTAAATGTAGATCGCTTATTTAATTTTTTTTTGTAATGAACATCCGTAATTTTAAATAAATTTAGTTCATATTTAAATAACATAATGGGCCTTTAAAATGTCGTTTCTATACATGTATATAAATACATGTGATTTACAATTTCATCAAATTTTATAAAATTGTTTTCAAACAATGCACATACGTAAAGGTATGCATAAAACATGTATTTTCTGGTTTGTTCCGTTATTTTCATTCCATGTTTTAAAACAATAAATAATTCTCCACCCGTTCAGACTGCAGTGAATGTTTATAATGATACTATTAGTATACATGTGATATAATTTGATGACTGTATTTGAGCAGGTTACACAGTACGGGACGCGATTCGGTTGGGATGCAGTGATTTTAGTAATGATACTATTAATATACTTGTCATAGAAGTTGACGCCTGTATTTTATTAGGTTACACAGTTCAGGACGCCATTCGGGTGGGGTGCAGCGAGACCGGATGGAACATCGAGATCGATATGAGCATGCTGCGCCGCGTATACCCGAATGCACGTGCGTCTGACATCTACCTGGGGGAGAACACGTGCACGGGCGCGGAGTCTTGGAACCGCGTGGTCTTCCAGCAAGGTCTGAGAGAATGTATCACTAGCGAAACGGTAATGATCCTGATGACATGGGGAATCTCTATAACAGTTGAATTTAACTTGTTAAGTTATGAAAACATTAACCTCATAGTAGACAATAGTGTTTTCAAAGCACATCATACAACGTTCTGTATGAAGTCCAGACATGTTACACTTTTGTCAAAATGCTGGTCAACATTTGTTATATTAAAAGCAGTTGACATTATTGTGGTGTTTTGGTGTTGTTGTTTGTTGTTATTTGTTAATTCGGTTTGTTGTTGGTTTTCATGGTATAAAGAATCGTTTGACTGTTGATTTTATGTACTATTTAGGTACTAAACGTTCACGAAACACATTCATTGTTATGGTCAAAGGTAAGATTTCAATTCTTAGGTCAGGTACAACGCTCTCGTCTACTCGAACCAACTCGTGTACGCGGAGAGGGATCCCGTTCACTCGTTCATCATCCGCCATTACAACTGGACGGTTGGCGTCGAGTGTGACGTACAGAGGAACGAGAGTTCGTCCGGTATGAGAGTAGAGCATAGTGCAGTACCGCCCAGTGTTACAAAACATGGCTAAGAATACGTCTGATAGGGATAATATTTAAATACATCCACAAAATCCAACGTGTCAATGCATTCGTCTCGTATGATCTTGTCGAAAAGACAACAATTTATATTGATCGAATCAGCTTGAACTCATCTAATGTACAAAGGCAGTTTTATTTTAACTGATTCAAGAGAAAAACACTTATTATCACATAAGGGACAGGATATTGGCTTACACAAAACAAACTTTTTATAAAACTTATAGTAAAAATACCAGCTTCATTTATGAAAACATTTAAAGGCACTTTCAAGGTGATTCACATTAAACTAAACATTTTACGTTTAATGTTGAGACAAGAAACATACACAATAATGCATTATGAGCTAAAAAAAAAAAACTATACTTCTTTTCATAAAATAAATGGAATTTGAACAATTTGAAATTCAGTTTGATGTTTACATTTTCAACACTACGAAACTAGCCAAAGTTCCTCGGGTTTTATGTAAATAATCGTGCAGCATGCCGAATGTTACCGGTGGATAGTCGGATTCAATCCGCATCTCCACGAAATTCGGCAGTAAATAAAGTTAGTGTTTGTACACAGTTTTACTTTGGGTAACAGTGTTTTTGCAATAAACAGTTTTCAGCAAACCGAATGTTTCTGACGTAGGTTATGTGCTAACGTAAACACATGCTAAAACAGACAATAATAGAACCGTATTATTGTAGAGTATGAACTTTGTCATGTTCACCTTGTGTGCAGCTTTAATACTGTTAGAGTTAAGACCCTGATAAAATTTCAAACAAGCAGAGATAACTAGTTTGTTGTGTTTCACCGTCACTGTATTTTGTTTGTTAGAATGCAGTGCTTATACATATGATTACTTAGATGCAGTCGTATTGCTATTTTCCTGATTGCCCCTATTTTCAGTAAATGGTTGATTCCCTCATTATCAACAAAATTTAAACCGACTTTATTTTAGGTCACATCGAGCACGAAAATAACAACAATCATGGCGGCCCATTGGTTTCCGGCACGAGTCACTATACGGTCAACATGACCTTCTACCTGGACCCGAACTTCCAGCGGCCTGTTCCAAGCAACCCCTTGTCCGTGCCCGTGGGGACGGACGTATACGTGAAGGTGTTCACCATGGCAACGGACTGGACGGTCAAGATGCGCGTGCACACGTGCTACACTAAACCCAATCCTACATCACCGGACCACTTGAGATACTACCTGATCCAAAACGGGTAGGACTGTGTGGTTACTAATAATTATGTTTGGATGTTTTACGTTTTACGGATTTTCTTTTTCATTGGTACATTGTTAGATCTAATTCGATCTATGTGTTGCTGTTGTATTTTGCTTTTCTAACTTTTGATAAAAATAAGGTGTTTCCGTAGTTTTTTTTTCATTTTTTGTACTAATTTAAATTATTATTACGGAACTTCGAGGGCGTATAGTAATCGCATCGTCCTTCCGTCTGTCCGACCGTCCGTCTGCCCGCCCGTCCGTCACGCTTCTTGAGCGGAGCATAGCTCCATTAGTATTGAAGGGATTCAAATAAAACTTCATATAATGATAGAGGATAATGAGAGAAAGTGTAGAATACAAGGACCACAAATCTGTCTTAAACATTTACAGAAGTATTGCTCTTTGTTTAATTTTCTTGTGCATAGCATTACTCCATTAGTTTTGAAGGGATTCAAATGAAACTGCATATAATGATAAACAATAAGAGGAAGTGCAGAGCTCAAGGACCACAACTCTTTCTTCATTATTTACGGAGTTATTGCCATTTGTTTTATTTGCTTATGTGGAGCATTAATTTTCTTCTGCAGAGCATAAATCCATTATTATTAGAGGGATTCAAATGAAACTTCATATAAAGCTAGAGGACAATAAGAGGAAGTGCAGAGCACAAAGACCTTAACTCTTTCTTCAATATAACGGAGTTATTGCTCTTTATTTCATTTGTTTGTGCGGAGCATAACTCCATTTCTATTAAAGGGATCCAAATGGAACTTCAAATATTGATAGAAGACAATGAGAGGAAGTGAAGTGTGTGCAGAGTACAATGACCTTAACTCTTTCTGCAATACTTACAGAAGTATTGCCCTTTGTTTTATTTTCTTGTGCGGAGCACAACTCCATTAGTAATGCAGAGATTCAAATGAAACTTCGTACAATGATAATGGACAATGAGAGGAAGTGCAGAGCACAAGAACTATGACTCTTTCTTCAATATTTATAAAGTTATTGCCCTTTGTTTTATTTTCTTGCGCAAAGCATTAATTTTCTTGTGCGGAGCATACTTCCATTAGTATTGAAGAAATTAAACTTCATAGAATGGTCGTGGACAATGAGAGGAAGTGCAGAGTAGAGGGAGAATAACAATTTCTTTAACATTGAGGAATAATTGCCCTTTGTTTAATTTTCTTGCGTGGAGAAAACCCCATTATAATTAAAGAAATTCAGATGAAACTTAATATAATGATAGAGAACAATGAGAGGAAGTGCAGAGTACAAGAACCATACCTCTTTCAGCAATATTTATGGAATAATTGCCCTTTGGGTTTTTTGTTCGTAGCATAACTCCATTAGTATTGAAGGAATTTTAAATAAAACCACACATAGTTTAGAGTTTATTTCAACATACATTAGGCTTTAAAGCCCATGAGTACACATATATTACAACACAATATAGTCAAACGTGGTCAATGACGTACAGGCATATAAATAACTGTTTTATGCAATACCAATTTTAACATTTATTTAGTATGAATAACAAAACGTAAATCGTATTAAGTTTTTAACATCCTAGTACAACAAATTCTTGTATATTTAGTTATAATGCTATGAAAAATAACATTGTAAACTGAGACATACAATAGTTATATGGAGAGAAACTATTGATAATATAATTCTGTTCTCAATTTAAAAGCATTAAAAATAAATGTGGCAAGGTTTCTAATTGTCTTTTGATTGTCAGTCTGTAAGAGTTCAATAAATTTTATAATATTTGTATGCTTCCAATAATATTTATTTATATACTGTTTTCTTAAAGTGTTAAATACTGGGCATTCGAGTAAAAAATGAAACTCGTCTCCCAGAACATTACAATGTTTACATTTTCTATTTTGTTATAGTGTCTTTTCAGGCTTGTGCCATCTCCCTGCTTCTACTTCAAGTCTGTGAGCAGATACTCTAAAACGAGTTAAATCGATTCTAAATTTTGATAAATTTACTATATTTAGGTAGGGCTGAAATGTAAAACTTCCATAAATGTTATAACTTCTACCCCTGGTCGATCGTTGTAAATCAGTTGACCAGTCTTGAACAAAAACATCAGATATTCGTTGTTTAGCAATATATATATAACTATTCACATCTCCCACTCCCTGAAAAAACATACTTCACCAAATCCTAGTGTATCTAGTACATGTTTTACCGATTTAACCCAAGACTGTTTTTCTGGATATAATCAAGATCATGTAATGACATATTATAAACTATTTTAATATATTTAACGTCATCAGATTGTAATTCTTTTAACTAATATTTTAAAACACAAACAATCCGTTTATTTATTACGGGTTTACGCCCAAGTTCACCGTATATGAAATTATTTTGAGTTTGCAACCGGACACCTAACACTTGCTTACAATAACGTAAGTGTATTCTTTCAATTTGAATGCTATTATTTAAACCCCATACTTCAATTCCTTCATTTAGAATTGGTTCAATAAGCTTATCAAATAAATCGAGACTGTGACTAACTGATATGTTTGGAAATTTTACTAAGTTTGATTTTAACATATATGTTGCTTTAAGAGCCTGTCATGATAGCGCGTCATATGTTGCTAAAATGAACCCCCAGTTGTAAAACTATACCTAGATATGTAAATTTATTAACAATTTCTAAAACATTTCCTTGATAAATAAATTTCAAATTTCTTCTATTTTGCCCGCCCTTTTTGAAGATCAATATCTTTGTTTTGTTAACATTAACGCCTAACTTCCATTTAGCATAATAATGATCTCACAAATCTAACCCATTTTGTAATCCTATTTCCGATTCCGCAAAAATAACAATGTCATCAGCATATAGTAATAAAAACAGTTTTAACGCCTTCAATTTTATTAAGCATGAAATGTTCCTCAATATCCTTTAAATACATTGAAAATAAAAATGGTGACATTGATTCCCCTTGTCTTACTCCTAAAAAGCATGTAAAAGATTCATTACTGATTTCGTTATTCTATTTTATTTGTGATTTAAAGATATTATACATTGATCTTACTATGTTCAAAATTTTACCTCTTACACCTCATTTTATTAACTTGTAAAATATAATTTCTCTCACTACAAAATCAAATGCCTTGGTAAAATCAACAAAGGCTGTGTAATTTTCTTATTTTGATTTAAAACATGTGTAAAGATACCTTGCAAAACGAAAATATGATCTACTGTTCTCATACCTTTTCTAAATCCGGCTTGAGCTTCTATTTAAACATTATATGTTTCCCCCCAAACGTTCAATCGATTGTTAATAATTTTGCTAAATAATTTTCCTATAGTACTTAACAATGTGATTCCTCTATAATTGACCGTGTCGTCTAAGTCCCCTTTCTTATGCAGAGGAACAATAAAACCTTCGCTCCATGCCTCTTGAAAATAACTTATATCAAACATTTTATTAAAAAACACAAACAAAACCCTCAAAAAGTGGACATTTGTAACGCCATTTTTAAGAAACTCATTTAACACATAATCAGGACCTGCTGATTTACCATTGTTTAAAGAATTGCATGCCTTTTTAATTTCTTCTCGTGTAATTTCAATATTTAACTCTTCAAACATTACGTGTAATTCTTCATTCAAATATCGCTCATTAAAATAAATGATGTCTTCGTCCGGTTGAAAAAAACTGCGTATCTGGATCATTAATGGATTTAAAATATCTAACAAAATCATCTGTCGACAATGTATTTGACTTTAATGGCTTCGCTGATCCCTTTAATATTCCAATATTTTTTCGCATCTAAAAATCTATTATGTTCTAAAAAATTTGTCTGTTCTGTATCATATTGATATATTTGTTTTTTAACTAAACCTTTATATTTACTTCGGGCATTGATCATTAAAATTCTATTTTCATCAGACCTATCATTTCTGTACATGTTCAATCGTTTATAAAACTCAAATTTTTCTGTTTGACAATCGTCATTAAACCATTGGTTACTGTTATTTTCCAGATATTTACTTCCAGTATTTGTTTTATAGATGATAGAGGACGTTGAGAGGAAGTGCAGAGTACAGGGACCATTACTCATTTTTAATATTTACATTGTTATTGTCCTTTGTCTTCTTTTGTGCAGCTAATTACTACCTTAGTATTGACGGAATTTAAAATAACACCACATGTATTGATACTGGACATTGAGAGGAAGAGCAGAGTACAAGAACAACTATTTCAATAGTTATGGAGTTAATACCGTTTAGTTAATTTCCTTGTGCAGGGCATAACGCCATTAGTATTGAATTGATTTAAAATAAAACCATATAATTATATTGATAGAGATTGGGCGGAAGTGCAGAGTACAAGGACCATAACTCTTTTTATAGGAGGCATCATTTTTTGCCAACATGTAACTGACATTGTGTTGCCTTCCTCTGACAAGCATATGCTTCGGGGGCATACGTCACATCTTGTGACAAGCCTTGTTTATACTAACATCTCAAACCTGAATATGATAGTGTGTTATTCGTTTTGTTACATATGGTAAGAATAACGTTTTTGAATTGTTAGCTGTGAAGTGGACACAAACACACACCTGATATCGCAGTCTACGCACGAGACGAGATTTGTGTTCCAAGACTTCGAGTACACAAGCAATCACCAGGGCATCCACGTGATGTGTGACGCCACGTTTTGTAGCACAAATGATTACAGTCGCCAATGCACGCAGACGTGCAACCCGATAATCAGAAGAAACGCGCACGTGGAGCGTGTTGATGACGTCACGACTTCTTCGTATGACGTCACAACTGAGAATGTCAGGGGCTCGGATTCGGAGACCACGGTAGATGATACTGAGCAGACTACGCCGTACGGAAACAACGTCTGAGTTTATGACGTTATCCATAGCTGACGCGGACATAAGATGTTGTTAAATTGTCACAATTTAAAATTATTTATTTTTTCCAATGTCGGTTAGTTTTATTTGTATATATACAATATAACAATATACACATATTATCATAAACATTCAAACATTCAAAAGCTTATATAGATCTAATTAAAGTATTGACGACAGTTGAAAAAGTATGGGATTAAAGGATGGAAACAAATGAATACAAATAGAAAAATGGTGAGAGATACATATTGTTTAGGGAAAAAAAAGTTTAAAAGAAAGAAAAAAAAAGATATGGAAGCAATTACATTTACTCCGTGTCACCGCGGTGTAAAAAAATATTTAACAAAGACATGAACTGCTTGAAAAAAAAACATTTTGGGGATATAAGCAGTATTTCAGAAATATCAGGACATAAACGTACAAATATAAGCATAATATACAAGTTGTTTTTTATACAGGTACATGACCAACAGGTACACAAAAGATTAATGTTAGAGCATAGTAAACATATTTTTTACAGAGATGAATGTTCATAAAAAAGTATTTACATACGAACAAAGGTTTAATGTAGATCTACATCTTAAAACATATTTTATTGATGAATCGATACTCTGTATTTGTCAGAAATTTGTATAAATGTTCCTGTATATTTTATTGAAATGCTTCAAATATGCAAATTTTAGCTTACAGATAAATTGTGATTTTTTTATTTAATGATTGTGATTGATTAGATAATTTTTAACAAAAGCATGATTACTATTATTATTAAATATATTTTTCCAGTGCTTTTACTCTAGATCTAATTAAAAATAAATAGAAAAGCATGTTGTTGATGTTGTTTTTATTTTCCTTTCAATGATATTTTTTAAGAGAAAGCGTATCGCTTATACAAAAGCCTTAAAAGTCCGTTTGTGTTATGTGTACATGTATAGTGTGGTATGATACATAAATAATTATTGTAAAGAAATGAATTTCCTTTTATAATACTAACAGTTAACACACTAAAACTAAAAATTCCCTCCTCAACTTTGTACTATAAACTGGATACGGTATTGAACGTGTTAGATTCTACATTATAGAAGTTCTAATATCGCCCTAGATCGTTTAGTAATGTGTTGATGTTTGTAAATGACATCAGATCTCTAAACAAAATATCATTGTTCCGCGAGAATGCAAATTATATAGAGGATATTTGTTTGTTTCCCGTGTGATAACGCGTGATATCATCACCGGAAAAGGAGACAATTAACATTTTTAAGAGCGCTTGCGCGAGTGCAAATATGTAAATTGTCTCCCTTTCCGGTGATGATATCATGCGTCACCGAAAAGGGAGACAATTAATATTTTCACGAGCGCTTGCTGTCGCCCTTTCCGGTTATGATATCACGCGTTATCACACCGGAAACAAACTAAATTTCTTTTTATTTTAATGCTATTGAGTATTCTTTACATTTGAATAATTTTGAAGGGGTTTTTAACACAATATTTTCAGTTTTATGTCAGTACTATTTTCTCTATAATGCGTAGTAATCGGTGTCAGTAATAAACATTCCTGCGCCATGTTGGATTACGATAAAATGTGCCGTGGATTAGTTAAGCAATTTAAACCGCAAAGTTTTTTACTCTAGGCATTATCATGGTAGTGTGTTTACAATACAACAGTCTACTATGCTCTACAGTATATTCAGAGGCAATGCAAAAGCCGGGTTTCTAAATTCATGTAAGTTTAAATACATGCAATTGGATACACTACAGTAAGTCGTACAATAATGTCCAGCGTTTCAATTAAACAGTTAACACTCACTGCTAGGTTTAAATATATTTATAGTCAAAGTACGTATTGAAAGTGAAAGTCCGTTTTCTCCGAAATTCACATTTTCTAAAAATAGCGTGAGCATACGTGTTATGGTGTAAACAATAGTAGCTAACACAGTCACGACATTCAAAAGCACTATGTGTTTGCGAAAGCAATTCAAGATGATTAAAATCGTAGATGCGCGTTAAAATGTGAAAGAGTGTTCTGACTTGGATTACTTATACGTATAAGTGTTTTCTATGATAGTTAATCGGATTTAACAACACAACTGGGTTAAAGGTCGGTCGAAAATTTGAAGAAAACAAGATGGCGGAGAAAAGAACGCTGAAAACTTCTTACAACAGCAAATTGAATACTTTAATACTTAAGCGTGATTACTGGATATACACAACTTAATGCACACAAACTAATATATAAATATGTGCTTGCTCAATGGACACAAGTTATTACTACGTTGGATTCTTGTTGGATTTTGGAGAACCGGCAATACAGCAATTATGTAAACAAAGGGAGACTACTGTTCATAGCAACGATAAACAACAAGTGCAACTGCTAGTGTAGTATGCGGGAATTAATAAAGTGCAAAGGATAAAATAAATGCTAAAATTAGACTTGGACCAAGGTGACCAGCTCCAATGCCTTGTGGGTAAAAATTGTACCCGCAAGACATTGTCTGTACTAGTCTCCTTGGCTCAGTACGACTAGGAAAATCCAAGAGAAAGAAAGATGAAAGACAGTTCAATATATCGGAGAGGTATTCTTAACATTTGCTGTTATTAATCTTTACTGCTTTTCTTTTTGGTAATTCTGTGTGATAAGTGGTAACAACACCTACAATTAAATATTGTCCAAATCAAAGAAAATTAAAAAAGTCCCTCACTATAAGTGATACAGGGATATATCTCGATGATTCAATATTTCACTACTTAGCATTAAATAAAGATGTTTATCTTTTACGGTTTATATTCAACAGTTTTCTTGCAAAATTGTTGAGGGATGTGTGTTAGTTAAAAACTGTCCTTAGTAAATTTAATTTTCTTTACACTGCTGATGAGCTAGAAGTCCATATGTGTACTGGGTGTGGCGTTTTCGACCTTTGAATCAGGTCTAGAAGACCTTGACCTGGAAGACGACGCACGAAATATTTTTGCTTGACTGCGTATCTTTTGTGTTTTCTTATCGTTCTTGATTGACCGTCTTGGAGAAGGTGACTTTGAAGATGCATTGGAAGATTTCGATACAGAAGACCGATTCTTGTCTGCATATCTTCTGGTCACGAATACCTCCTTTCGTTGTGGTGTGTTAGAACGGCTTGTTTGTGGTCACCTCTCATCTGTTGTTTTTCTCTACAGAACTTGGACCCACAGAGTGCACTATCAGCACTTGACTTGGTACTGTGATGGCCCTGTTGCTTTACTGACGGTACTGGTGAGCCTGCTGCTAGGGACCTTGACCTTTATTGCTTGCGAACCTGTTCCGTCTTCATTGACATCCATGGTTGAATGTTGTCGGAAGGTTTGATTTCAGGTGCCTGTGCCGTCTTGATTTGCATCATTGGTTTTCAAAGTAACGGTTTATAATCTGGAACTAACGGTTGACAGATTTGATCCCATTCCAATAAATCGAATAGACTTAGTTTCGAGAAGTCCATTATGTGTACAACTTGTGGGAAATGTTTTCCGCAGTGCTAAGCACAACCCTTCCTGTTTGACCAGCCCATCAGCTTCCGGAAACTGTATAATTAAGTTGCCCTATGACTGAAATCTTCTTCAATTCTTCCGCTTTAGCGTTGTTGATATTGATTTTCATATGGAAGTTTAAATGCACAAAAAGACCGCATAGATTTTCTATTTTCCTTGTAACACTGGCCTCTGTCTACGCAGGCGCTTGCAGACGACTCCCGCCATATTAATAGGTGGACCAAACTGAACAAATGATATTTGTTCAAATAGTTCACAGTTCCTGGTAGAGCTATCTTTATTATTATCCGGTAAAAATTTACGTCAAGAAACCTAAAATTATACTAGACTGACAAGTGCACCCCTTTTAGTTAAAAGAACTCAGACAGACAGTCGTTTGGAAAGATTGAACTTTAATTTTAATACCTGATTGCTGGTGTTCCTTTAACAAATTATCCTCTTCACCATTAAGGTAATTGAATTCAACAAAGACAGACCTTAAATATTAATTGGAGGGTCATACTGACAAGGACTTACGTCACTAGTAAAAACACGTCCTACCTGTACGAAAGCTGAGATCAAAACTCGCCCCTGTGTCGGACCGTCAAATGTAATAAAACCCGTCCTCACAATAACACACCGTACTATACCAAGACGATTCACAACAAAGCGACAAAATAGTAAAGGTAAGAAACCAGTAAATCAAATCCCCATAGGGTCCCATTGTAAAATAGAAAAATCTCAAGGAGTCGCTGGCCACTTGACTTTGTTTCAGAAAATGCGATTCTGGTCTCTTTGGAAAGATGGTTTTCTCTGTGTTCAAATTTTAAAATAAAAATACGTTATGTACTTCTGAAAAAATTCATCTCCCGTAAGAAAACAGAATGCACTCGCGATTTCGACAAAAGCGCATTCTGTCTTCAGATCATTTGAATTTCAAGTTATTCGGTCTCATGATACATCAAAATACATCAAAATATGTCGTTTTCCTAAAAAAAAAACAAATTTAAACCAGTGTGAGTTAAGTTTCTTTTAAAAGAATAAAAAACTATTTGATATACGTACGAAATTTCGACTATTTAATGAATTCTTACCTAAAAGCAACATTTATAACAGCAGATAAATCGGTGGTGGTGGTTTTTGCATGCACATTAATACGAACAATCAATGCGGACAATGATATTTGATTCGACTTGAAAGTTTCGTTGGGTGCAAGGTTTCTTCGAAACCAAGGCATGTATGCTATAGCAATCAGTAGGGGCGTAAATATATGACTGGCCCATATCGCGATATACCGCAATATTTTACAATATATCGCGGTATATGTCGCGATATATTGCCCATCTTAAAAAGCGCAGTTTCTCTTCATGTCTCACTTAAATTAGCGCACAAACGCATTTATTAACACAATTGTAATGTTTAAATACCAATCTATTCAATTTAAAATATCGTACACTATTTAAAAAAATATATGCATGATGTTAAATATCATAATTAAAGTGTATTTAAATACAATCAGATGCATTATAACTTTCCATACTTCCATATGTATTTGTCTACACATTGTATTAAACATTTGTATAAAAACGTGTACACACTGCTCATTGTAAAATTGAAGGCAAACAGAACAGCGGACACCATAAATTTCAACTGGGTAGGTATAAGTCGAAAATGAATAAAATCTTAAAATACTAAATTGTAAAACCATTTGATTTTTCAACGAAGGAATGCATTTTAGCAATTGCAAAATAATTATAAGAGTAAAGGGAGACAATACTCTATGTTCGCAGCTATGGTCGCCAGTACTGGGGAACCTGTAAGCCGGGTAGCGGTAATACTTTCTCAGATGACCGTCACAATGCCCTCTGTTCGTAGCTATGGCCACCAATGCCGTGTAGCAGCAACATTGTCTTATATTACTGTCACAATATTCTGTATTCGCAGCTATGGTCGCCAGTGCTATGGAGCCAGTAAACCGGGAAACGGCAATATTGTCATCGATATTTCACAATTGCAGCAGCTATGGTAACCAGCACTATGGAGCCAGTAAGCCTGAAAGCGGCAATATTGTCTTAGATGACTGTCACAATGTTCTGTGTTCGCAGCTATGGTCGCCAGTACCGGGGAGCCAGTAAGCCGGGAACCGGTAACATTGTCTTGGATGAGCTGGACTGCGTAGGCAACGAAACAGACGTCTTCCCAGTGTCGCTCCAACCCCAAGCTGCAGACGGACTGCATCCATAGACAAGACGTCATGCTATTTTGCCATGGTAATGAGATTTGTGAATCAATCCGTATTTGATTGGTTTGCATTCCATGTTATAACATATTACATTCCATATAGGAATGTTTTATATTCCATATAGATATTAAATTTTACTTATCTATTAATAAATAGTGTAGTCGGTGTTTGATCTATTCATAAACATTTCCGTGTAAAGGTGTGGTTTAAAGGACGTCGTGATTTAAATATGGCGTCATAAACCAAAAAACATGTCCTATAAAGTAAGATGTATGTCTTGTTCATTCCAGCTTATTCTCACGTCTGTGTGTACACACCGCCGTCAACGTTGCGACAACATCTGACCGTAAGTACCCGGTAGCTATTAACTTCATAACTTCGCTATGGAAAACAAATGGGGTTGTTTTTTTTGTTTACCTATCTCAAGTTGTTGTTGATGGTGGTGGTGGTGTTGGTGGTGATGGTGGTGATAGCACTGGGGGTGGTGCTACTGCTGTTTTAAGAAATTATGAAGTGTAGTTAAATAAACAAAGGAAGAAAAACAAAACTGTTGACTTAATAACTGGCGTGTACACTGTTGCTTTGTGTTGTCGCTTCCCCCCCCCCCCCCCCACAGCCTAAAACAATAGCCGCCCCACCCCGGTATGCCTGGAATGTACATAGGTGACGGGTATGTCTGTTGCTTAAAGCCGCACAAACGGTGAATGTGGCCAACTTTAGAAATAACAGTTAGTCATTTTGTAGCCTGGAAAAAAGTGGTATGTGTCGTCAGGGGTTGCGAAATTAATGGTCCGTATTGCCCAGCTTGTCCTAAATTATGTACGGACAAGTAAACATTTGTCATAATATGGGATATTCTTAATGTAAAGACAAGAAGCAAGCAACGTTATTTTAAAATGTTCCTCAGCATTCCATCTTACAACACAATGTTTGCTAGATGAAACATTAGATCTATTGAAAAAAAATACTCACTTGATCAGTTGCGACAGATTTTAAAACCAAAACAAACCTGTACATAAGGAAACTATGCATAAAACAAAGTAACCGTCTTTCATTCAGCCATAATGGCACTGCGTTAGGGTCGCTGAACATCGTTAGGATTATCCGGCTACAGGCAGTGAATAAGCTGTGTCATGTTAGAATAGTCGATAAACCTGACCGTATTGACAACCACGTTAACGGTTACAGCGACGTACGTGCCTACTCGGGCGCTCGTATCGGCAAGGGTGCCGGAAGTATCGTTATCGACGAGCTGTACAGCTACGGGTGGGAGACCGACATTGCAGACTGTAAGTCTCACAAGTGGTTGGAGAACGACTGCACCTACAGCGAGGATGCCGGAGTCGCCTGTCATCGTATGTAATATGATTCATCCATTGATTCATTTATTCATATGTTTTCATGTATTAATTCATTCGTGCATTCGTTCTTTCCTTCCTTCTTTCCTTCTCTCCTTCCTTCATTCCTTCCTTCATTCATTCCTTATTTCCTCCTTCTTTCCTTCCTTCTTTCTTTCCTTCTTTCCAACCTTCCTTCCTTCATTCCTTTATTCATTCTTTCCCTCCTTCATTCATTCCCTTATTAATTCATTCATTCTTTCATTTATTCATTCATTCATTCTTTCTTTCAGTCCTTCCTTTCTTCCTTCCTCCATTCATTCATTCATTTATTCCTTCCTTCATTCATTAGTTCCTTCCTTCCCTTCCTTCATTCCTTCCTCTCTTCCTTCAGTTTGAACGAACGAATTAATTCAATCACTCACTCTTCATTCATTCACTCGTTCATTCATTTATTCACTCATTCACTTATTCTCAATGAATGTTTGTCCACTGTCACCGTGCAATTTACAGTGTTCCACCGAGGCTTCAGTGTCCCTACAACTTCCAAGGCAAGCTACCTTTTGATAACTACGCATGCGCCAACCGGAAGTCAAATTCCACATATGACCACGCCTTCCAATCAGAAAACAACCAATCACGGGTCACATCATACAACGGCTAGTTCAAATATGGGTTTGTATTTTATTTTGTATTGTCGTGTGGTAACGCACTGGCTTCACAACCCAGGGGTCGCAGGTTCGAGCCCCCACTACACCCTAACCTACTAATCCGTCTTTCGCATGAGACGTTAAACCGAGGTGCAGTGTACTAGGTGCCTCACATCGGGCACTAAAAGACCCCGGGTCGCCTCTGGAACGTCTCCTGTATCTTGCATTATCCCCCGTAACCTAACTAACAAGTCTTCTGGGGGCGATGGCCATATGGGAGAGAATCCTGGTGCACTCGATACAAATGTACTAAACACACTTTGTGTACATGTACATTTTCATAAACTGGGTCTTTGACACTTACATCTCAGATCAAAAGTTTATAGCATGTTAGAAATAGCATATTAAATATATTATTTTCAAGAAATAAGGATTTATACTGTACTTGATCGTTTTAATAATATCAAAAATTATTCACGTCAAGGTATGAACAGACGTTTCCAGAAATGTCGAATCGCATACAAATAAAAGCGACCTGTTTACAGATTGGCAAAAAGACCATTTCCAAATTGGTGGTCATAGATTTCAAAAAGAAAAATACATTATATATATACAAGCGAAATAACACTACTGACAAAGAAATATATTGGAAATAAAGTGTCGTTTATGAAAAATCGTCAATTAAAATTGATCAAATTATAAAGCGTTTGCAACGCATTTCAACGGTATTTTGGGAAATACGTGCATCACTAACATATCGTTAAAAATTCACCATGGTGAACCATTGTTCGTTTTAAAGTCACGATAAACGATTGGTTAACGCGAGATATTTTTTATCCCGCGAAGGCATTTTTTTTCTTTATATAATATTTGTTTTGGTTAATCCAACTGCTCAAGAGAAAACATTAAATTGTCTTTTTCAAAAATACAAAAATCTGTGAACAAGTCCTTTTAATCAAATTTTTTATCCAAACATTGCGCTGGAATGCACGTGGTACAGCTTGTGAGGCTCGATCCGTGGACAATATGAGGCGCGTCGAGGGAAAACCGGTCTTAATGCATGTGCGTACAGTGTCGTCCCGGATCAGTCTGTGCAGTCCGCACAGGCTAATCCGGGACGGCACTTTCCGCTTTTATGGTATTTTCTGTTTTTATGACGTGTCATCTAACCATAAATCCACTTTAGGCGGAAAGTGCCGTTCTGGATCAGCCTGTGCGGACTGCACAGGCTGATCCGGGACGACACTTTACGCACACGCATTAAGATCGGTTTTCTCACGACGCGCCACAATTATTCATTAAGTAGGGGCTGCTTATGGGCAAACCCAGGGAAGGTCCAGTGCTATCAACTGTGAAACCGTATTGTAACGAAATCGGGTTCATAACAAATACTCGAGTCGTGCAGCAATTGTATGGACCTCTCTAGAGACGCTGAATGCTGCCTCCCAACTATGGTATCTATTTGTTTCTATGAGAATACATTCATCCCGTTTATAAAATCAGTCAGTGTAACGTGCACGCCTAGTTCATTTACGCGTAAAATATACACAAGAACGTTACGGTTCTAACACGTGTTTTTTATCGATATATATTTTCACACAGCAATCCGGCTGGACAAGATGATCCATGTCACGTGCACGAAGTTATACTGGCACGTGACTGTCGACATGGACCTGCTTAGACAGATGAACCCAGGCGCCAATGCCGGCGACCTCTACATGGGAGACAACTCGTGCAAGGGCTCGGAGATTTACGGGCAACTCGAGTTCAGTTACCGTCTGAGCGAATGCCTGACCAGTGGCATGGTAATAATTCGTCTCAACTAAGGATACACGATTCATTTCATGTCTGCATACTCCTGTATGTTAGTACGTGTATTTTATTTTTGATTCTAACATGACACGCGCAGAGTATTCTATAGACAAAGAACAAAATTTACCATTGTTTATTTACCAATCAACAACCCGAAAAAATAGTTCCGTAACTGTACAGTATAGTTCGCATTGAAATTGCAGAAAATGTGGTCAGGTCATGTTAGAATCGAAATATTTTTCGCATTTTCGTTGTTTATCGGCTAATAAACGACGATTTGTCTTTCTGATTCGGAATATTCAACCACTTGGGCTAACGCCCTCGTGATTTACTTGCTACGGACCTGAACACCAAATCGTTGTTTAGTAGCCGATCAACGATTCTAAATCGAAAATCATTTCTTAATTTACGTTGAAACACATAACACACAACGCATGAAATCAGCTCATAAGTATTCCGCTTAAATTATAATGCACTCAATATGCAGGTGGGTTTTTTTTCAAACATTTTTTTTCTACAGTTCTTAATCTTTTATTTCTGTACTCAGTTCAAAGTCATCGATGTTTACTCTCGGCCAGGTCCGCGGTGACGTGTACGTGTACAACAACGAGCTTGTCTACGCGGAACGCGACCCAGTCTTCACGTTCATTGTACGTCATTATAACTGGAGCGTGGACGTTGAATGCGACGTCAACACTTCGGGTCAAACAAACGGCAAGTTGTTTTATTTTTAAAAAATCGTTTGAATTTGATATTTTATTGCAAATTGTATAATTTTATACAAACGTGTAAAAGAAGAACGGGATGACGCAACGTCGTCCTTTGACATATATGTAAGGGATGATGTTTACTAGCTCACCGTCACTTTGTGTGGAAGTACCAAAACTCCGCGCAGAGATTTCACTGATCCCGAGCATAGCTCTATTCAAATCAAAGCCAACACCAACATTCACGTGACTATAGCAAGATCGAATGGTGTACATTTAAATGGTGGACACATGTGATGAAAATAAAATGGCCACCGAAAAATTATCGAGTTGTTATTTTGACCTTTATATATATATATTTGCTTTGTTATGTTTTGTAAGCATTTTATTTAATATATTTATGAAGAATTCCGGATCAACGAATTAATTTATTGTATCTTCACCACAATAATTAAAACAATTATGGTTGCGCGTGAAAACAAAAGAATACACTATAAGCTGCATTAAGAATAATGAATTTTACCTTATCCGGATCAAGGAAGATTGTGTACATCCTATGTGTACAATAAGGTAGTAGTTAGTTCGTCTTTAAAATATAATTCAATTTCTGTTTCTAGCCACTTTACACGAGCATTTCGCCAATGCCTCGCAATCATTGGTCAACGGAACCGAGGCCAACATGACGTTCTACTCTGACCCGAGCTTCCTGCACGAGGTCCAGGGCAGTCCCCTGCGACTTCCGGTCGGACAGGAAGTGTTCGTGAAGGTGTTTACGACCTCTATGGACTGGACGACGAATATGCGCGTGCACACTTGCTACACAAAATCATCGACTTCCGGTCGGGATCACCTCAAATACTACCTCATCAAAGACGGATAAGAAAGTGTTCAGCCTGGATGGAATAGGCTTATTTGCTTCACTAACTTGCTGCTCTTCATAGAAATGTGTGAATGTTTATCTTAAATGATGATAACGTATATTCTAACATGACACGCTCAGAGTTTTCTAAAGACAAAGAATAAAATACACCGTTGTTAAACTACAAATAAACAACCCGAAAAAAAGTTCTGAAACGGTAAAATATAGTTCGCATTGCAATTGCAGAATATGTTGTCAGGTCATGTTAGAATCGAAAAAATTATAGCAGTACCGGTAATTATGACATGAAATATGATGAAATTAACCTTAAAAGTTGCTAGATCTAGTTTAGATATGTATGACTGGACAGGAAAGTAAAGGATATCTGGAATACTTACTCGGTTTTGTTTTCCTTTCTTAGGCTAAACTCCCCGTATGTAATATAGAAGTAAAATCTGTATACACAACAGTTTATTCTATATACGCAAAGTTGTCCATGTGAACTTATTGCGTGATTTAAAATTACATGTAGTTATACATTTTTTCGCTAACACCACAAAAGCATTTTGAAGAAAACTTTCATTAACCGCAACATAAACACACGGCAAGAAACAACAAGAAGTCTATAGATCGACTGGTTTCTCCTCGGACGGACAGACGAACAGGATCTTCTGCAACAGCACCGTAAAGCTTCCTGAAAGCAGACGACATTCTTCTTCAACTAGATTCTTGTTTGACTCTGCATGACTGCGTTAAGTTTTTTAACACGTTTTAGTCGCGTTTTGGTTAACAGACTCCTCAAAGACACTGCTCTTAATGCGTGTATAGTTAAACACGACAGTATTTATAACACACAACAGAAAATTTGTCTTTAATATATACACAATTATTTTAGAAAATGCGAAATAATAGATAATAAATTACTGCAAAAGTTATACTTTACAATAACATCGAAACCAGATACATGCACCTTGAAGCAAACTATGAAGTTCAAAAGGGCAGTCAATTGGTCCATGCAATTAGTCCAGGCCAGTTTGATATCAAAATATCTACCCCTGACACTTTCTAAATTATAAATGATGTGTGTCATGGGAAACCCAATTTTTATGCATGTGCGATAAGTAGCGTCCCGGATCAGCCTGTACAGTCCGCACAGGCTAATCCGGGACGACACTTTCCGCCTACAGTGAAAAATACCATAAAAGCGGAAAGTGCCTTCCTGGATTAGCCTGTGCGGACTGCACAGACTAATCCGGGCCGACACTTTACGCACATGTCTTAAGCCCGGTTTTCCTACGACGCGCCTCAAATGTTTCCAAACACACGATCTAGGTACCCGACCAGTTAAATCAAACGCCTTAATTTATTTTTAACATAATTAAAAACTGTAAACTACAGGTACTTAAATGTGTTACTCACTGATTGTTTGCTGCACAACCTTTGGTTTGTTCTCCCAGTACACGAACACTACATAGACTGGTACCCCGGCGGCTATGAAGAGGATCCCCATCAGACTCTCGCTCGGCTTCTGATACACGGTGAGCACGAGGATCAATAGACTGGCAACCAGCAGGAACACCGGAAGGGCTAGCGGCAGCTGCAGCGATAGGTGGTCCGATTATGACATTGTCGCGTGTGTTTTTTATTATTGCGGTCAGAAAAAAAACACATAACACAAGTAAACTAAATATTTAATTTGGCCGAATAAATTTGGCTGTACCTTAAATGTAAAGAAAGTACAAACAAAACGCTGTTGTTAAGTGAAGGATAGCCAAAAAACCTCAACATAAATTATAATGATAAAAATATACATGAAAGCAATATAACACTATAATGAATCGTATGTGGTAATAGTAATATAAAATAAGAGAAGACACTAAGTGGAGGACAAATAGTGATAACTAGCTCTCATATAGCATACAGCATACAAACACAATAAAATCAAAACCTTCTAATATACTCGTACTACTCCTTCTATCACACACCAACTCATTTAATAAAAGGGAGGGAGGGCGGGTAAAAATCGAACGTCCGCTCCGGATTAATGCGAACTAAAGACTGACAAGGGGCTGACTACTAGTATTGTAATTCAAATAAGATAGAAAGAGTAGCCTCCCTTAATAATTATTTGTTAAAATTAATTAAATTATTGTTTAATTAAATTATTGCGGTCAGAAAAAAAAACAAATCAAAACACAAGTAAACTAAATATTTAATTTGGCCGAATAAATTTGGCTGTACCTTAAATGTAAAGAAAGCACGAACAAGCACTATTTTTAAGTCAAGGACAGCCAAAAAAAATTCCCCCAAAACGGCCAAACATACGTTGGACTATCTCATGTACAACAAACAAAACGAGAGCAAGTTTTTGAGCTGCATCAATCATGTTGTTGAAAGAAAACAGCTTTCTTAATCACCTTTATTGGCCGTACAGTTTTCTTAATCACCTTAATTGGTCGATGCAGCTCTGGTTCCCGGTATCTCAGGTAGATCTGACCCGAAAACACACACGTGAGCACCACGGAGAAACTGAAGCCCATCAGCTCGATCAGGTAGAAAATCTCCTCGAAACTCTGCATCAGCAGGGTCAGCGCCATCTACAGGAGGGGAGGGGGGCAGAAATATTAGAATTTAACGTTGAACGACAACTATATATGCGTCCGTCAGAAAATACGTTTCTTGCATTTAAATACTAGTACATGTATTCGAATTTAACAAAACATCAAATGAATAACAGATGACTTGCAAATCTATTAGTAAATTTAACATATGTCTAATTTATTTTTTGGTAATTTGGTTTCTTTTTCAATATTGGGACTACACTATTCTATTTGTTTCATTCTACTACAAGAAACTGTTGCTTTTAATAAGAGTTGCTTAGTTACCACATAACAAATAATCAGCTTTATAAAGTGGGGGTGTTTCTAGTATATGACTAGCATGCATGCTAGGCAGGAATTTAACCCATTCGAATCCTAACCGGTACATGTAAATTTGGTGTATGGTCACTGCATCGAACAGGTGGATTTCATCCGGGCACTAACTTTCAACCACAGCCATAGGCCAAAATACTTGGTTAAAAAGTAGAATAGCTGGGTAAGGCAGCGGTTGAAATAGCGCTTTGTCTCAAAAATCAAAATTGTCTTTCCAATAACAGCTGGACATTGCAGTTACATGTATACGTCAAATTTCTCCCCAAAATTCGAGGTGACTAAAAAATTAAATAAAGCAGGGGTAATGGGTCACACTCCGGGTCTTCGCATTATGTGACGCTGCGACACACTCCGGGTCTTCGCATTATGTGACGCTGCGACACACTCCGGGTCTTCGCATTATGTGACGCTGCGACACACTCCGGGTCTTCACATTATGTGACGCTGCGACACACTCCGGGTCTTCACATTATGTGACGCTGCGACACACTCCGGGTCTTCACATTATGTGACGCTGCGACACACTCCGGGTCTTCACATTATGTGACGCTATGACACACTCCGGGTCTTCACATTATGTGACGCTGCGACGCAAAAAGATTTTATATACATAAAATACACACATACTATGACCACGAGTGACGGTGCGGGGGTGAGCTGTTTGATGTGGATCATGGATATGAAGCTGGGCAGGTGCTTCTGTTCCGCGCCGGTCATGAACAGCTTGAAATATGCATGAAAACGGTCGTTGAAAAGTAAGTTTGCTTAAAAGTATATGCAAGTATATGCCAGTTTACAAGATGTATAATGCTATGTCGAGCTTGACCGTTTGTGCGCATGTGTACAAGCAACATCTCTCCACACTTTAGTGTCGAGCAACTTTCACTGTTGTTTTACATTTATATGGAAATCGTGCGTAAAATGCAAAAAACACACAACGGCATTAAGCATGTGAATTATCAATATCTGTTTTAACAAACGAACATTTATCCGGCATAGGCTAAGCATAAACGACAATATATTGTGGAAAGAGCTATGTATTGTATTCTATAGTATTCAGAATTTATTTATATACGGTGGTTCTGCCATCAAAGATACTAGTAGTAAATAAAAAACAAATTGATTAATGTGTAAGTAAATCAATAAAACAAATTGTTTATAAATTTTATAAACTTAACCCAATGGGAGGCAAGTACGATATAAACCAATCGGCACAGCCAGTGTGTAACCGAGTGCTCGAACCTGGACATGGAGAGCGAGTTCCCGTTGATGGCCCCCATCACCGACACGGCAATCAGTATGGGCGTCACCCAGGCCCAGCCGGGTATCGTCTGGTCCGAGAACGTCTGCAACAAATCAAAAGGTCATCCTGTGTCCATTGTTGTGGCAGAGTATATATGAGGCGTGTCGTGGTAAAACCGGGCTTAATGCATGTGCGTAATGTGTCGTCCCGGATTAGCCTGTGCAGTCCGTTATTGGTCACCGGTGTATTTGTACGGTCAATGGTGCTGTTTATAGCATTAATATTCAAGTGTGTGTAGTCAATCAGGGAAGAATCAGTAAAAGTACAATCTTTATCATTATTAAATAGTGTTTGGGTTTCTCGCTTGGAGTTTATGCCGTATTGACAAAGGGGTGTATTATGTATAGCATGCATATAATCAACATATCTTATTTCACTCGTACAATCAAAATATACATGTCTATCGTTGCACTTACTACACTCTTTTATAGGATTTATCATTAGGTTAGCAGACGAGTTTCCAAACGTTTGTGCAAATGCATAGCCTGGACAGTCACTAATACCGTGCGTGCTGGAATTTGAACTTTGGTTTGCACGGGATGCACGTGGCTCTCCGTAATTTTCCTATTTGTTGGATAACACACTGCTGTCAGAATTGTTTGATTGAGTTCGGCGGTGGGTACAGTGTCTTCACACGGAGTTAAAATAGAGTTATATGGAGTTCCTTCTACGACTGCAGGTGCTGGCTCACGTGTGGAGAAACCTGGGAGTAGACGTTTCGGTATGGTTTCGCTTTCGAGTGGCGATCGTTTATTCCGCTTAGATTGGATTGTTCAATCTGTTTCATGGTTTGTGTTATTGAGGATATTGAATCTGCTCGGCGTCTGGAAGGAGATGTTTGTTTTTCAGACGGTACGTGTTGATGCTGAGCCGCCGGGTTAGGAAGCGATGTTATATTGCGTGTGTGTGGCGCGTTCAGTGAGGGGGGAAAAGTTTGGGGCTCCTTATGTATGTGGGAGCGGTTGTTCTCCACCGTTCAAGTTTTGGTTTTGGTAATTTGTGGTAACCGTTCGTTTAACCCCGTTGCGGTAATAGTAAATGCCAGTATCTGGGTCGAATAGTCTGTCGTTCACATACAATCTATCTTTGACTAGAACTGTTCCTTCATTTCTTCCGGTGAGGATTCTTATAATTGGGTATAGGCGTTTACCTTCTTGTTCTATTTCTTTTGGAAACTGTTCGTGAATTTTGATTTGTTTTCTGGTTTTTGTTTAATTAAATTCCTGCTTTTCTGATAATGTCTCTGTCTGCAAGTTTTTCAACCTGCATAACAATGGGGCGGGAGTGGTTGGTTTGCGCCGCTTTTGCTGGGTTGCCTACACGGTACAATCCACTAAACGTCAGTGCGCTGATGTCAACAGCACTGTTAGTGTTAATGTCGCTGTTGTTTTGTAAATGTTCGGTTAAGACCTCGCGCAATGTCTGTTCAGTGTTTTCCCTTGTATTTCCGTTACGGGCCTCATCTATTCCAAATGCGATCAGGTTTTTCTCCGTGTGGTTTGCCTGATTTTCTAAACACTGCATATGTAGAGCACTGTTTTGTTTACTTTGAGTATGCATTTGTTTTCCAACCAGTTATTTTGCTGCTTAAGTATAGAGATTTCGTCTTCTATGCGTTTTCTTGAATTTATGATATCGTCAGTTACATCACAGAAAGTTGAACAAAAAATTTCAATGTCATTGATTCGCTTGGATGTGGATTTACTTTCTTCACGGAGTTCAGACATTTGTGATCGTAGGTAAATCATATCTTTTTCCATTGGTGTGATTTTTGAGACGTTGCACTCAATTGTTTTGAGACGAATGTTCATTTCATGAATAAGATCGTAGACATTCGTTTCAAAGACTGGATAAGCTGGGGGTGCCGGAGGATTACATGCCGAGGGTACGCCAGGATGTTGGTAGAACATGTAGTGTGGGTCTGGGTAGGGGTGAATATGTGCAGAAGATGAAGACTCACTTGTATTCTGGCTTGCATGTCCGTTTTGTCCTGATTTTTGATTTCCCACCTCCTCCGTTGGCGCCATTGTTTGTTTGTTTTTTTTCTTATCGTTTGAAGACATTGTTCTCCCTTTTCTAAGAACTGTATACTTTTGTTTCTAATACCTTTGCATAGAATTATATATAAACACACTTTTACCACATATTGATTGTATCTATTGCACTGTTTATGGTATTATTATTAATAATTCACTTTATAGAACTAAAATTTTTCAAAACACCGCCATATTGCCGCCTCGCCGGAAATTATTCTTCTATGTTCAACTTTGTTTGTATGTTCAAGTTTGTTTGTTTGTATGTTCAAGTGTGTTTGTTTGTATGTTCAAGTGTGTTTGTCTGTATCTGTAGGCAAAAATCATCGACGAATTTGTATACTTGAAGCTCTGTGAAGATTGGTAATGGGTCAATGAACGTATATCAATTTATTCTTCACTGAAATTTTCATGCAAATCCGTTCTTTACTTTCAACGTAAAATTGCTGACAGACAAATAACCAACCGTAACGAAGACATAACCCTTTGCAGAGGTAACACATACAAACGAGTGCATACAGAAACCTTATTTATTATTATTTAATGTAGTATTATATTTGAAAAAAACGTGAACGCACCACGGCGACTGCCGACGACGCCAGCATCTCCGACGGAGTGAGGACAGCAAAGTAGGCGATGTTGACCACCAGATACACGACCGTTACTATGGTGATAGAGATCACGATGGCACGTGGTAAATTTCTGAAAAAGCATTTCGACAAAAGAACTCTCAGATTATTCATCATGTACTTGTTTTGATTAAGCGTTCTATTTTAATACATATACAGTTCATAATACACGACCAATATTATGTTGACAGATGGTGTTGTAGATTTCTGAAAATGCACATTGGAACCGAACATGCATATCAGATCATATATATTATGATGAAGACAAACGCAGGTTTGAATTATGTGTTTGCGATAAATATCCCTTCAACAAAGACGGATTCTGAGTAAACTAACTGTATCTTTAAACAGTAAAAAGTAACTATACCAAAATAAAAGCCGTGCAATGCATTAAAGATGCACATTGCGATGACGTCAATGAAACATCAAACAGACAATGGTTTCTTGGCAGAACAAGCAGCACAGGGTTTTTTTAACGTTTGTTGCCAAGCACTTACTTGTGTGGTTCTATGAGTTCGTCCGTCAGAAAATTCAGATAGCTCCTGTAATGAAATGACTGCTATTAGTGAACATGATAATTAGATCTTTATATAATTATACATAATATATTGGAATATATGAGAATATATATAGAATATATTCTACGTAATTTGAATTATTGTAACTATAATACTATTGCGTCTATTATATATGCAACTATAATTGTTGACGCTGCTGCAGCTGCTGCTGCTGCTGTTGATGTGGTGGGGGTGGTGTTGGTGATGATGATGATGATGATGATAATGATGATATGATGACATGATGATATGATGATGATGATGATGATATAATGATGATGATGAGGAGGAGGAGGATGTGGTGGTGGTGGTGATGATGATGATGACAAGATGATGATGATGTGGTGGTGATGATGATGATGACGATGATGATGATGACGATGACGACGACGACGAAGTTGATGATGATGTCAATCCTACCATCCACCGAACGCCCAGAAGCCCGAGTAGAAGGCTATCGCGATGGAACCAGCACTGAAGTCGCTGTCCGTGAATGAGTCCTTGAAATTGTCAACCTCACCTGCAGTGGTTTAAAGACGTTCGCAACAAAAAGAAAATAATTGGGTTAATTTCTCCTTTTGCTTCATTTTTTCTTTAATGTATATAGGTTACAATATATTAATTTCATCTCTAATGTCCATTCAAAATAAATACTTTTAATAGTAAAAGTTCATAAAGCATATATATAATAATCAAAAACACACTATGCAATGTATTTCCAAACAAATTTAGTTCAGAAATAATCCATTAAATATCTTCATTCTATTGATACGTTGTTTACCGGTATGTATGTTAAAACGAAACAGGAAAAAGGCTACACAGGTACCCTATATGCATTCCAATATTCCCCAAACAAGTTCTGTGAGCCTTTCTTTTTATTAATGTTTTGGTGTAAATATACATTGGTACATGTCTGTGCGAAATTTTAAGAAAATCTTTCGTTTGGAACAAAATATGCATTTGATAAAAATGAAGTTTCAGAAAGCATTATTAGTTCCCATTATTTAAGCAGTAAATGCAGGTAAAACGTTTTTATTATCAACATACACATGTATATTGCCAAACAAAGCATATACAAACATATCAGTTGAAAGAACCATAGACTTGTTTGAAAAATAACTATGCTATATACTTACAACATTGATAAAAATCCAAACTGAAAAAGGGGCTTTGACAGGTACCGTATTCAAAACCCAATATTTCAGGAACAAGGCCGGTGACCACTATTTTTTAAGACTGTTTAAGTTTCAGTATACAATGACGCATGTATATGGGATCTTTTGACAAAATATGTCGTTTGGAACAAAAGATATTCGTATATTTGATAAATTATTGATGTTTTAACAGGCAAATTTAATGCAAAATTCACCTCGTTAAGCGTCCATTACAAGTCATTTGGTAAATGATAACTGTAGATAAAGCGCGTTTTATCATTAAACTGCACTTGTATATTACCAAACGAAACATTAAAAAACAGAAGCATTTAAAAATCTCAATCTTTGTTTGAATATAAACGCTTTATATAATTCAACGTTCTAAGTAACACAAACTGAAAAAAATGCTTCGACAGGTACCGTATTCAAAATTCAGTATTTCCGGAAAAAGGCCGGTGACCCCTATTTTGTAAGACTGTTTTAGTTTTAGGATACATTGATGCATGTTTGTGACAAGTTTTAAGAAAATCTGTTGTTGGAAAAAATTTGAAGGAAATCAATGCGAACGTCTTTAATAGAACGGCGTGTTGCACTGATTGCGTGCTGGAGTTACATTTTACAGCATTACAGCAAAGCTGCGGTGTTCTTGCATTTTATATTTTACAGTGTTCAGCTTCAGCTCTGCGAATAACGTGTAGATCTACTTAATATCGAAAACTAGTAGTCAGAAAATGGCATAACTTAACTTAGGTATTAAGTTAAATGTTTGGGTCGATGTTTTCTGGCATTTATGAAATAATTATGTTAGTGTTCAACTTTTAAGAGGCGTATCCCGAAATACCACAAACTTATTATTGTAACAACCCGTAATTAAAATATCTGCCATAATAAGGTGTTACCAATCTAAATAATTTACTATAAGACGTTGAGTCTATTACATATGCATAAATCACGCCCTATGATTCCTTTTAGGACTCTGTGTGTGACAGTTTCTAATTTAATTTCATGGCAAATCAATGGCTGAACGGATTTCCATTAATGGTTTTGCCGCCCAGAGAAGATAAGAACTGCAATAATATTCAGCAACACAAACGGTACGAATATTGAACAGTTCTCGGTATATTGCTCATTTATCGGACGGATCTTGAATGTTGTAAAAACATATCTTTAATTCAATTCCAAACGTGTGCATTCTCTGACCTCATGTGCACTTCTTGACTTTATATACATTCACCTATCTCATGTGCATTTCTTGACCTTATACACATTCCTTGAACCCATATATATTCACTGACCCCATGTGCATTCCTTGACCTTATATACATTCCTTGAACCCATATACATTCATGACCCCATGTGCATTCCTTGACCTTATATACAATCCTTGAACCCATGTACATTCACTGACACCATGTACATTCCTTGACCTTATATACATTTCTTGAACCCATATACATTCACTGACACCATGTGCATTCCTTGACCTCATATACATTCCTTGAACTCATATACATTTCTTGAACCCATATACATTCACTGATCCCATGTGTATCTCTTGACACATATGCATTCCTTGACCTTAAGAGTATATGCATTCCGTGACACCATGAGAATTCATTGACCCCAAGTGCATTCGTTGACCCAATGTGAATTCCTCGACCCCATGTGCATTTCTTGACCCAATATCGATGGGTCAGCGCCAAACTATGCTACGTCTATATATAGTTATATAGCATTATTTACTCCGAGCCATAGATGTGCATTCCACGATCCTATATGCATTCTATGATTACTGGACCGACCGCAGAGAAAAATCGACTTTTACCAAATGTAACTGTATTGAATCCATTTTAATTATACTATACATTTCGGTATTCAATCACATAAGCGCTTAACCAGTTTGTATTTTTTTCTTGTAATTACCATGTTTGGTCATTGGTTTGTTCGGCGGATGACAGCGCGAGCCTGTTCTGGTATCCGATCTTTACTTACTTCGTGGTACAGCGCGGGCCCGGCTGTCTTACCTTTACTGATCCATAGGAACCCGATGATGATTATCATGAACAAGGCGCACAGTTTGCACGAGGTGATCACCACTTGGAACTTGGCTGACCAGGTCACGTTGACACAGTTTAAACTGACCAGGAGAGCTGAAACACGGAGCAACGCACCAATAACACGGAGCAATGCTGCGGTAAAACGGAGCAATTTATTGATAACACGGGGAAATGCGGTAACACGAAACACTCTTCTGAGCTATTGCAATGTAAACCAATTTTAAGTCATTCAAATTTATTTATTTATTTAAAAATAAGGTGGGCATTAATACCAAATAAGTCATCAGTCTAATTAAAATAACTTCGTTGACAAGTAGGTCGCTCAAATAAGTACTTTAATCGCGTATTCTGTTAAACAGGTGTAAAAGTGAAATGTATTCTTCGATGACAGTATACGCCTAAATGCTCAGATCGAGTTCATTATATAGCATGAGTAAGTAATCTCGTTGAAAACCTGTTGTTGTTATTTTATTGATGTTGCTGGTGGTGGTAGTGGGTGTAGTGTTCGTGGGAAAAAAGCTGTTGCAGTGATAGTGATAGTAGTTAGTGGTGGTGGTGGTGGTGGTGGTGGTAGTGGTAATAATTAGTGGTGGTGGTAGCGGTGGTGGTGGTGGTAGTGGTAGTAGTTAGTGGTGGTGGTAGTAGTAGAAGTAGTAAATGGTGGTGGTGGTAGTAGTTAGTGGTGTTGGTGGTAGTAATAGTAGTAGAAAGTTGGGTACTCACTGACTATCAATGCCGCTAGTAGTCTAAGTTCCGACGCCGGTGGTTCGCAGTCCGGAAACAGCGGCTTTAAGACGTATGTTGCGAATATCAATGAAGACGCGGCTATACCCACTGGACAGATGATTATAAAATTAATCCACAAGCACAAAAATCCCGGGAAATCACCGAAAGCTCGTTTTATATAAATATACTCGCCGCCCGACTGCGGTATGCAGGCCCCTAGCTCGGCGTAACAGAGCGCGCAGAGGCCGGAAAACAGCCCACACACCGCCCACATCACGCACGACATGCCGACGGACTTGACATTAGTCAGTATGCCGACGGGAGACACAAAAATTCCCGATCCTATAATTATTCCAACTATAATCGCAACCGATTGCAACAAGCTGATTTGTTTCTTCAATTTCACAACAGTTTCCACTTTTTCGTCTTCGTTTGAATTTTGCGCCTTCGAGTCATTGGTTACTGGTTCACAGTCATTTGCACTGTTATTAGTAACGTGTCCATTTTGTGACGTAGGTGTCCCGACAGGCGATGCTGCCCCGTTCCGTCGGCATATGGTGTGTCCTACTTCTTGGTCCATTGCTTTCTGACATAAATTCTTCACAGTTCCAAAGATGTTAATTTTATCTCAAATGTCGTTATAATCAAATGTAACCCTGCAAGATTTGAAAGCCATTTGGTTCTGATAGCGATATTACTTAGAGAAAACACAACCAGAACGATTTTTGTCTGATTGCATTTTAAAACAAATTCTTTCTATATTTTCCAATATTCTTGCTTCATGAAAAATACGTCTGCACGACAAAAGTATGCGTCGCAGATAACACACTTTACTTATTCGTAGTTGAATATTTTGACCTGAACTTGATGAAACTATATTTTAACCGAGGTTGCAGAATGTTGCGTCAGAAATTCGGTGTGCGCAAAAAGTATTGACTTGTATTCAATTGTATCGTGATGTCCACCGGCAGTGTTACTGCTAAGTATACCTACAACACAATAATGAGCAGTCTTATATTACAAGATACACCCGTTACCCGGTAGCTATATTGTCTAATCTCTTCCCATTCATGACAATTTGACTTAAATGAAATGAAAATGAATAGGCAAACAAGTTAAAACACATATTCATGGTTCAACATTTTTTGCTTTGAGGAAAAAATACATGTGTCTCCAAATTGTTTGCAAACAAAAGAACTCCTTTTCATCAAGATATATATTTAAAAATATTCATAAACAGTGTTTATTAAATACACAAAAACCTAACCTGAGCATTCGTGTAGCTTTTAATATTTCACTATCGGTATTACTGACATTGTAATACGCTAACAACTAAATTACAGTATCTTTATATACATGTATAATAGTGTTTTTAGATTGTACATGGTAAATTATAATTAAACAACGTAACCTGGTTTAAGAAAGGAATGATCTATTGTCCCTGTGTGAGACTGTGTCCAAATAAAAACCTTTCTCAAATGTCACCGTATTTCATGACAAAATGTCCTGATTTTTGATCCCATTTTTCACAAAAAAAAATGTTCGATGCATTATAATACGTCAGCCTTTCTAACGTGGCACACGTCTGGTCAGTCATAACGAACGATTTTGACAATGTGAAAAATCCAGTTTGAAAGCATATAAAAATTAAAAGAAAAAAAAGACTTTTAGGTGTTTTTGTAAAAATAGTGTGCAACTAGTCATTTTACACAGTTAAGACACTGTTATAAAGTAAGTTCCCAATATGAAGATGATATAATTATTATAACAGTTTTGCAGGTAAACATTTGATTTAGCTTGTACCACTGCCATGAATAAGTTGTGAAATAAAAATGTTTGTTATCGACTATTTGTTTGTTTTTTCCTGCCTGGTTGGTAGGTTTCGAAAAATCATGGGGCGCCAAACATAGAATCAAATTTGTATGGCCTAAACAATGGTCAAAATAACCGGGGTTAAAATCCTGACATTCGTTTAACTTTTGAAGGTACGTGACGAGAAAGCAATGTAGATTAGGTATTAAATCATTAATTTGTACAACATGTATGTCATGTAATATCTTTTAATATCGTTTGAATCAATATACTGGACTGATGAATTCCTATAGTATATTGCAAGTGAACAATTTCACAGTGGCGTATCTTTGAGAAATGAGGCATTATTACAAGTCTTTATCAAGAAACAGTATTTTCTTACACCTTTTAATTTCTGTCCATTGTTCGTCATATTGGTATTTTTGCATTGTCAAATCTTGATAATTAGAAAAATAATTTAAAACAAAAATACTTTTTCAAACAAGTTGTTTGCTTATATTTGTATCCATGTAAGCATGCAAGACATGTAGTGATTAAGTACTATCAAATATGAAATACACATTTGTTACGTATTTTGGGATCTTATTACAGAAATTGCGATTTTCTTTTCGCATTCCAATTCCGAAAATACAGCTTTTATGATTGGAAATAAAAGGAAAAATACAACTTGAAATGCATTATATAAGATAGATTAACAATATCAATAAATCAGAATTGCGGTATTAATAAGCATCATATTAATTTCTGGGTGAACATTTAAAAATGACAGTTTTCCGTAAGCCCTGTATCTTTGTTTCTGAAATCTGAAAATCCTCAAAACGTTAAGATTATAATAACGACCTGTTCGCTTTATATTTAGTGGACACCAATGATACCAGAACAGAACAGAATTTTATTACACATAAACTTTACAGTTTCTAGTGTTTAACAATAATACATTATACATTATACATTATAGTAAGTGATAATTTATTTTAATATTTCTAGAACTGGATGAACTTGACAAGATATAAATGAAACTTGCATTTTCATACATAAGAATAGTACATCTATTTAAATGGAACTGTTTTCGTATGTCCATTGAAGTAAACAACAATTATATAACAATAACAACATGAATATCATGTTAATTAAGCAGTAGTGGTATAGAATATGTTTAAGATATACATCAATATGCACATTTATACAAACATCTATTATTAATTGTTCATCATAATATTTTGGCGAATACTTAATGCCTCTGATATGTACTTGCTTAACCTAAACATTTCACTTTTATTCTGTGTATTTAGCAATTGCGTGAATTTAAACATACTAGGCCTGATTCTATAATAATTTTTAATATATTTTTCTCTTATTTGAACGAATATAGTACATTTCAACACGAAGTAGTATTCATCTTTCACTTTATTATTTTGACACAATTGACAAAGCCGCATGTTTCCATCTACCTGATTGTATCTACCAGTTTGTATTCTCAGATTATGTGCACAAAGACGTAATTTTGTAATCGCTGTTCTCAAATTTCTTAATACGATTGTTGCTAAATATGATTCCAATGAAAATGTTGTTTTAATTGCTTTATACACAATAAAAACTTTATTATCAGTTACGTCACGTTGCCACTCTTGTAAGTATTCGTCAATAACTCGTTGCTTAAACAAAGACCAACAAATACTTTCATTGATTTGTTATTAGCCCAAACATAATTAAATCCACATCTAGAGAGTAGGTCCTTAACCTTTCCAAACCAATTTATCTTGTTATTATTTAAATCAGTCAGACTATCTTCCATGATTGATCGCAGTATTATATTGTCACTTTTAATAAGTTTAAACCAATATTTGATAACGGGTATCTACCAAGTTCGCCGTATACGGCAACATTTGAAGTTGATTTTCTGACACCAAGAATAACCTAGAATTTTAGGTGTAATTTTTCTAACTCGCTAGACTTGGAGAATCCCCATATTTCGCATGAGTATGTAATAATTGGCGAAACAAAAGCATCGAATAACTGCAAAGCTACCTTTGGTTTACAATCATGTTTTCAAATTTGATAACAATGTATTTAGTGCCTTTAAACCTTTACCACGTAAAGTATTAGTATTAAGATTAAAATTTCCAGTATAATTCAGTGTTACACCTAGGTAGATAAAATCGTTAACAATGTCTAGGTATTCATTTCCATACATCCAGTTCTCATTACGTTTTGTGCCTCCTTGTTTACGGAAAACAACAATTTTGGTTTTTGCTATATTGACTTGTAAGCCCCATGTATTACAATAGTCATATAGACAATTTAGAGACATTTGTAAATCTTCAGGCGTCTCAGCAATTACAACCATGTCATCCGCAAAAAAGCAATACAATCAAACATATATCTTTTGGATTAATTCCAGCACTATGTCTATTTTGCAGAAACATTTCTAAATCATCTACGAAAAGTGAAAATAGTATCGGTTACAGTATCTCCCCCTGTCTTAAAGCTTCTGCTATATTAAAGTAATCTGAATAGGTATTACAATGCTTTACACATGATTTGACAGATTGATACATGCTGCGTATCATACGTAACATTTTACCATCCAAATTGGACTTGTAGCACCATAGTGCGTTTAAATATATAGAATCGAAGCAACGTTTTTTCATATCAATAAAACAGCAATAAAAACGTTTATTCATATTAACATATCTTTGAATAACTGAATGAAGGATAAAAACTGCATCTATAGTTGATCTGCCTTTTCTAAAACCAAACTGAGCGTCAGAAATAACATCATTACTTTCGCACCATATTGATATTCTTTGGTTTAGTATACATGTAAATAACTGTGCAAAATTGCTTAACAATGTGATACCTCTATAATTACTAACGTCTGATTTGTCACCCTCTAATGTAAGGGGATTATAATTCCTTTGGTCCAACATACAGGGAAATTCCCAGTGTTTAAGATTATATTGAAAATCGTTGTGATATAACCAGCCAAAATGTCACAAGCTTCTATCAAGTATTCATTTAACAATTTATTTTCTCCTGGCGATTTACATTTCTTTAGAAGAGCAATAACTTTAATATCTTCATTACATGTTATTTCGTTATCTAGGTCGCCTAATACATTGGTGAAATTATCAAATGCGTGATTCAAATTAAAATCTTCTGCATCAGCATTTGTTGCATAATTAATATCAGAAAACATTTGCTCACAATGATTCTTAAAATCATCAAACTGTTTACAGCGTTTAAAATTGTATGCCTTACTCTTTTTTTAAATTAATTTATAATTAATTTATAATTTCTTTTCAATCGACACATTTCTATTCTATCAGTGTCACGATGTGAATTATTTTAGATATACAAGGCGTCTTTATACAATCTTTTCGCTTCCCTACATTCTTGGTCAAACCATGTATCGCTGTCTGAAATAATATGTTTTTCGAATTGTGGATATTTTTTAACACGTTTGGTAAATAAGGGATCAGCAACATCTCTTACAATAATTTGTGAAATTATTTACTATGTTTATTAACATTTGTTTCACTTTCCTCAGTATAATTTAGAAATAGATTGTTAGAATCCGAGGCCCTACTAACTAAACCATCACGAAAATGTTGCTTTTCATCATCACTCCATTTTACGTACTCACTTATATATGGCTCTTCTATAATAACCCGTCTGTTACATATCATATTGAAAGACAGTGAGCATGATCACTAAAATTATTAAAATCTTCAACAGTAAATTGTCTACGGCATTAAAAGAATGTTCGCTGTGTACCAAGAAAATCAAGTACGCTTGCGCCATTTGTTTTACAGCATGTATATTTACCAATACTAAATCTTCAACAGTAAAATTGTCTACGGCATTAAAAGAATGTTCGCTAAGTACCAAGTAATCAATTACGCTTGCGCAATTTGTATTACAGCATGTATATTTACCAATACTGAAGTCTGAACCCAATCTCCCGTTTGCGATTCTTAATGCCGAAGCTTTACATAAATCCATTAAATTATTTCATTGAGAGTTACTTCCCTTGTCCATACAATATCTTGGTGACGCGTTATCAGATGAATAATATTCAGGGTCAATATCACGTGAATCACAAATAATAGTATCACTTTTACAAGCTGTTCTTGCATTAAAATCACCAGCTAACAGAACGGTGCTCACAGCCTGATAATTATTTATATCGTTATCAAGTGGTTCAAACAGGTCCGTATCTATCAAGTTAGCAATCGGCGAAGAACTACCCCACATATATACGGCTGCAATGTATATGTCTGCATTATTGTTAAAATAATGTTTATCTATTTTAAGCCATATGATAGTATAATGTGTATTTTTAACAATAGATATTCCACTGCTAATGCCTTTGCGCGTGTATATTACTAGACCTCCACTATTGCGCTTTGCTTGCCGATGTCTATATTTCCTATAAAAGTTATGACAATCATAGCCAAAAAGTTCAATTTTGCTTGATTTACAAGTCCATGTTTCCAACAGAATAATCAAATCATATTGTAAGATAAAAGAGAGAAAATCTGTGTCTTCTCGTTTTGCTGCACTTAACCCATTGCAGTTCCAGGCTAAACACTTAAGTCCATCCGGTCCCTCCTACGCGTCCTTCAATGGCCTGCCGTCAATGTAAAAGGTGTCGTATGACACCCACGCCCTTTTAACCGCCTGCTTTTCCTCTTTGACCTTTTTAAAGAGACGCCTCCTTTTTGCTGCGATTTCCGGTGGGAATTATTCTGTCACATAGAACGGAGTGCCCTTGAGGTTCCTGCTACTTCCACGGACCTGTTCCCGGTGGTTAAAAAACGAAAACTTGCACACGATGCTACGGTGTCTCCCTTCGCCGCCGATTCCGGTAGTTCCGCGTCCGTTCGTATTTGTCTGGCCCATCCTGTGTACTTGTTCGACTCTCATGGCCGACACCGTTTCCTTTGTTAGTTTTAGTTTTTCCACTATGAAGTCTCTAACTATTTGCTCGCATTTTGTCGGCGATTCAGCAGGTTCTTCCGGAACGTTACCAAATATCAAATTATTTCGCATGCTCTGGGATTGTACATAGTTCATATCGTCTTTCAATTTATCATTGTCCCTTTCTAAGTCTGATATCCTTTTCCTAGCCCTTCTAGATCGATGTTTACAGATTCGATGTTATTTTCAGCCCTGTCAATTTTATCGCGGTTTTCCTTGGCATAAGTGTATATGTGAATCCACAAGTTTTTGAGTTCTTTGTCAAAACTGTCTACTTTTTTTCTACCCCGTCGAGTGCCTTTAGTCTTGAATCCATGTTATTTAACTTCAATTTCATTCTGCCTAGCATGTCGATTATATCAGCGTTTATCCATCCCATATTTTGTTGGCATGTACTGCCTTCCATAGACGACTCAATCATACCAAATCATTTACACGAGTTTATTGTTCTGTTTCTGTTGTTGGGATAATTTAAAAAATAAAAATTCTCCAACTGTTCACCACAATGAGATAGAATAATGCACCTATCAATATTTCTTCCCCCCCCCCCCCCCCCGGCGGGCATATACGGGACTTTAGACTGAAAGCATTTCCCGACAGGCGGGAATTTGACACGCCGAATGATTCCGGGTCCCGGGAAATAGACTTTGTTCGGATTTTAGATCCCGGTAATATTCGCTCCGGGTCATTTGATACACCAATTAAGCATCCCACATTGAGAGGATTTAGACAAAAATGCTAGGCTCTAGGGAGGGGAATTAGACCCATAACAATAAAATTAGTCAAATTCCCTTGGGTTTGCCCGCCGCTCCCCTTCCCCGGGGATAAATATTGATAGATGCATAAAACTTAGCAATGATGTTGTAATGGCACTTAAACTAAAAAATAAAGCCCATTATTCAACACCACCCCTATTTCTATATCACGCTACGGCCCCGTTCGGCTGTTGTGACCGTTTCGTGCACGTGATCAACCGGTGTACACCGTGTGGCCCTCCACCACGTGTGACCCTCCACCACATTTGTTTCTGCCGTGGCGAGATAGCGAAAGTGACCGGACACAATAACCTAAATCAGACGACACCTTCTACAAGATAAATACTGTCGATTTTATATTCCCTTAATGCACCTATCAATATGTTCCCCCAGGGAGATGGAGCGGGGCGCTGACCAAGGGGAACTTGACTTTTCTTCGGGGGGGGGGGGGTGTATAATGCCCGACCCTAGCGCCAAGCTTTTTGTCATAATCCCCACAGTGGGAGATGCTTGGTGTATCAAATGGCCCGAGGAGTGCCAAATATAACCTGGATCTAAAATCCAACCAGTCTATTTCTCTGGACCCGGAATCATTTGGCGTGCCAAACTGCCTCCTGTCGGGAATCGCTTTCAGTCGTAAGTTCCGTATATGCCCGCACGTATATGATAGGTGCATTGAATTCTTATTTTAAAATAATAATTTTAACATGACATATATTTATTGCACTGCAACAAGTTTAATGCATTCAAATTTCGTTTCGTTTGCTCGATAATTAACCCAGGTTTGATTAATTACGTATACTAGATTATAGAGATTAAAGAGTGATAGCGGCACTATTCTGCGATGCTTTATAAGAAAACGAAAGTTACTTGAGGCTATATAAATTGATACAGCAATAATGGTAAATAACGTCCCGTAAACGTTTTAGTTATGTGCGGATGACAGACGATCTGGAAACTTACTATAAAGTTGTATAAGGCCAGATATTTTTGTGTATTTTTAGTTTCACGGACATATTTGGAAAACTGTCCAGTCGGAGGCGGAAATGAAATTAAAAAATATATATTATAAACACATATGTTTGCAATTAACCTGAACATAACGCTAACAATACAATGAAACCTATGTTATAGGTCTATAGTTGTGTAAACAGCATAAACATGCATATTAAGTAAAATTAATACATGTTTCACTGTATTTTTACATAATAACGGTGAGTTCAAAACTCTCTATTAGGCCCAATATCCATAAGGATTAATACGACATCAATTGAAATAATTGATTTTGGGGGGGTTTAATATTTTTACAAAATTGGTTTTGTATCAATTTTTTTTTTTTTAATAGGGCCGGCGAATCCGATAACCTTAAAATCAACTAACTCAGGCCTAAGGGTGTGAATATAGACAGATCAGTCGCTTTTTAGCACAAATCAATATTAAAAGGTTTAGGTTTAATGGTTTATTATAGTCTTATCCACATTTACAATGTATGCATATCATATAAAACCATTAAAACATGTGGCATTTCTAAACATAATTATAAAGGACTGCATCTAAAAGCCGTATCTGTACATTCTATAAATGCATAAAAGAACGCAATAAATTTTGAAAGGTAGTAAAATGGCATATGGTAAGTATTTTCAAGAATAGTTGGTGCATTAAGTTCGATATACTAGATAAAACTAACGAAAGGTTAGAAGAGGGATAGTACATAGCGCTATAATATATATTCATATGGTTCTATTCAGTATTTTACTAAATAGTACAAGGTATAAAACTACTTTTAAGAAAGAAGTCGCGGGTTTGTTAATAGTGTATTGCTTATGTTTATAATAGGCCTGTTTATTGCTACACTGTCTCACATAGTCTTACATAACTATGTCGCATGCACATACCACATGTACGAATGCTCTAAATATATTATTCAGATTTCGTGTAATGTCAATCTGAACGTGTTTAGCTATATATATATATATATTTAGGTCTATAGATGACTACAAAAATTCAGAATTATAGACGCTTCCACAAATGTCAATCATATTCAAATTAATCTGCAATGTTATCCAATCATCGCACTTGGATATTAAACTATTTCATACAAAAGAGCACGTGCATATTATTTCTGATATTCAAGTGGGCACGTGGTAATGTTTGTGATGTTCGATGAATGTAAATTGACCCTTTAACAATAACTGGGGAGGAGTTCAAACCATTCGTGGCAAATCCCGGATCGGTGTATTATACACTGTTGTAAATATGTGGACTTTAACGATGAAATGTTTCTCAATAGACTTTTTTTAATGGCTCTTCACCAATATTATTATTCCATCGATACATAAAGTATGTATACCATTTATCGTATTATAATAAATATATTAAAAATCATGCTCACATATAAGGCTTATCCAACTTCCTACTTTACTTCGGAAATATTTAATTCCAAAACAGATCTACACACAACAATAAAAACTCACCAGATTCCACGCCGGTGTCCGTTTCCAGCCAGACGATCACATATTCAGAATGAAAATGTCACATCGATTCCACGACTGCAACTTAATCTCTACAAGAGAAGCATTCCGTATGGTAATTGGCCGTTGTCCTATCTCGAGTCTCAAATGCTGGCGAAAGAAAATAATTTGTTTTATTTGAGTTGTTTTTTGTAACGAAAATCGCGAATTCTCCCCGTCCCAAGAAATAGTCAATGTAATTGGTCAATTGTGTGAAGTAGTAGAATAGTTTATGTAGATCTACAGTAAGCGTTGAAATTGTTGCATGAAAGTTGTTGTTGTTTGTTGATGATATCGTTCTCGTTTCGGTGATGATCTTGCATTAATGTTGTTGTTCATGTTGATGTTATTATTGTTGTTGATGATGATGAGTAGGAGGAAGAGGAGGAGGGTGATGATGAGGAGGAGAGGAGGAGGACGACGCCGACGACAATGATGATGAAGGTGATTTGGACGTTTTATTTTATCTATGTACAGTATGTAGTAAACAAGAGGGCCACGTGGCCTTAAAGAGACTTGTTCACAGATTTTCGCATTTTTAAGTATGCCATTAAATGTCTTAACATAACAGGTTTAAGCAAGAAAAAATGGTCCCGCCGGGGTTCGCCTTACCCAATCGGCCATTCCGACTTCTGTATATCATCCTGCATAGTACTTACTTTATGTAAGTGTTCAACGTGTTGTCAACAATTTCAACGAAAACAACAGAAACACTCCAAATTATTCCATATTTTAGCGTTTAAGGCGCTCAACTGAGTATGAGATCTGGGACTGGGCCTTGCGGTTTCAAAGATGATTTTAAGTCATTGTACTATTAAGTCTAAATAAACAATGTGACCCCATAGTGTGGCCATGTTCTACCCCACAGGCATAATTTAAACAATTTTGTAGAGAACCACTATACAACCTAATACGAACCTTCTGGGACTTGCGGTTTCAGATAAGATTTTAAGTCATTTTGCGATTTAAGTGTATACCATGTGACCCCCTGGGCTTGGCCAGTTTTGACCCTGGGGAATAATTTGAGCAGTCTTTGTAGAGGACACATCTTCGTATATAATGAGTTGTGGACAAATCTTTTGATTCGGGTCAACAAATTCATCCTAAAAATACGTACTATTATATACATCTGGGCGGGTATTCGCGTAACCCGTATCATACGCCATTATAAATAGGTTTAAACTAAACAACAACGTTTTGATTGCTAACGTATACGCATTTTTGTTGACAGATTGGATGGTAAACAGCATAGCGAATACCCGCCCTGTATATGTCGTAATTACACACACAATTTGAGATGAATTTGTGTCTAAACTCGGCCTATACACGATGAACCCAAAATATTGTTGAAAGGATGCATACCCACCCTAGTCTTGTTACATTTAAACTGGACAGTCATCAATATAGTAAAGCTCTAAGCAGGTCTCCAATTAGCTGTGCTGAAAGTGGTGTTGGAGTAGAGATGATAATTTGCAAACACTTGCCAAAAGAAACCACACTATTAGACAGAATTATATACTTCAAGAACGTGGTAAGAAACACACCGGGGACCTACCGAATTAAAGACGATAACCACACTACCTGTTGTGAATTAAATGAACCACATCGATAGTCAAGAGCTTACTGTAGTGCTGTAAAGAACTTTCTTCACCAAAAACAGATGTTGACCTAGTTTTCAATGACACATGTCCCACTATCAAAGTTGACATAGATTCCATGGAGGTTATGTGACAGTTTGAAGCAGATCTTATGTGAAATATGTCTCCAATGTTAGGCCCATGGTGTCCCATTATCAATGTCCCGTATTAAACAACTTATTCTTAGACTTCAGATTAAGAATAAAGAATATTCTTAAAACTGTACTGCTCTAAGGGCGCGTTAATGTTGAATCTGACTTGGTGTTCACCATCTCTAATTACATCATTTTTTATTCAGGACGATTTGTTATTGATATTAGCCACATAATGTCATTCATACTCTGTATATTTGCCAATCGTGAAGTATTGTTCTTGAGTCTAAGTCTATTCTCAAGACTAAGAATGGTTTGGTGAATACGAGCCCAGCTCCGAAGACATAGTCTTCTAGGTCTTGAAAACACTGACGACACATGTTTAAAAGTGCCTTAATAGGATTTGGTTATTAGCGGTATAACGTCAGGTTATAAACTGCGCACTGATGCCAGACAATCGCTTAAACTCAAGTTAATACGCATAAATTGTAATCATTTAACGGTCAAGTGTAATAAACAACGTAAATTCAGCCAGCTTCAGAACATTTAATGATCCACAAATGATAGAAGTACATACACCTTACATTTTGAACGTTTGCACGGACAGCAACGTTTAAGGGTGACTAACCACTACTGGTAACTTAAGTTGTGCTTAGAAAAGAACATTATACTAAACGTACAGGGAACTGAGCCCATATACTAAACGTACAGGGAACTGAGCCCATATCCGCAAAGCTCCTTAATACAATCTTAAGTAAATGTCTTAAAATAAAAAAATTCCTGAAGTCTGAGGCTGGTTCATTAAAAGATTATTTTGTCCTAAATAGTTTTCTTATGGTAAAGAATCGAGAGATAGTTCGTATTTTTTCCATAATTTTAAATATTAAATATTTATGTTTACAAGGAAAGTTGTATTTCTACTCTTCACTTAAATACGACTTAAGAAAATAGTCCCAAGTTTTCCTAACAGCCAGTCATGTGTTTTTCAACAGAAAGACTGCATTGTAGAAGTATATGCGTTTTAGAATAAACATACTTTGTCTTGGAGAAGTGTGTGAAAGACACATTGTTAACCATGTACAACAAACCACAATTAAAGTTACAGATGATAATGACAACTCTTAAACGCGTAAGAATTTAATTCACTGAATCACATATAATAGGAAATCAAACATGGTTATTAAAAGGGCAAAACTACCTGAAGCTAAACATAATATACAGGCAAACACAAAAAGCATTGATTTACAAAAGACCAGCACTGAAATAAACTAAAGCAGGCATAATAATTTGTGTCTGTACAATTTAAGAACGAAAAAGGTTCAGTAAAAGTATCTAATAGATCTAATATGACTGCTAAAATTAAGATGCACTATGTTTTATTTCACAGCAAATTATTTATGAACATGTTTTAATTCCACGGCAAACTACATTTCCTTATTGTTTTAGAATCTACATTGTATTTGAAAAATAAAACAGTATTTGTACTGCAATTTGACTTCAAGAGAAAATAAAAACAGTATTTGTACTGCAAATTGACTTCAAGAGAAAATAAAAACATTTATTTGCTCACACGTACTTAAGCACCCTGATTTCTCTTTTTTTGTTTTATAAATGTTATTATACAATGTCTTTTTTTGTTTTATAAATGTTATTATACAATGTCTTTTTTTGTTTTATAAATGTTATTATACAATGTCTTTTTTTGTTTTATAAATGTTATTATACAATGACACATTATTCAACTGGTATAAGCATAATACTATTGGTATTATAGCGGTTACTTTGTTACCTGAAATAGATTAAATGCAAGGCAAAAACTTAAACCCAGTTTAGTAACATTAACTTTTTTTTTGTAAAGTCATGTTCTGTTAATAAACCTTGTAAATAAGGTATGCATTAAGGTGTACAATAATAAACATACCAATAGCACCAATGCTGCTATGAGATTCTGCAAACTTAAACACTAAATATGATGATTTAACATAATTCAGAAAATCTGAAAAGCTGTACCTTCTAATAAAGCATAGGCCTTATAAGGCAACAAAAATCACATGTCTTTTTCAGGGGAGATCTAGGTTCAAAAATGGGAAAGATCTAGGTTCAAAAATGGGAAAGATCTAGGTTCAAAAATGGGAAAGATCCAGGTTCAAAAAATGGGAAGATCTAGGTTAAAAAATGGGAAAGATCTAGGTTCAAAAATTGGAAAGACCTATGTTCAAAAATGGGAAAGATCTAGGTTCAACAAGGCAGTCGTAAGGACAGCTATATCCCCCGCCATGATCCTTCATTAGATTGTAAAGGTGACTTTGAAGTATCACATTGACCTTAATCTGGCACAGTTGGACCAGATATGAAAGTACAGTTTCAAAAATTTAGATATGACGCTGACGCAAAAATGGAGGCTCAAACATTTGACCTTTAAGTGTGACCTTGACCTTGAGGTGGCAAAACTGCTCCATGCCTTCTGCACATCTCCTTAATGTGATAAACATTTGAGCCAAGTTTAATGCAAATCCTTCAAAGGGCAGAGGAGATATGCAGCAGACAAAAAAATGGAGGCTCAAACATTTGACCTTCAAGTGTGACCTTGACCTTGAGGTGGTGTGACTGCCTCGTGCCCTCTGCACGTTGCCTCAATGTGATGAACATTTGAGGCAAGTTTCATGAAAATCCTTTAAAGGGCACAAGAGATATAGAATGGAAATGAAAATACAGGCTCAAACATTCAACCTTCAAGTGTGACCTTGACCTTGAGTTGGCGTGACTGGCTTATGCCTTCTGCACATGGTCTCAATGAGCAAAACAATTGAGCCAAGTTTCATGAAAATCCTTCAAAGGGTATAGGGGATATCGAGCGGACACGAAAATGGAGGCTCAAACATTTCACCTCCATGTGTGACCTTGACCTTGAGCTGGCGTGAAAGGCCCATGCCTTCTACACATCGTCTCAATGACCTTAACATTTGAGCCAAGTTTCTTGAAAATCCTTCAAAAGGAAGATGAGATATGGAGCGGACACAAAATTTCCAACGTTTTCCAATATAATAAATAAAATCCTCGGGTTTTATCATTTGTATCATTGAAAAACATAGCATAATTCAACAGATATTTAACATTCTTCTGTTGATTGGCCCAGTGGGGGTCTAAAAGGAGCAGCACCCTGCAATTCTGCTCAGGATCTTTCCCTACTTTCTGTGCAGTTGTTAGTAATTTATGTGCCTTGTATACATTTGTTATGGAGAAATGATCAACTTTGTATGAAAATCAAATATGATTTTTAAATGATTTTAATTTAAAAGAATTTTGTCAAGACATACCCTGACAGAACAACTGCTTTAAAATATACATTTGTTTAAATGCAGTTTGAACTACAAAGCTACCTTCAACTTTGCTCTTGACACCAGGGCCCAGTTGCTCAAAACGGCCAATTCACAATTCAGCTAACGGCCAGTTAACTTTAAATGTAAATATAATTTATATTACAAGCAACTGGCTTACAAAACAATTCAAAATTATTTAAGAATAGCAATGTATTTAGAATAAACTTACAATTTCACATTTTAATGTTTAATTTACATAAATAACTTCATCCAAAAGTTAACGGCTGTTAGCTTAATTGGCCGTTAAAGTTTTGAGCAACTGGGCCCAGGTTACTAAATGTTTCAATACATTTACATTAAAAAAGAACACGAGTGTTTGAGCAATATAATCTATCCACAGTATATGTTTATACATTATACATGTGCATAGCACAGTGCCCATACTTAATAATATAATATACATACTATGATACAACATACGACTGTATTCAATGCTACACATTACAAGATGCAAATTAACATACCAATTAATTAGTTTTATTTAAATAAGATATAAAATAAAACATGTTTCATATTAAACATCTTGTATAATAGTTCATTTACAAAATTATTCCTGATGATAACAATGAAGCTTAACAAACGTAAGATCTCATTGGGCATTATGAAATTAATAATACATTTGCCTAAACAAATTTTATGCTAAAAATCTTAAATGGCATATAAAAGTAATCTTAATATCACTTTGAAACAAATGACAAACTGACATTGAAAATAATGTCCTCAACGAATCTGTTTAAGTAACGACAAATAAGCAAAGCAAAACTTAAATACCTGATGAAGACTTGAAAGAATGTGAAAATATGCCTTCAACTATCTGTGAAGTAATTAGCTGAAAAACAAAACAACACATTTATACCAATCAATAAGCCATAATTACTCAGTGCTGACTGCTGGCCAATATTGACTGTCTGCGCATTACAAACTGGCAGAACTCCCAGACATTTTAATACTAATTAATCCCCCGCTAATAATAATTAAGTAAATTAGTCTAGTTTGTATGAAGTAATTAGCCTGATGCACAAATTGATCGGCTGGTATCTCAATACAAGTGTGATAACATTTTCCTAAACAAAATCTTCAAAACAGAATTATGTCGGCACAATTGTATATGTTTGGTAATTTAAATAACCTCAAAACACAGAATAATTCGAACACAATATGATTGGGTTTCATGCGAAAATATCAAAAACATTAAAATTCAAGAACAAAAGGCTCAACACATGAATAGATAAAGAGGGAAAATGCAAAATAAACAGCAACAGTCACAACAACAACACAACAAAACAGCCGCCAAGGAGCGTTCACTTGTTCAACTTGAACAACAAGTCCACTCAGGCTGATCCAGGACGACACTTTCCACTTTTATGGTATTTTCTATTTCAAGGAAGTCTGTCTAAACATAAATCCACTGTAGGCGGAAAGTGCCGTCCCAGATTAACCTGCGCAGTCCGGGCTGATCCCTGATGACATTTTACGCACATGCATTAAGCCCGGTTTTCCCACGACATGGCACAAATTTAATTTCATTATTAAACAACAGGGCCATGATGGCCCTAGGTCGCTCACCTGAGTTTAAGGCATCATAATGGCTAATAACAAGAGGGCAAAATGGCACTAAACCCCTTACCTGAGTATTAAAATCTGGGCCTTGCAGGTTCATCAGATTTTTAGTCTATATAAACCATGTGACAAACAGGGCGTGGCCACTTTCTACCTTAGGGGCATAATTTTAAAAATATTTGTAGTGGACCACTATTCAATGTTACATACCAAATACGAAACCATTGGGCCTTGCGGTTGCAGAGGAGAAGATTTTAAAAGTCATTTTGCTATTTATTATATAAACCATGTGACCCCCAGGGGCATCATTGGAACAATCTTTGTTGAGGACCACACCACAATGTTTCATGCAAAATATAAACCTCTGGGCCTTACAGTTTCAACAAGGAAGATTTTTAAGGCCATATAAGTCTATATAAACCTTGTGACCCCCGGATAATGACCACTTTTTACCCCAGGGGCATACTTTGAACAATCTTTGTAGAGGACAACTATACAATGTTACATATCAAATACGAAATTACTCCGGTTTCAGAGATTTTAATATCATTTTGCTATTTAAGTCAATAGAAACAGTGTGACCACCAGGGCAAGGCCAGTTTTGACCCCTGAGACATCATTTGAACAATCTTTGTAGAGGATAACTATACAATGTTACATACCAAATACAAAACCTCTGGGCCTAGCAGTTTCAGAGAAGATTTTTAAAGTCATTTTGCTATTTAACTTTTAAGTCTATATAAACCATGTGATCCCTGGGGTGTGCCCAGTTTTGACCCCAGGGGCATCATTTGAACAATCTTTGTAGAGGACCACCATACAATGTTACATACCAAATATGAAACCTCTGGGCCTTACGATTTCAGGAGAAAATTTTTAAAGTCATTTTGCTATTCAAGTCTATATAAACCATAAGACCACCGGGGTAGCCCAGTTTGACCCCAGTGGCATCATTTGAACAATCTTTGTAGAGGACCACTATACAACGTTACATACCAAATATCAAACCTCCGGGCCTTGCAGTTTCAAAGGAAAAGATTTTTGAAGTCATTTTGATATTTAAGTCTATATAAACTGTGCACAGTTTTGACCCCAGGGGCATCATTTTAACAATTTTTGTAGAGGACCACTACCATAAATACCCAGTCATAAGTCGAGATTTTAAGCCTCTAAAATTGTAGTTATAAAGTACATTCGACTTATGAGGTTCACAAAAAAATCTTAGCATATTATATTGAAATATTTGTCAAATGCATATTATTTCTTACCTGCATATTTGCTAATCAACACACTATAATCCATTCATAATTATCACAGTTTGCCCTTTCTATTAAGTACCGACAAGTTAGACAAAATGCACAACTGTTTCATTATTAAACAAGAGATATTTGTAAAACATGTATGCCCCCCGACTTGCAGCCAAGTTGTGAATATGTGCAATAAATAAAATAAAAATTAATATGCAAGCCCAAGCGAGGTCTGGATATATGGTATCTATGTATGAAGTTTCATTAAAATATCTCGATGCGTTCTCAAGTTATTGAGCGGAAACTATTTTTCTATTTTTATTAATGATGACCTTAACCCCACCCACCCCGTATGAAATCTCAAGAGGTCTCAATACAAGGTATCTATGTATGAAATTTCATTAAAATATCTCGATGCGTTCTCAATTTATTGAGCGGAAACCGTTTTTCTATTTTTAGCAACGGTGACCTTGACCCCACCCACCCCATATGAATCCAAAGCGAGGTCTCGATATAAGGTATATATGTATGAGGTTTCATTAAAATATCTCGATGCGTTCTCAAGTTATTGTGCTGAGACCGATTTTTCTATTTTTAGTAACGGTGACCTTGACCCCACCCATCCCATATGCAATCCCAAGCGAGGTCTCAATATAAGGTATCTATGTACGAACTTTCATTAAAATATATCGATGCGTTCTAAAGTTATTGAGCGGAGACCGTTTTTCTATTTTTAGTAATGGTGACCTTGACCTCATATGCAATCCCAAGCGAGGTCTTAACATAAGGTATCTATATATGTAGTTTCATTAAAATACCTTGATGCGTTCTTTAGTTATTGAGCCAAAACTGTTTTTCTATTTTTAGTAACGGTGACCTTGACCCTACCCATCCCATATGCAATCCCAAGCGAGGTCTCGATATAAGGTATCTATGTGTAAAGTTTCATTAAAATATCTCAATGCGTTCTGAAGTTATTGAGCGGAGACCATTTTTCTATTTTTAGTAACGGTAACCTTGACCACACCCACCCCATATGCAATCCTTAGCGAGGTCTTGATGTAAGGTATCTATGTATAAAGTTTCATTAAAATATCTCTATGCGTTCCCAAGTTATTGAGGGGAAACCATTTTTCTATTTTTAGTAATGGTGACCTTGACCTTTGACCTCAAAATTTATAGGGTTCTTCCTTTTCTCCCAAGTAACCAGCGCACCAACTTTCGTTATCGTAGATCAAATCTTCTCAAGATATCGTGCGGAAACGAAATGGTCCTCCGTTTTTCTATTTTTAGTAATGGTGACCTTGACCTCACCCACACCATAATGCAATCCCAAGCGAGGTCTTAATATAAGGTATCTATGTATGTAGTTTCATTATAATATCTCAATGCATTCTCAAGTAGGTCAAATCGTTCTCAAGATATCGTGCGGAAACGAAATGGTCTACGGACAGATCTACCGACCGACCAATGGACAGGTGCAAAGCAAGGGGGGCATAATAAGATGCAAACTGTGAATGAAACAATCTACTCTATTGTAATTGACTTCCCCACTTTAGGCCTCAGCTAAACCGTCAGCCACCAATAAAAAATCAATAAACCTGCAGACGAAACCCAGAAACCCATGATTTACGTGTATAGGATATTGCTAATTAAACTGGCTGGAACCGGTTTATTTCTACATCAAGACCTGTCTAAGAGGATTAGGCAGTGATTTCACACTTCAAGGCATTAACTGCAGACTGTACCCTATATACCTACTTATTAGGGCATACTCTGGCCAATTTTCAGATGGTGTTTTATGATCAGTCTAACTCGATTTATGGAATGGTTATTTTTAGAAATACGTTTCTGGAATGAATTGAACTTCTTGACTTACAAGACGTCTAGACTTATGACTGCGTATTTACGGTATACAATGTTACATACCAAATATGAAACCTCTGGGCCTTGAGATTTCAGAGGAGATATTTAAAGTCATTTTGCTATTTAAGTAAATGTAAACCATGTGACCCCTGGGGTGTGGCCAGTTTTACCCCAGGGGCATTATTTGAACAATCTTTGTAGGGAACCACTATACAATGTTACATACCAAATATAAAAAATCTGAGCCTTGCAGTTTCAGAGGACAAGATTTTTAAAGCCATTTTGCTTTTTATGTCTATATAAAAAATATGTGACACACGGGGTTTGGTAAGTTTTTAATCCAGGGGTAGCATTTGAACAATCTTTGTAGAGGACCAATATTTATTGTTTCATACCAAATATGAAACCTCTGGGCCTGGTGGTTTCAGAGGAGAATATTTTTAAAGTCTTTTTGCTATTTAAGTCTATATTAACCATGTGACCGCCTGGGTGTGGCCAATTTTGAACCCAGGGGCATCATTTGAACAATCTTTGTAGAGGACATTTATACAATGTTACCAACCAAATATGAAACCTCTAGGCCTTGAAGTTTCAGAGGAGAAGATTTTACAAGTCATTTTGCTATACAAGTCTTTATAAAACATGTAACCCCCGGGTGTGGCCAATCATGTCCCAGGGGCATCATTTGAACAATATTTGAGGAGGACCACTATACAATGTTATATACCAAGTATGAGACCTCTGGGCCTTGCGGTTTCAGAGAAGAAGATTTTTAGAGTCATTTAACTATTTAAGTCTATATAAACCATGTGACCTCTGGGCTGTGGCCAGTTTTGACCCCAGGGGCATCATTTGAACAATCTTTGTAGAGGACAACTATACAATGTTAAATACCAAATATGAAACCTCTAGGCCTTGAAGTTTCAGAGGAGAAGATTTTAAGTCATTTTGCTATTTAAGTCTATATAAACCATGTAACCCCCGGGTGTGGCCAATCTTGTCCCCAGGGGCATCATTTGAACATTATTTGACGAAGACCACTACACAATGTTACATACCAAGTATGAGACCTCTGGGCCTTGCAGTTTCATAGGAGAAGATTTTTTTAGTTTTCACTTTTTAAATCCATTTTTAGCTCTGGTGACCTACATATCGGACTCGAAAGATTTTTACAACTCTGAAAGAGGTCCACCCAAGGATCATTCCTGTGAAGTTTGGTGAAAATCTGTCAAGCGGTTTAGGAGAAGATTATGTTTAAATGAAACGTTGACGGCACACGCACGCACGCACAACGGACAACGGGCGATCACAAAAGCTCACAATGAGCACTTTGTGCTCAGGTGAGCTAAAAAAAATGATCGTTCACCACTGATACGCACAAATAAAGCATGGCATACTGCAGCTTGGAAAGCACATTGAGAGCACATGTTGGGCAAAACAAAATTGTAAATTTGATTACCTCTAGATCAGTACTTGTAATGTAGTAGCTAATAAATTATTGTAATTTATGATTAAAATTGTTATCTTATCTCAATACAGTTTTTTTTATGACACCATCAATTCTTTAGCGGCAAATTAGAAGTACAGCATGTTGATTGGGCAACATTTTATATATTTGATTGAAAAAAAAAATTACAAATTTTTTACAGTGTTTACAATTGTTAAAAATCTACAACTACGATTTCATTGAGATGCAATAAATAAAACAATAAACAGTGAGTTCTAAAACCGCATTGATAAAACTAACTTTTTACAATGAAAACTGCAAGTTTAATAACTTAGTAAACATATACCTTTCCTAAACATTAAATGTGTGTAAAGTAATAAATGAACATTTAAATCTCAATTTAACTTCCTAAAAATATAGTAATACATAAATGGATTCATTAAATGTATGCTACACAACATTTCAGTAACAACATAAAACAGATTTCTAACAAATTCATACCATAAACTCACAGTAACACAACATCACTACACGGACCAACATACAAAGCATATGTACAAGTTATGGATACATAACATGTAATTACTAAGCAGTTGTACTAATACAGGAATTATGTGATCAATTTACAAATATCATATGAGGGGCGTCGTGGGAAAACCGGTCTTAATGCATGTGTGTAAAGTGTTGTCCCGGTTTAGCCTGTGCAGTCCACCTACAGTGGATTTATGTTTAGAAGAGACGCCTTGAAACAGAAAATGCCATAAAAGCGGAAAATGCAGTCCTGGATTAGCCTGTGCGGACTGCACAGGCTAATCCGGGACGACACTTTACGAACATGCATTACGTCTGAATTTCCCACCACACGCCACATATGAAATCCATGGCTATCACAGCAAATATCACATCTTTGAAGTAAATACTTGGTTCACACACATCATAGGCTTTAGATTTTGCATTAAAAACAAAATAGTACAGAAATAAATAGTCTTTCTTTTTGTTTTGATGAAAAACGATATGCAAACTATAATTAGTGAAAATGAACGAAGAATTAACTTAAAATCAATGACTCTAAATGTAGTGTAAAACATCATCTAACAGATATAACAATACGGTATTTTAAGAATATTTAATATGAATAAACGGCAGGTCATGTGTAATCAGTACACATATTACTGCTATATGATCTGTTGTATGCACAATAATGCTGGTATCATTACCTGTAGTGAAAACTTTTTTTAATCAAAACGATTTACCGGTAAATCAAATGTAAAAATTTATGATTAACAACTTACTGTTCAAGTTTAATTTTAAGCAAAATCATTACATGACGCATGAAAGACAAATATGGGGTGCATTTAGGGGGTTCTATGACAATATACAGTGTGATCATGTCAACAAAATGGTACAATTTATTGAGGAAGCTATGAAATAATATTTTGTTTATGTGGTGTGAAAATCCTTAAACTATATCTACATATCGCCCATTTTGCTAAGCGAATTCCATGTCAAACAAAAAAACATTCAGGGATATAAATTTACACTTGCCCAGCCACCAATGGCGAGTTGTTTTGCAGCTGGGTGACTCGATTCAACCGGTAATTAGCCCAGTTGGTGAACTGTATTCCAAATACCCAACCAAATTTAAGCAGTTAAAATACACTAGAATTGTCACATAAGTGACGGATATACCCCCACAATATGGCCTTGTCACAAAACTATGGCATCCATTCAAAAGAAATGGACAGAGAGAGAGTGCTTTAATTTGTGAATGGACAACAGTGTATTAAGAAAGGCATCCATTCCAAAGAAATAGACAGAGAAAGAGTCATTAATTTGTGAATGGACAACAGTGTATTTGGAAAAAAATAATGTCAATAGGAGACATAACTCTGTCAACATTCAGTGGTTTGTAACCAAAGTTGAACTTGATCTGTATTTTATGTTGTTACACCTATGTACCAAAAATAATTTAAATATATGTGAAGCCTTTCATTAGTTTCTGTCCATGTTTTTAGGGAATTTAAGTCAACAAGGGGCCATAACTGTGTCAAAATTTAGTGGTTTGTAAAAAAAGTCGAACTTGACCTGTATGTTATGATGCTACACATGTGTACCAATAATTATCTAAATATGTCAAGCCATTGTTGAATAATCGTCAGGAAACCATGTTTTTAGGGAATTTTAGTCAAATAAAGGCCATTACTCTGTCAAAATTTAGTGGTTTGTGACCAAAGTCGAACTTGACCCATATTTTATGATAGTACACATGTATACCACAAAAAATTATTTGAATATGTCAAGCCATTCTTGAGTTATTGTCAGGAAAATATGTTTTTAGGGAATTTTAAGTCAAAAAGGGGCCATAACTCTGTCAAAATTTAGTGGTTTGTAACCAAAATCGAACTTGACCTGATTCTATGATGTTACACGTGTACCAAAAATTATTTGAATATGTCGAGCCTTTCTAGAGTTATCATCCGGAAACCAAAAACCAACAGACCGACAAGCTCACTCCTATATACCCCCCTAAACTTCGTTTGTGGGGGTACAATAATTTAATATTACACAATTCATACTGACCTTGAAATCATGAGCAAACCATCAACTGAAAATGTAGTTTCAGTAATGGGAATCAAACTTCACTTGCTAAAATGAGCTAAAAAAAAAGTAAGAATTGTAAGTTCTAAAACATTGTAAGTTCTAATGAGGTTAAGTAGCCCATGATTTCAAAGGTAGGCTTGTACGTTTTCAGGGTTGCGAGCCCAGATGGTCCGCAACACGGATATGTTAATTTATATCCCAATAATTTTGATTTCTTGGCAATAAATTGTTTTAACAACTTATTTATTTTATATGAGTAATCAATAATAATTGTTTGAATACATGAGACACAAGTGATTAACAACACCTTTGATGTTTAAATATTTTTGTACAAACTTTAGCCTGTACCCTGCCCCAAAAAGCAAATACCATTTGTTGAAAATGATATGTAAGACGCTGTTATGACTGGCAATATTAATTTGAATGAAAGAGAGATTTACAGTCTCCTTCAAATATGCAAAAACTGCCACTTTTATGATAAAAAAAAGAACTATAATTAACCTTTGCACAAATAAATGACAAATAAACGTCAAAATTTGCACGTGCAAGCAATATTATAAAAATTCTATGAGACAGAAAAATCTTAACAATATTATTAGTCAGTGGAAAGGCTCTTTAGAATTCTAAACAACTTTTCTGTATACCAGTGCCTTAAATTCTTTGCTGCAACTACTAGTTCTTGTTCCAAGAGAAATTTAATATTCCGAAGTCCAATTCGTTTGTACAACTTACATTAAACTAGAATCATATCGATAATGTCATCAATCTAATCTCAGCCCATGGTGAGCCAATGTACAGGTAAATTCACAAGATGTCGGTGTAGAATGTTCATTCAAACTGTGAGCCAATGTACAGGTAAATTCACAAGATGTCGGTGTAGAATGTTCATTCAAACTATGAGTTAATGTACAGGTAAATTCACAAGATGTCGATGTAGAATGTTCATTCAAACTGCAAGTCTTCCGGCTTGGCTGGCGGTATAACCATCAGCAAACGTTGTATAAACTTGGTAAAATGATCTGAAACAAACAAACAACATTTCTAAGGAATATATTCCAATAATTAAACTTCATATTAACAGAAACACTTTTTTTTAATTGATAGATGCTAATAGATGCTTATTTTATTTATTTTTTCTGGTACGAGTTGGAGGTTAACACATACATATATGTACTGTACAAAAACGCTTCACAATAATGGTTAAACTTAGAGTAACCACAGAGGCATTACTAACTCCAAATTTGAATTAATCTTAATTGAATTTGAAACCACGAAACCATTCGCTGTTACGTTCTGTATACCCAGGCGAACAGGAGTATGCCTGAATATGCCACCGTTCATTAGTTATATACCACACAGGGATTGACTTTGTATTCGCATAATAGCAAAAAAGGAAATGCACGCGATTTTTTTCCAAGCTTGCAATATTTTGCGAGTGAAAGAGACAAAATTGCTGAAATTTGCAAAATATCCATGGTCAATAGTAGATCTAGCTTGTGTTGTGTTAAGGAGAAAGAGAATTTTTCTTAGAAAGTTAAAAAAATACAATAAAACACTGGTTAAGTCATATTTTGGGGTAAAATATTCATAATTTATACAGAAATAAACATGTTTTTGCACGTTAAATAAGTTAATTTAACATTTAACAAGTTGACACATAAGTATCTTAAAATACTGCAAGTGTATTTTATCGGCAAATTCCAACTCTGCAACATTTCTACCAAGCTGGACACACTCACCAATTTTCCCCTGTATGGACTTGGGCTTGCTCTTCCACTTGCCACCTATGAGGTAGAGGACGATACCCAGGGCGACTAGACCCAGGGCGAGGAAGCTCTCGTGGGGCTTCTGGTAGAACGTCAGCACCACGATGGCTATACTCACCACACATAGCACAGCAGGCAGGGCGACTGGCACCTGTAATGTAGGTTAATACAGCTGCACTTTGTCATCTTGAAGTCGCCAGGAAATGTTTTAGATAACCATATTTATTTTATATAAAACAAGAGCTGTCAGAGGACAGCGCACTCGACTATTCGAAGTATTTCAGTTAGTACATATTTTGGAAAGTGGAAGGGGCACAAAGTTGGTAAAATGAGTTATTGGAAAGTGGAAGGGGCACAAAGTTGTTAAACCGAGTTATGGCAATTATTTCATAAAATTATTCCAAGTTTCAGCCTTATGTAGTTAATAACTTGTGTAGTTTTGAAGTTATACGAGTTTCGATGATAAACTTTAACCAGGAAAATATATGTGAAAAAAGGGCATAACTCCGTAAAAATGCAAAACAGAGTTATAAAGAGGTTGCCCCTGATACTGGAGTTGATGACAAAGGTATGTTCCTATTTTAAAGTGACTAACTGTAGTTCTGAAGTTACAAAAGTTTTTAAATTAAACTTTAACCAGATATCTATGTGAAACGGGGCATAACTCTGACAAAATACAAAACAGAGTTACAGGGACTGTTGCCCTTGACCCCATCACCACACCAGTTTTCAATCTTAAACTAGTGGTAATCTCAACTTTAAATATTGCCCAAACCTAGTCTCAACTTTAAATATTGTATTGACCAATGAAATTGCTTGTTACATATGAGCTTTGATTTTCATTGGCTAATGGGTAAGATTAAGACTAAGTTTAAGACTGGCGTGATCATTGGGACAGGTTCCATTCAGTAGTCTCCATAAGGCTGAGTCCTCAGACACAATCAACCTACAATTGATAGCTTTACTCTGAATCACATTTTATATAAGCAGGCTTTTAACATTCATCTTTCTCTCCAGTAAATGTTCAGCGTTTTTCCTCACTATTTGGGGAATGGTACCGGTCAAATTGGAATTAGCATTGCTTTCAACAAATTAGGGAATTATCACTTTCATCAAAAGCTGCTGTACAGGATGTAGAAAATATAAGTTACAATAAGTAAACTCTAAAACAACTTGTTTCATTGATCAATTCACTTGCACTTGTTGTTTGGAAGTGGTAAATTGAAAGTTTAATTTTTACAGGAACAATGTCAACGTTTTCTATATATTTTTTTATTTTGTTCAGAGATTTGCAATTTTTTAACTGCAAACTGGGAAAATTGGTATCTAAATCTGATTGGGAATGAATCGTTTTCCAGTACCAAATTTATATAGGTGGACGAAAGCTGATGATACAAGAATTCACGCTTGATCTGCCAAACTGCTGATTTTGCTAACCGTAAATGACCAGTTACCTTGATGGGTCTAGGAAGATCCGGCTCCTTGTATCTCAGGTACACCTGACTGGCGAATGTCATCACGAGGATGCAAGCGAAACCAAACCCTTCCATCTCAATCAGGTAGAAAATGTCTCCACTGTTTTGGAATATCAACGTCAACACCAGCTGTAACGGTGGACAAACGAATTTTGCTATATATCCTTGTTGTAAAAAAGATTCTATTGATTAAACTTAGAACAAGTACATTTTTTTGAAAACTATAATAAACTTTAATGTATGAGGTTGTTTTTTTTCCAATTTATTTTGCTGTGAAACAACAGCATAAGCAATCAAAATATATCAAGGAAGCTACACAAGAAATCTGCATCAGTACAGATCTCCTTGATTGAATAATAAATAGTATGTTCTTGATATAATAAACGCAGTATAACTTTGCATTAAAAAAGTACTCTCAACTATTGCAGTTATCAAGTCCTTGTCTTTCATAAATAAATGAGGCGTGTCATGGGAAACCCAGGCTGAATGCATGAGCGTAAGGTGTCGTCCCGGATTAGCCTGTGCAGTCACTTTTCGCTTTCATGGTATCTTCCGTTTCAATGAAGTCTCTTTTAGACACAAATCCACTGTAGGTGGAAAGCGTTGTCCTGGATTAGCCTGTGCACTCAGCACAGGTTAATGCGGGACGACACTATGCACATGCATCCAGCCCGGGTTAACCACGACACACCTCATTTATTTTCATTTGTTTATGTATTCATAACTACTACTAACAATTGTTAGGAGAGAGGGCATGGGTGTAAGCCGCTTGTAGTTGATCATCGAGACAACCTGGGGCAGATGTCCATTGCCCGCACCAATGAAGAACAGTCTGGAATAAACATGTAAAACTGCAGAACATGTCAAATATTTATAAAGTCACTATAGGTGAAGTTTTTCCAATGCAATTAAGTATGTTTCATTTACAGATAATTAATATGGGTGCAGTCCACACAAGCTAATCTGGTACGACACTTTCCACCAACAGTGGGTTTATGTTTAGAAGAGACTTCCTTGAAACAGAAAATAACATAAAAGCGGAAAGTGCCGTCCTGGATTAGCCTGTGCGGACTGCACAGGCTAATCCACGACAAACCTTTATGCACATGCATAAAGCCCGGTTTTCCCACGACGCGCCTCATATCAAGTTTGGACTCCACTTAAATGTCAGCCAATAAAAAAGCTGGTTATCTAAGCGCTTTGATATTCATTGGCTAATATTTAAGATTGAGGCTAAATAAGTCAGGGCTCACTCTGCCATTTGCCAAATTAGTCAACGGCTCCATATTTCATCATTTGGCTCAAGAAATAACCATCTGGCTATAACTATTCCTGCATAATCCCTTACAAAATACCCACAATAAGAAATTTCCATCTGGCTATAACTATTCCTTCATAATCCCTTACAAAATACCCACAACAAGAAATTACCATCTGGCTATAACTATTCCTTCATAATCACATACAAAATACCCACAACAAGAAATTACCATCTGGCTATAACTATTCCTTCATAATCTCTTACAAAATACACACAATAAGAAATTTCCATCTGGCTATAACTACTCCTTCATAATTCCTTACAAAATACCCACAATAAGAAATTTCCATCTGGCTATAACTATTCTTTCATAATCCCGTACAAAATACCCACAACAAGAAATTACCATCTGGCTATAACTATTCCTTCATAATCCCTTACAAAATACCCACAACAAGAAATTATCATCTGGCTATAACTATTCCTTCGCTATCCCTTCATAATCCCTTACAAAATACCCACAACAAGAAATTACCATCTGGCTATAACTATTCCTTCATAATCCCTTACAAAATACCCACAATAAGAAATGACCATCTGGCTATAACTATTCCTTCATAATCCGTTACAAAATACCCACAACGAAAAATAACCATCTGGCTATAACTATTCCTTCACTATCCCTTCATAATCCCTTACAAAATACCCACAACAAGAAATTACCATCTGGCTATAACTATTCCTTCATAATCCCTTACAAAATACCCACAACAAGAAATTATCATCTGGCTATAACTATTCCTTCATAATCCCTTACAAAATACCCACAACAAGAAATTATCATCTGGCTATAACTATTCCTTCATAATCCCTTACAAAATACCCACAATAAGAAATTACCATCTGGCTATAACTATTCTTTCATAATCCCTTACAAAATACCCACAACAAGAAATTACCATCTGGCTATAACTATTCCTTCATAATCCTTTAAATATCCACAACAAGAAATTACCATCTGGCTATAACTATTCCTTCATAATCCCTTACAAAATACCCACAACAAGAAATTTCCATCTGGCTATAACTATTCTTTCATAATCCTTTACAAAATACCCAAAACAAGAAATTACCATCTGGCTATAACTATTCCTTCATAATCCCTTACAAAATACCCACAATAAGAAATTTCCATCTGGCTATAATTATTCTTTCATAATCCCGTACAAAATACCCACAACAAGAAATTACCATCTGGCTATAACTATTCCTTCATAATCCCTTACAAAATACCCACAACAAGAAATTATCATCTGGCTATAACTATTCCTTCACTATCCCTTCATAATCCCCTACAAAATACCCACAACAAGAAATTACCATCTGGCTATAACTATTCCTTCATAATCCCTTACAAAATACCCACAATAAGAAATGACCATCTGGCTATAACTATTCCTTCATAATCCCGTACAAAATACCCACAACGAAAAATAACCATCTGTCTATAACTATTCCTTCATAATCCCGTACAAAATACCCACAACAAGAAATTACCATCTGGCTATAACTATTCCTTCATAATCCCTTACAAAATACCCACAACAAGAAATTATCATCTGGCTATAACTATTCCTTCATAATCCCTTACAAAATACCCACAACAAGAAATTATCATCTGGCTATAACTATTCCTTCATAATCCCTTAAATATCCACAACAAGAAATTACCATCTGGCTATAACTATTCCTTCATAATCTCTTACAAAATACCCACAACAAGAAATTTCCATCTGGCTATAACTATTCTTTCATAATCCTTTACAAAATACCCAAAACAAGAAATTACCATCTGGCTATAACTATTCCTTCATAATCCCTTACAAAATACCCACAACAAGAAATTACCATCTGGCTATAACTATTCCTTCATAATCTCTTACAAAATACCCACAACAAGAAATTTCCATCTGGCAATAACTATTCTTTCATAATCCTTTACAAAATACCCAAAACAAGAAATTTCCATCTGGTTATAACTATTCCTTCATAATCCCTTACAAAATACCCACAATAACTGTTATTCCAACACAGTACTGTAGACATGGCTAATGATTTTGTTTAGCCAGAGAATTCTGTAAGTTTAATTGCAAGAATGTCTAATGTTATGGAACCAGAGCATTTTACAGAAAAATCGCACTCGGAAAAAGTCAAGTCTCAAAATCTACCATCAAAGACAGTAAATTAATAATGATGATACAATGACCATCATCACCACTGCCCATACCGTGACATAGAGAGGGCTGTTCCATTCATCGTACCGCTGACAGATATGGCGATCAAGATTGGCATAATCCACTTCAGGGGGCCCATGGTCTGGTCAGCGAATGTCTGCCGAGATGAACTACATTTGATGATACAAGGATCAATTTTGCTACAAGAATTCATAGAGACCTGTGTATGCAAGCTTAAGTTTAAAGGCCACCAGACTTGCATAAAGTGATAAGCGTGTTCAAAGCTTTTAGATGCCCATGATTTTTTTCTTGAAATTCTATGTTTTGATATATATATACTATATACATAATCTAGTATACTGGTAGATGAATTATAGGCCTTCTAATATAATTAATATACAGGTGACTCCCAATGGCTCGAGGTCGCTAGGACCTGCAAGAAAACTTAGCGCCATCTAAACTTCGAGCTAAATAAGTTCACGAAACATGTACTTTTATATTTGAAAATGGAGCACACTTTCACACATTCTGAGGGAAACATATTTCTTAACAAGAAGCTGTGATAAACACACATCCCCCTGGTTGGTGCTGGACAGCCCATTTGAATTATTCCAAGTCAAAATTAGGCTAAGGTCAAGGTCCAAGTGTTGTAATATGCAGTATTGGTGCTAGATGAAATGGTAAATTCTAGTTAACCACATATGGACAGAATCACGCACGAACGGAAGAACGGACAGGACAATCACTGTATGCCTCCCGCATCCAGATGTCAGGAATATAAAAACAGACATTTTTGTAAAATCAAGAATGTTGGCTACTGATTCATATTTCTTAACACCAACCTAGACATTCTGAAGTATTGACATTCAAGACTATTCATATCAGCTAGCTTGACAGAACTGAGAGATGCTTTACCACGGCAACTGCAGGTGAGGACAGCATCTGAAGAGGGGACAGCACTCCGAGGTAGGCAACGTTGGCCAGTAAGTACACGCATATCACCACGGTCATAGAGATGAAGATGGCCAGCGGCAGGTTTCTACAATGTAAAACCATATAGAGGCACAGACACAACTGAAAAGATCATTTGTCAATGATCACAAATAAACCTAGAAATATGTCCATAGGACACGAATGCCCCCGCTCAGGGACCATATCATTTTCGGTTTTGCCAGTCTGAGACCGACTGGATTTGAAAGAGACCGATTGAAATAACACGCAATCAGTCTGACCAGTTTTCTTAAATTTCTCCAGTCACTATAAAAATCATAATGATCCCCCAATTTCAATACACAATACCCACATTTTATGGCCCCAATGCTCTGTAGGTGCGAAAGCTGGATCATCGATGCATGAAATACCTCAGTCGTGTCACCATCAATCGATAATTGGAGTGTTTTTGCTGCAGTCCGTTGACTGAATTGCATAACTGACACCGATTGGTCTCAGGTGTCGACATTAGAGTGCACTTCTCCACGATAAAATCCTGTCTAGCTACTATAGAGACTGAGCATAGCAACCTTACGTAATCCTCGTGGAAAACTTGCATTTCCTGGATAATTGTACTGTGTTCATTATGATATAAAATATGCAAAGTGATATGAAACCTAAATGAAAATTAAAACAAATCGCAGTACAAATAGTTTTCAATAAAAATAAGTGTATTTGCTAGTTGGTTATATTGAGGTTCACATTGTTAATTTAAATAAGTACAAAGTGACCATATTGCATTACATTATATTTAACTACATTATATTATAAGTTTTGTAAAGCAAAACTCATATAACAGACATAGAAATTGAAAGTTTAATGAAGTTTAAGGTGTAGAAACTTCTTTTATATTACAAATTGAAAATACATATTTTCGGACATGCTATGTTTTCGGATACACATAATTCAGATACAGAATGGTCCTTCTTATTGTATTGCATTATCTATCAACTTTTGTGAAGTTAAAAACTCATAATAGACATGGAAATGAAATTTTATTGGAGTTTAACATGTGAAAACTGTCCAGATAAAATTTATACTTTATAATACACCTTTTAGAACATGTATCATTTTTGGATAGACATAATTCTGATAAAAGATGAGCGTGACCAGCGGACCTGAGGACAGAATGACTTTCCAGAAAAATATTATCCCTGCCCCTGCTGATTGGTATCAGCTGTAAAAATTTAATGTTCATCACATGTGAGTGTATTTAGTAAAGCTGAAATAAATGTGCATGCAGAACAATGGGTGGAACTATTTGTAGAGTGTGACCTTGACCTTGGAGCAATGGATCAGGGTCTTTTGCGTTGAACATCGTCTCATGATTGTGAACATTTCTACTAAGTAATTTCAGAATTCATCCAGAAATGACCGAGTTATTGACTGGACATGAAAAAGATTCCATTTTTAACCATTGATCTCCAAGTGTGACCTTAACCTTGGAGGTACAGACCTGGGTCTTGCGCGCGTCACATTGCCTCATGATGGTGAACATTTCTACCAAGTAATTTCACAATCAATGCAGAAATGGCAGAGCAATTAATCGGACACGAAAAACATACCCCATTTTTTACCTTGACCTCTAAGTGTAACCTTGACCTTGGATGTAGGGTCTTGCACGTTACACATTGTCTCATGATGGTGAAAATTTCTGCGAAGTAATTTTACAATCCATTCCGAAATGACAGTTATTGACCCGACAGGAAAAACAGACCCCATATTTTACCTTTGACCTCAAAGTGTGACCTTGACCTTGGAGCTATGGACCTGGATCTTGAGGGCGACACATCGTTTCATGACAATGAACATTTCTATCAAGTATTTCACATTCCATCCAGAAATGACGGAGTTATTCACCAGACACGGAATTTTTAAGACAGACGCACGCACGGACAAGGGTAACACTTAATGCCCCTTCACCCTTCTTCAAATGGCGGGGGTATAATAAAATAAGACCTTTCACTGATATCAACAAAATGTCTATATTTCATTTTATAAAAAATAAATCAAGTGTATTATATATAAGTCAGCGGGAAATGATCATGTTATCATCCCCTGGCATGTTCCACTCTTTTGCAGCGTAGCATGAAATACAATAAATTTTACTAATATTTCTATTGGCACCGGAAAAAGGCTACGTCAGATTTCAGTTTCTTATTCCCACAAAAGTATACAAATAATTTCTCAAAGTTAAAGTATGAAATACTTTGTGTTCTAGTAGACTTTTGATACATACTATTAACTATACAGCAAAATTTAGTGTACAAAATTAAACTGACATTATATTACATGTAGTTTAGCTAACAAATATTTCCATGTAACATTACAACCATATGAATTGACCAAAGACTACAACTGAGACGGAGGATTGAGCAGGGGGCCAATATTACCTGGATCTAAAATCTTACCCAAGTCTACTTCCTGGGAGCCGGAATTAGTTGTTGTGTTTAATTCCCTTTTTGGGAATTGCTTTAAGTCTAAAGTCCCATATATGCCCACCACTCCACCCTGAGGGAAATTATTGATAGGTGCATAACAAAAGGTTAACCGAAATTTTTCTTCGAAAAATTTGGTTAAAAAGTACTTAAACTGCATTCTCACCTGACAGGGTTGACTAATTCGTCCACAAGGAAATTCAAGTAACTCCTGCAAGATAAATGATTCTTTATTTACTAATTATAATAAATTAGACTTATACGTTTTAGTAGCTATGTTAGTGATGTTTGTAGCCAAAATATGCAATATATAAATATTACCTTCTTTTTTTATTTTCTTTTTTTTGGGGGGGGGGGGGGATATATTACAAAAATGACCTGTTATCTTGCAAAATATGTAGCTAATATCTTTTTTTTATTTAGCCCCAATCAAGCAGTAGAACAAGCATCATTAAAAGAAATAAATGGGATTAAGATATACATGTTAATTACAAATTTAATAACTGTTAGGGGATACAGGTACTGCCTCTTGCTATATACAAGATAACCTCAGGTTGCATGCAAGACCCATTAAATGGTTGATTTGTATGATATCATGGAAAATAATCAATTCAGCCAGATAATACCAATACAAATGTAAACGTTAATTACACAGATTAATAGATCAATGTAAAACCTTGAACCGTAACTTCATTGTCTGATCATACCCTACATGTACATGTATGCAGTTTGTAAACATTTAGTCTGCTTTGTAGGCCGTGTTTGCCAGACCAACTTGAATAAACTTGAAGCAACAAACCAACAGTGATAACAGTCAATGATAAGAGTCAAAATAGAACCAAAACCACGGCTTGTTGGCATTGATCTGTTATTTATCGATCGATATGGAGTCATGATAACATTCTGATTCAGTGCTTACCGAAACAAATACCCAAACAATGCTTATCATGAAAGAATCTGAATCATGTGCCTTACCTGTTATTTAAAATTGAAAGGAATCATTTTATTATACTAATTCAAGCACAAAATAAAACCCAGCACTGAAGTTTTAAATTGATAAGTTATAAGACAACAACTTAAATTCAACTGACTTATGAAAACAATTATATATTTCAAATTCATATCTCAATGTGTTTTTGAGCTATTGAGGTGAAACCATTTTTCTATTTTTATTAACAGTGACCTTGACCCTACCTACCCCATATGCAATCCCAAGCGAGGTCTATATATAAGGTATCTATGCATGAAGATTCATTCAAATATCTTGATGGGTTCTGAAGTTATTGAGCAGAAACTGTTTTTCTATTTTTAGTAATGGTGACCCCACCCACCCCATATTCAATCCCAAGCTAGGTCTCTATGTAAGGTATCTATGTATAAAGTTTCATTAAAATATCTCAATGCGTTCTCAAGTTATTGACGGGAAACCGTTTTTCTATTTTTAGCAACGGTAACCTTGACCTTTGGCCTGTTAACCTCAAAATTTATAGGGTTCTTCTGCTCCTCCCAAGTAACCAGCCTACCAACTTTCATGATCGTAGGTCAATGCGTACTGAAGATATCGTGCAGAAACGAAATGGTCTACCATTTTTCTATTTTTAGTAACGGTGACCTTGACCTTTGCCCCACCCAGCCCATATGCAATCCCAAGCAAGGTGTCGATGTACGGTATCTATGTATAAAGTTTCATGAAAATATCTCAATGCGTTCTCAAGTTATTGATGGTAAAACGCTTTCTTTTTTTTTAGTAACGGTGACCTTGACCGTTGACCTGTTGACCTCAAAATTTATAGGGTTCTTCCTTTCCTCCCAAGTAACCAGTGTACCAACTTTCATGATCGTAGGTCAAAGCGTTCTCAAAATATCGTGCGGAAACAAAATGGTCTACGGACAAACCGACCGACGGACAGGTGCAAAGCAAGATACCCCCCACTTCTTCGAAGTCATTTTGCTATCTAAGTCTATATAAACCATGTGACCCATGGGATGTGCCCAGTTTTGAACCCAGGGGCATCAAATGAACAATCTATACAGAGGACCACTATACAATGTTAGGTACCAAATACAAAACCTCCGAGCCTTGCGGTTTCAGAGAAGAATTTTAAAGTCATTTTTCTATTTCAGTCCATATAAGCCATGTGAGCCACAAGGTGTGGCCAGTTTTGACCCCAGGGGCATCATTTAAACAATGTTTGTAAAGGACCACAATGTTTCCAACCAAATATGAAATCTCTGGCCCTTGTGGTTTCAGAGGAGATTTTTTGAATCAATTTTGCCATTTACGTCTATATAAACCATGTTAATCCAGGGGTGTGGCCAGTTTTGACCCCCATGGGCATCATTTGAACAATTTTTATAAAGGACCACTATACAACGTTACATACCAAATATGTAACCTCTGGGTCTTTGTAGAGGACCACTATACAATGTTACATACCAAATATGAAACCTCTGGGCCTTGCAGTTTCAGAGAAGATTTTGAAAGTCATTTTGCTATTTAAGTCTATATAAACCACGTGACCCCCGGGGCATGGCCAGTTTTGACCCCAGGGGAATAATTAAAACAATCTTTGTAGAGGACCACTAGAGGATATAACATATCAAATATGAAAGATCAAAGCGTTGTTGTTTCAAGAGATTTTTTAAAGTTTTCAGTTTTGAAATCTGTTTTTAGATCTGGTGACCTACATATGCAGCCGACCGAAACGATCTGAACAACTTTGAAAGAGGATCACCCAAGGATCATTCCTGTGAAGTTTCGTGAAAATCTGCCAAGCCATTTAGGAGATGTCGATTTAATGAAAATGTTGACGCACGATGAACAACGTACAAAAGGTGATCCCAAAAGCTCACCATGAGCACGTTGTGCTCAGGTGAGCTAAAAAGAACAATGCCAGATTGACAAATTTATAAATTATGCACAACACCACTCCTGAATCCTGATACATGTATGATGGAAAACTTTGAAAGCCTGAAAATCGGGCACTCTTTTGTGAATTCAATACAAAACAGGCAACTACCTAAGCAACCTCTTGCACACCCGCTACATTCCATTCACCTCTGTAGTTTGCTCAGAAAGTAGTCCCAACTCCGATGATTTCAGTCCCATGATCATAACATTCAAAACGCAACTCACAATACAATCCACTGTTCATTGTGTTGGCATCTGCGAACTGATTTCATCTGCATAAATGGGCATGAAAAAAGTTCCATTAATATCAATCAAAATTATTAATTTTCCTAATTTATGATCATTTAGACCCATGTATTCTTTATTTCTATGCTTGTGGTCCTAAAAATCAACTGTTTTGTGTGATAAATACATTTTTTCCATTTTGACAATAATTGAAGATTCTTGTCATTGAGCAATTACTGAGGTGAATGGTTAGAGCAACTAAATTTAACCATGCTAGGAGATTGCTACCAAAGAGGAACATATAGCAAATAAGAGTAAAGCATATGGTTTGCGCGTCGTGGGAAAACCGGACTTAATGCATATGCGTAAAGTGTCTCCCGGATTAGCCTGTGCAATCTGCACAGGCTAATCCGGGATGACACTTTCCACCTAAAGTGGATTTATGGTTAGCAGACACTTCATTGAAACAGAAAATACCATAAGAGCGGAAAGTGCCATCCCGGATTAGCCTGTGCGGACTGCACAGGCTAATCCGGGACGACACTTTAAGCACATGCATTAAGACCGGTTTTCTCATGACGCGCCACATGGCATTTTATCCATTGTAAGTGTCTTGACAATACCAACCATCCACTGTAGGCCCAGAACCCAGAATAGAAGGACAGAGCGATCGCCCCGGCGCTGGTGTCACTGCCCGCAAAACTGTCGTTGAAGCTCTCTGTTTCTCCTGAACAACAAAACCAATCTTCTGGTTGAAAATTACGCAGTATTGCCATTATCTTTGAAGAGAATCTATAAAGAATGCTTGACTAAATGTCCATGTTATCAAGGGCAGAAAGACAAGACAATGTGCATTTTTATTTGTACATGAGATTCTATGTTATTTCCACTAACCATGGCTCACACCGTCCATCACCATATTGGCTAACTGCTACACATTTGAATAATTGGACTAAAACATTTACTGGTGTGTTTGGCTGTTACTTTTTATCTCAAAACACCACATGAGCTCAATTTCAATAATGGTAAATCAATTTAGCAAAAACTAAATCCAGCCTAGGGAATCCTGCATTTAGAACATATATATTTTTCCTCTTAAAATTATGCATGAGCAAATCGGAAAGTACAACTAGAAACCAAATTTTCACTTAGAAAAGGTTTTGCAGCCTGTTATCCGTACCTTTGATGATGAAGTAGAAGCCGATGACGATGATTGTAGCCAGTGCCAGCAGTTTACTGATGGTGATCACCACCTGGACCTTGGTTGCCCACTTCACGTTGACACAGTTGACTGATATCAGCAAACCTCAAACCAGACCAAACACAAGAGTTCACGCAAAGGCAGTGCTCCAGATAAGTTTTGGTTTAGAAGGGAACAACCTCCGCGCAGAGATTTAACTGGTTCCGAGCATAGCTCTATTTTAAATCCCTGCCAGCATAAAGTTTCACGTCACCATAGTCAAAACACTTGGCGCAATACATAAATGTGGACAAAAACATGATAAAAACATGGACAACGTAAAATCCTTGGGTTTTTATGTTTACTTTATTTATTTACCATATTTATTTTTGTTTTTCATTTTAACTCGTTATATATATACCTGGACCAATAATGCAACATGTCTGTGTCATTGCTATAAAATAATAATGATAAAATATTGAAATTTTGTAAAAATTAAATCTTCAATCTCCTATTAACCGAAATTTTGTAAAACTTAATTTTCAATCTCCCCATAACCCTCTCCCCTGAAAACTTCCAAATCTGTAATTGTTCAGCTCGTGGTGGCGGTGGTAACTGAAGAGTTCCCAGTGTGGGGAGTTTGAGAAGGGACATGTACAGCACTACCATCAACCCAGAATGTATGGGGGGTTAATGTATGGGGGGTTAATGTATGGGGGGTTAATGTATGGACAGATATTCTAGGATCAGAAAAGATACCATGTGCTGCTCGAAAAGAGCAGGGGGAAAGCCAGACATGTTCCTTTACATTTTTTTAATTATTTGGTAAATTCTTGCATTGTATCAGTTTAATGCTTCTAATTAAGGGTTTCTGGATTTGACATTAAAGAACAGCACAAATATCGGATATTTCTAAATGTATTCAACATTTATCTGTTGAACAGCCCCGAACCAAAACAGTGATTTATTTTTGCTATTTTTACTGCTGAATAACGGCAGTTTCCCCTTCCCAAAAAAACTCAAATTTCCCCTTAAAATTACCTTTTTTTTCCCACAAAATAAAAAATCCCCTGAAACTGGGTTGGTATTTCTCTCAAATATTGAAAAAAATACTTTATTGCATACTTGACTCACAATATTATGTTGCAAATAGACCGCAAATCAGCATTCGAAACATCAATAAAACAGTACCGATACTTACCCGGCTTCTACACGCGTCGCTTTATCTAGGTCAATTCGGACCCAAATCGGCCTGGTCGATTAACACGGTCCACTAACAATCGGTCCACTAACAAATTCGGCATATTGTCACTTTTAACGATCTTAAGTTAATTCCTACAAATTCGGCATATTGTCACTTTTAACGATCTTAAGCTAATTCCTACAAATTCATCATATTGTCACTTTTAACGATCTTAAGTTAATTCCTACAAATTCATCATATTGTCACTTTTAACGATCTTAAGTTAATTCCTACAAATTCATCATATTGTCACTTTTAACGATCTTAAGTTAATTCCTACAAATTCATCATATTGTCACTTTTAACGATCTTAAGTTAATTCCTATAATTACTTTCTTATAACATACTAACTTAGTTTAAACCAGATCTAAGATTTAGTGGTACTCGCAACTTTTGTGCTGTCCATAACGCTTTCAACTTAGTATGAAAAGCATATCTCTTTTATCTTTTATTACTAGACCGAATTCACTTGCGGGCTGACAACCCGTTAGACGCTTGCGTTGCGAATTGTAATTAGTTATCAATCGTCTGCGCGACTCTGACGCTTGTTTTTTCCAGTTTGCATTCTGTTTGTAGCTATCATGAGATATGTCTCACAATTCAAGGTTTTATATAAAGCGCTTAACTAAAAAGAGTTCTAAATCTCTTCCAAAAATTAGTACTTATTTAAAATCAACTTCATCGGCGACATCTTCAACAGACGCCTCGGCCGAAAATGAAAGTGAAACATCATCAATACAATCATATCAAATGATCGAAAATTCGAGTTCATCGCCGACATCTGCATACCAAGAAGCTAAACAGGCTGACGCAGAGTCATCTAGATGCAACCATGAGCATTTGCCACCTCAACAGGCCCCTCACAGACAAAGATCTCGATTTATTGATTGAAAAATTCAAGGGAGATAAAAATAGGAAGCTAGCATTGTGAATTAACAAATTAACAACTGCATCCCCCCTTAAATCTGAATGACTTCTGTGTAAATCATTCAGTGTAACTAAATGAAGTCAGGACATTTTATGGACAATAAAGTTGAACTGTAATTGTAATCAGTGTTTAACTTTTGTACAACTTTAAAGAATTATCGAACTTTATAAAGTTTAGGAATTACTTCATCATGTTATTTACAACAGGTGTGTACACTGCAGTAAATGTATGCATAAAAAGAAATGTATCAGTAGAAACAATAAAAAATATAAGGCGAAAATATAAATGCTCACTGACCCAGTTGACAATTTAGAATATAATTTTTTTAAACTATTTTCCCCTTTTTGAGGTTTGTCGTGCTAAAATTCCCCTAGTTCAAAGGCACAGGTAGTTGTAAAAATTCCAAAAAAAATCACTGCAAAAAGGAGCAGGGTGCAGCACCCTGATATTTCGGTCTGCGGAGGTTCCCTAGGTTATTGTACATTCTGTCCAAAATGAATGGGTGTAAATGTATAGGTCAGTGCAACATAATCCAATGGAGTAACCTTAAATAATGTGGTTTGTTTGCTTATTTGGATTTTTTCGCAGTTTTTAACAGTATTTCAGTCACATCACGGCGGTCAGTTAAGCTACTCACACTTTTCCTGGGCAAGCTTAGCCGATCTAAGCAGTTCACCAGTACTAAGTGCACATTCCTATGCCAGTAACTGACAACTGCCCTACTTTAATCAGAGGTAGGGGGAGAATAGCCATAGAAATTATTTCATGACCAATCCCCACACAAGTTATGTGGCCGGGCTGGGGTTCAATCTCACGATCCCCAGATTGACAGTCCAGCGCTCTACCAACTGAGCTAGCATGGCCCGGCTTAAATAATGTAGTAGATGTTCCGAGAACATCATAAAAATGTTCAAACTTTTTTTTTATACATGTTCTCACCTTTAACAGTCAGATACTGTATTATTGATGGGTCTGACTTGCATTACCATGTATACGCAAACATTTGAAATTTTGTGCGTAAATGTACACCCTATTGGTTTAAACTAAAACTAAGACCCAAAAGATCGTATTTGTATAATGTGAAATATCTGACTTTATTATTGCAAATAAAATAGTGGAACATGAAATATTAATGTTTTGCAGACAAGCATTCCATTGATTTTTTTTTTAATGATGTGTTAATTATAATACATTAACAGATGAACTGAATTTACATTAGTTTAAGTTACATTTTTTACGCATATAACTTGCAAGTTACCAGTCATACTTAAATATAGCCTGATGACAGAAATATTATTTACAACAAATTTAAACTGTTCCATTGTTGCCATCTGGGAAAGAAAATTCTCAAATCTTGACTTGACCGTTGCATAACTAAAAAATGTGTTTACCGGTACTAATGCTATATTGTACTACCTACTTGTAAGCCAAAATGTTAAGGGTGTTTTCCCGATCTGATCCAATCACTGTATGCAATAATTATGTAGTCTTAGGTTGACGCTTAGAAATCTGAATAAACAGGCAAAAAATTTGATTTTGAAAAGGTAACCGGTTATTGAGAAATATTTTCATAAGAAAGTGTGAAAATATGCTTACTGTTCGAATATTTTCAGTAATTTTAGTAGCCAATTAGAAATTTTAGAAGCCAATGGCTATTTTGGGTACTGGTAGCGCTAACATATCGAGAGAAAACCAAAACATGAGGGCCAAGATGGCCCTAGGTCGCTCACCTGAGTGTAAAGCATCATAATGGCTTATAACAAAAAGATTGTAAGATTTCAATATAGCCATATACGGAAAACAGTCCCCCCCCCCCCAGTTTTTATAATCAAAATTATTTAAAGAAATTTGATAAGAGGGTCACCCAAGAAACATTCATCTGAAATAATTTTGAAATCCAGCCAGTGGTTTCAAGCAAGAAGATTTTTAACGTTTTTAATATAGCCCTATAAGGAAAACTGCCCCGCCCCTGGCGGCCTTGTTTTTTTAACAAATCAAAATGACTTGAAGGAATTTGGTAGAGGGTCAACCAAGGAGCATTTCTGTGAAAACTATTTTCAAATCCAGCCATTGAGTGGTTCTGACAAGATTTTTTAATTTTTCCAGTTTATAAGCTTTTGGTTACCACGACAACCAGAGTTTTCAATATATTTAAATAAACTGAAGGAATTAGGTAAAGGATCATCCCAGGAACATTCCTGCCAAGTTTGGTTAAAATCAGCCTAGTGGTTTCAGAGTAAAAGTTGTTTGGAGTAAAATGTAGACGAAGGACGCCAGACACAGAGACGGACCACAATAGCTCACCCTTGAGCACTTCGTGCTCAGGTGTGCTAAACAAGAGGGCCCTGAGGGCCTTAGGACGCTCACCTGAGACCTTGTAACCGAATTGGAATTTGCATCCCTGAGGCATGGTTTATTTTTATCCCAGGGGCATAGTATCAACAATCTTGAACAACCTCTGGGCCTTGCAGTTTCAGGTAAAGATTTTTAAAGTAACTGTGCTATTGAAGTCTATATGAAGCATGTGACCCCTCTGGGTGCCACCAGATTTGACCCCAAGGGCATACTTTGAACAATCTTTGGAGAGGACCACTATGCAATGTTATGTACGAAATATAGGAAAGCTGTGGGCTTTGCCGTTTCAGAGGAGAAGAGTTTTAAAGTCATTTTGCTATTTAAGTCAAGATAAACCATTAGACCCCCCCACCGTGACCAGATATGAACCCAGGGGCATAATTTAAACAACATTTGTAGAGGACCACTACACAGATGTTACATACCAAATATGAAACCTCTAGGCCTTGCAGTTTCAGAGGAGATTTTTAAAGTCATTTTGCTATAAGTCTATATAAACTATGTGACCCCTGGGGTGTGGTCAGTTTTGACCCATGGGGCATAATTTGAACAAACTTTGTAAAGGACCACTAAAGGATGTTACATACCAAACATGAAACCTCTGGGCCTTGCGGTTTCAGAGGAGAAGATTTTTAAAGTCATTTTGCTATATATTCTATATAAACTATGAGACCCCACGGGCGTGGCCAGTTTTGACCCCAGCGGCATAATTTGAACAATCTTTGTAGAGGACCACTATAGGATGTTACATACCAAATATGAAACCTCTGGGCCTTGTGGTTTCAGGAGAAGATTTTTCAAGTCATTTTGCTATATATTCTATATAAACCATGTGACCCCCGGGGCTTGTCCCATTTTGACCCCAGGGGCATAATTTGAACAATCTTTGTAGAGGACCTCTAGAGGATGTCACGTATCAAATATGAAAGCTCTGAGCAAGCGGTTTCATAGAAGAAGATTTTTAAAGTTCTCACTTTTTAAATCTATTTTTAGCTCTGGTGACCTACATATTCAGCGGACCAGAAAGATTTGAACAACTTTGAAAGAGATCCATCCAAGGATCATTCCTGTGAAGTTTGGTGAAAATCTGCCAAGCAGTTTAGGAGAGGTTGTTTGAATGAAAAGTTTACGGCTACACACGCACGACGGACAACGGGCGATCACAAAAGCTAACCATGAGCACTTTGTGCTCAGGTGAGCTAAAAAACCTAACTATTATTTATTTCAATGGCAGTTAGTTCCTTCTGGTTTTCAACCCTCAATATATATATATATATATATATATATATATATATATATATATATAGTATGTACACATATTCTGCTCCAAATGTCAAACAAAATTTTACTATAACAGTGTCGTGTTTTCAGAAACACTTCAGGGGAAGTAAGCATCCTAACCATCTGAAATGGTGCATAAAAAATCATCACTTGTTTCAAAGACCCAGCATATTAAAGCCCCATTATACTATAAACTCTATCATTAAAACCCAAAGAAATCAGCTGACAGGAGGAACAAACACAGACACCTGTTTTATCAGTTACCAGTACAGGGCTTTTTTCAGAGGCTAGGGATGGGATCCAGGCACTTGGGAAAATTATCCCAACAAATTTGGTATAGGGAACACAAAATGTGGTGCGTCGTGGGAAAACCAGACTTAATGCATGTGCGTAAAATGTCGTCCCGGATTAGCCTGTGCAGTCCGCACAGGCTAATCCAGGACGGCACTTTCCGCCTACAGTGGATTTTTGTTTAGAAGAGACTGCCCTGTAACAGAAAATACCATAAAGTGCGGACTGCACAGGCTTATCCGGGACGACACTTTACGCACATGCATTAAGATCGGTTTTCTCACAACACCCCTCAAATCTAGGTGAAAGTCAATTAATGGGGTAAATGCATGATCTTAAAAGAGATTTTGCTGGAGGATGACACCTTATTTCATTACAAATATATAAGGTAAAAAAAACCTGCAGTTTAGGTCATTGTTTAATTCCACTGGCTGCTCTATCAAAAATGTTGTATTATGTGACAATTAATACATATGAAGTGACACTGATACAGACAAGGCAAGAAAACAGGAAACAGGACTGCATATCGACACCATCCCACTAGCAAGTTCCTGTTTACAGGATGTAGGGGTCGAGTTCATAGTCATCCTAACTATTAACCTCCATTACTAACAAACAAACAAAATGAAGCCGCGTGTGTTTATTTAATATAATTGTGCACTTTGGAGTGTATAACAACTATGAATGTCAGGTTCTTTCATTTTTACTTCCATTTAAAGAACATAATAGTATTTTAACAAATAAATTCAATGCTTTACATTAAACATTTATGTTTTTCTTTTCATGCAACATGCATTGATAGAATGTGAAGCTTTTAACAAACAACCAATATTTCAATTAAATAATTTACATTTATGTACCCTGTACTTGCTTAGTTCAAACATACATAACCCACTCAACCCACATGTATACAAACGGACAATACATAAATGTAGCGCTGGGTAAAGATTTACTATTTTATAAGATATTTTAAAGTATTGCCACATCAGTATAACTGCTGAATGGGCTGAATGAGAAAATACTGACCATAACACTTAAGAATTTTATGGATCATGGTCTGCTCTCAACGCATTACCTCAAAATACCTATCTCTTGTAGTATATAGTTGTACTATACATGGTTGTTTAGGAAATGTGTACAGAGATGTCAAAACTGAACCGTAGTCATTCCATTGTGATATTGACTGTTGACCACAACCCAATGAAATTGCATGTCATTTTACTGAACATAACAAAAAAACATACAGAGACAGGAATGTTATCATTAATTCTACATTTATTTATAAGGTAAACAACAGATCCGGGTTAACTCCTTTTCAGATGCTCTGTCCATTTTTGGGTGGATGTGTGCATGCAATTTCTCATGTCAACCATACACATGTCAATATCAGACACAAGCTGGTCCTTGTAACAGTGATAAATCTCTGGCCCAGATTGTGGAAATTTAAATGGATGTGATAAATTACTATAAGAGGGCCAATGACCTCTAGATAGTCACCCAGGGTGTTAGATTTCAATACTATATGAATAGTGAAAAACATTTGTTGCCATGGCTCATGGGCTATGTTTTAATTTTGGGGACAAGATTTAGAGTATCGTCATAATTAAAAACATGGGCTACATTATATCTTATAATTCTGAGGTCAACATAAGTACATCTCCAAAAAGCACCATGCAGTCAGGTCCCTGGCTGTGACAGCTGCTGTTTATTTTAAGCTTTCAAGTGTGGGAACATAGCAGATTATGCATGTTATATCAGATGTTTTTATAACATGCAATATCAGATATTTTGAGTGCTTTACATCCCACATTCACTTTTTACATTCTGTAAATGCATGTGTACAGGCAAGAATAATGTGAAAACAAATGTTCATGATAAATTAATGCTTAAGTTACAAGTACAATTAAATAACAGTCCATTATTCACGTTCTTTCAGAAAGCTATACCATATATTTATTCATGTAATTGTTCATTTTGAATGATTTATATAAAATAATCAATCTTTTAACTTGTCAAACAAACAAGACAGCTAATTTACATGGTGCACCCTTCAAGTCAGTGTTTTAACCTTAAAAATACTGATTGTAAACACAATACAACAGACTGTTTAATACCACCTAAATAGTCCAAACTCATGCCAACTGGGATAATGCCATTAGATTAAGCTTTAAGTAAATTTTTAAGCCTCTAACAATGGTCATTGTAAACAAGAGATGTTGTAAAACATGTATGCCCCCCCCGACTTGCAGCCAAGTTGTGAATATGTGCCATTGTTAAGAAATTTTTTAAATATTGTATGTGCACATTAACACATATGGAGGAAATTAAAGTTGATGCTTTAGAAAGTAATTGTAAAGCTGAAAGAAAGATACGGTGACCTAACCCACCCCATATGCAATCCAAAGCGAGGTCTCGATATAGGGTATATATGTATGAAGTTTCATTAAAATATCTTGATGCGTTCTCAAGTTATTGAGGGGATACCGTTTTTTCTATTTTTAGTAATGGTGACCTTGACCCCACCCACCCCATATGCAATCCCAAGCGAGGTCTCAATATAAGGTATCTATGTATGAAGTTTCATTAAAATATCTCGATGCATTCTCAAGTTATTGAGCGGAGACCGTTTTTCTATTTTTAGTAACAGTGACCATGACCTTGACCCCACCCATCCTATATGCAATCCCAAGCGAGGTCTCAATATAAGGTATCTATGTATGAAGTTTCATTAAAATATCTTGATGCATTCTCAAGTTATTGAGCAGAAACCGTTTTTCTATTTTTAGCAATGGTGACCTTGACCCCACCCACCCCATATGCAATCTTAAGCGAGGTCTTGATATAAGGTATCTATGTATGAAGTTTTATTAAAATATCTCGATGCGTTCTCAAGTTATTGAGTGGCAAAAGTTTTTCTATTTTTAGTAATGGTGACCTTGACCTTTGACCTGTTGACCTCAAAATCTATAGGTGTCTTCCTTTCCTCCCAAGTAACCAGCATACCAACTTAATGATCGTAGGTCAAAGCGTTCTCTAGATATCGTGCGAAAACAAAATGGCCTACGGACAGGCCGACCATCCGACCGACGGACAGGTGCAAAGCAATATACCCCCTCTTCTTCTAAAGGGGGCATAATAATAATCAATTAAACTTAACATTTGACCCAATTTAGAACATAATTTATTTACAAAGCAATAACTTGCATTCCAAATGAATTATAGTACATGTACATGGTTGCAAAATGTGTTATTAGTTATTTTTTCTACCACTCATGGTTGGAGTGTTGGAAGATACATGTATACAGCACTTAAACCTTCCCCCTACTTCTGTACAGACAGCTAGAATAATTCACAATCATATATGACATTAATGTAATGTTTTACTTTTGCAGTAGAATGGCATTAATTTGGACTCGATCATTAAGTTAGGACAATGATTTTCTATCTTGCTAAGAGCGATTACATGTAAACTAAGATGTCAGATCAGTCATGACTCAAAGTGACATTATCAAAGTGGAGTGTGCATGAAGCTCAAAATGGGCCACACTAAAATTGATCTGACAGACTGACACCATGTGTGCTGAACATGAATTCTCGGACACGTCTCAATTACTTTCCAATATCGACGATGATTTGGTCAACTAAGTAAGAAGAAATGTGCAGGATGATTTTTTTTTTCAAGAAAAACAGCTTAAAACCACATGGCACAATATTATATAGCTCTGCAAAGTTCAACAATAATGTATTGCACTCACAAATGAATAGATAAATAATCACAAGCACTTTAAAGACAATTGTAAATTATCTGCATGATTCATTTATGAAGATAAAAATACCTTAATGCCATAAAGTTTCATAAACACTTTTCCACTAGGCATTATTGTGTAATTTGGTCAAGTTCTCCAGTCTCAACAAATCTACAGCCAATAAAACTGTTCAATTGTCACAGTAAAGGATAAATGTCCAAAAAGTGATAAACTAAAAACTTTCACAAAAACAGCTACATGTAAAAATGTTGAGAAAAGCTTTATAGTTCTTTTACTTTCCACTTCCCAGCAATGACCTCTAGAACTAAGAATTAATAACTTTGGTTTCGCTTGATTCCCTTTATTTGTTATAGATTTTTGTTCCGCACAAGAAAATTAAACAAAGGGCAATTACTTTATAAATAATGAACAGTTTTTTTTCCTGCACAATCATGAATACAAGTTCGCACCATCACATTCACTGTCTTAATTGTCATTTAAATACTTCAATTATGCAAATTGTGTATTAGAAATTGAACTATACTTAAATTTTTCTGCAGAAAAAAAATAAACAAAGGATAGTAACTCCATACAGCCCTTTTTCTACTGCTCTCACGGGTCCGATAGTCGGACCCGTTCCCAATGCCAAATATGCATAATTTTTACCAATTCTGACCTCAAAATTCCCAATTGTAAAAAAATCTGTAATTTTGTTTTCGAAATTGAAAGTGAAAATACAATTTTTCAGTACATTACAGCCGATTTTTTTACACTGAGTTTTCATTTGGATATCCTCTAATTTTATCGTTGACATTGCTTACAAGGGGAGAACACTTTAATACATATAATAAAATGGGTAACACAGAAAAACGATTTGTTTGTCCTCTATCATGATGAAATTTAACACGAATTATGGACAAATCTTTTGTTATTTACACAAGTGGATGTGTCAGTTAAAGGAAGGATTTAAATGCAAGGAGGTAAAGATTTCTTTTAAAGTTATCACATATTTTCGCGACCTACTTAGTGTGAGCACTACACAATGTTTATTAACACATCATTAAAACTAAATCATGTAGACAGTAGATCCCACAATTTTATTTTGGTGAAGTTGTTCAGATTTTGTGATGCCTTTTTAGAAATATACACATACTTATAAGTAATGAGACATGCATATGATTACAAACTCTTAGTTGCATAGCTTGCTTAGGTATTTATCACAATTTACAATTAAGGTAGAAAGACCCTAATGGGCTTTTTTCAGACCTTGATTTTCTTCTCATCTTTGAAAATTACATCTATTATGAGACTAAACTGTGAAATATAAACAAAATCTACCACATGTTTTGACAAAAAATGCTATTTTTCTTATAACCCCTCATTTTTCTACTTCAACCTAAAATTCTGATGGGATACACTTACAAAAATGACTGACATATTGTCAAAATGTATTTTATTTATACCCGAATAGCTTTAATTTATACGTTAAAGGTGTATCTTATGAAAAAGTATAACAAACATAAGTACTAAAGTTGACCAACAATACTTATTACAGTAAATTTGGCTAAGCATATGGTAAAAAACAACAGATTTCATTAAAGTAAAAATATGCCAAACACCAATTATTGTACAAATTTTTTACTTTTATTTCATAGTATGTCAAAATCAGTAATACCAAAATATAATATAACCTTATCTGAGAGGAAAAGGGTATAAACTGACATAGGTTCACCACAAAAATCTCAAGGTAATAACATTTGGACTGAAGCAACCCTACGTTATAAAAAAATATGAAAAATAAGACAAGTAAAAAAGCAAATATTTTCCTTCTATCTTAAAATATTTGTTTTCTCTTATAATTATAATCTATTAGCAGTATCGATATTAAATTAATAATTTTTGCATTTAATGTTAAAGAAATAGTGTTTTGTGTAAACATTTTAAATACAAATGTAACTAGCTGAGGTTCACATATCCTTGGTTACCAAATTCAGAAAAATAATAAACATTCAATGGACATTTTCATTACATTGGGTTAACAAGTTTAAAAAAAAACTGACAAATCTGTGTGATAACTTCATCAAGACTCTTCTTGACGCTTGTGACTATTGGTAAAATGTCAGTTTTTGGATAAAAAGGTGTCTCTTAGACCATTCTCATCATTTCGCCGATACATAATTTTCAGATGTTTTTTACAGCGGTAGATCTCGTCAAAATTCCTCAGTGGAACAGGCCCAAGTTTACACAAAATGAACAGTATTTTAAATTATCCAACAGAACACCAAACTCGATCACCCGATGTCCCGCTCTCCACCCTAACTATTTTTGCAAGTTTTTGGTGTGAATGAATGTTATTTCACAGCAAGGAGCACGTATCTCCTTTACGCAGTTATGTTTTTATATACGAATAATTATGTTCAATAATACTAATAATCCTTGGACGTTTATTTATAACTATTTTAACTTAAGTGTAAGGAAATACACCAGAAATATCGCGAAAATGTCATGATTAAATGTAAACAGAAATTCCCAACAATGACGTCATTTGAAAGTATTCCCCATGTCAGAGTACCTTGTTTTTCTTCGAACTACATTTTTACTTTCATCTTTAAAGACAAATAAGGATTTATTTCACACATTTAATTGAAAATAACTCAACATTCGAAAAGTAATGTTTATTTCGCGAAAATAATTTCTGTTTCGGATCAGATCGATTAGATTTACGGTAAGTGGCGAATGGGCCGAAGTTAACCGATATTTCGCGAGTATTTCCGAAGTCATTAGGATCTTTCTACCTTAAATTAAAATTATAAGTGCTGTTAAATTCTTTTTTTTTGTTTTAAAACTGTAAATTTCTTCATAATACTTACAATTAAGCGATATGAATTTTTCCCAATATTGATAATTTTACGTCGTGAATTTCCCAATTTAACAGGGGTTTACTTAAGCGGGTTAAAATCGCCGCTGGCAAATGATTTTCAAAAGGAGCTAGCCCGCCGGGCAAGTCAATTATCGTAGTGACATCTTTCCGATTTTTTCTTTTGCGATTATTTTATTTTCTTCGAGCTAACATCGATGTCTCACAGCTTTACGTAAAACTGATTGTGATTGGTCGTTTGCGTGGTAAAAGCCAATCAAACCGCTCGGAACAGGTTTTATCCGGCAGTTTTTCCAAAATGGAGGACGGCAACAGTCCGAAGTCGTCTTCAAAAGTGTTTCCGGTTTTTAATACAGTAAATCATTCAAACAAGCAAAATCAATCAAAGAAACAGTCATTCGAAAACGAAAGAAAACGAAAGTATGAAAAAGAAACAAGAAAACGCATTTTCCAGACCTCGTGGTTAAATGAATTTCAGCGGCTCGAATACGAGAATGAATGCATGCGGTGCAAGGTGTGTCGAAAATTTGAAAGTGTAGGAAGCTTTGTAACAGGATCAAACTTCTTCCGAAAAGATTCGATTAAAGCCAACGAGGACTCTCAGTCCCATTTGATGAATGTAAGAAAGGAACAGGCTAAGAATATGAAGATCGTTTGGAGCTTGCAAAGCAGGCATATGAAGAGTTTGTCACTATATGAAACTGTGACAGTGACTAATCTGTCACAGTTTAAAATAGTGACAAACTCTTCATAGGCCTGCTTTGCAAGCAGGGCTCCCCCTGGCTCAAAATTTTCTTTACCAAAATTGACCTATGTCTAAAATCATTTTGGGTTTTTCATGCGGTTTTATGAAGAAAAACTTGTAGCCAAATAGCAATTTCTTCAGTCGAATGTTAAAAAAATTGTTTCAGTTTGTATCCTTTGGCTAATTTGGAGATTGGCAGAGTGACCCCTGATCTGTTGATGACCATGACATATGATATCTTGATATGATCACCAGAAAATAAAAAACTTGTGAATTGTTTATGTTTATAGATTTTATTTCTGTTAATAGCTTTTATTCATAATAAAAGTCATTAAGTTTCATACATGTTTGCTAATAACACATTTGTATGCTTTAAGTATCCAAAACATGAACTTAAAGATGGGGCAACCTTTTTTCACTGGGGGCAAGTAGATGTTCAAAGTAACTTGCCCCCTGGGCAAGTGAAGGTCCAATCCTTAGGTAAACCCCTGATTTAACCAAGGTACTTTTTCCCAAAAAGGTCAGAAAAAGGCCTGTCATACTCTGCACTTCACATGAATGCCCCTAATCATCATACGAAGTTTTACTCTGTCTCAAATGCCTTGTATACTTAAGAAATAATTGACGGGTAACTGTTGGTTATTGCGGCAATAACCAACTGTTTGGAGTTCCGATGCGCAGGAATTAAACCACGAGGGCGGTAGCCCGAGTGGTTTGATAACAAGCATCGGAACGACAAACCGTTGGTAATTAACAAAACGTAAACGTAGTTGTGAACTTAAGTATAAAATATGTAGTACAAGTGTGGTTTTATTGTGCTACATAATGCAGAAAATGATTTGTTTGTCACAATTTGCTATCGCGCGTTTAAGCACGTGCATTTTACGGAACAATTTCTTTGAATTTCCAGAACTATTTTTAAAACGTTAGGCTCCGCCCATTATTTGTTGCAGAATAACCCACAGTTATTTTCCTTCTTTATCTATGCACCACTAGCCGCGTGCCGTGTTAGAATTTTAAACCCATGTATTTTAGCTCTCGTGTCAAAAGCCTGAGGCTTATTGAGGCACTGGAGTCCGTTTCCTAGGTAGAACTAGTACTTGGTGTCTTATGAGTCAGACCATTTGAACGGTCTGATCGCAAGGTGGACACCATATCCATTACACCACTGTGACCTTATACTGCTCGATGATCCACACAAGAAACCTGGTGGACAGATGATCTAACATCGTGTTCAGTACATAATATTATAATGAAGTACCAATGGCAACATAATGAAAATGCAACACTGACTTTATTTATCTTTAATACTTACATGTAATGAGAGCACCAAGTAACCTCGTTGGCAGTTCAGGTACTTCACAGTCTGGATAGATTGGCTTCAGCAAATACACAGAGAACATTAAACCCATCGCAGCAATGCCGACAGGGCAGATCAGCAGGAAGTCTATCCACAGGCAGACAAAGGAGGCGATATCACCGAACGCTCTCCGGATGTACACATATTCCCCTCCGGACTGTGGAATCATTGTACCGAGTTCTGCGTAGCACACGGCTCCAAGTGCATTGTATATACCGCAGAACACCCATAATACGAACGACATACCAACAGAACGAACATTTTGCAGAATTCCTACTGGTGAAACAAAGATTCCTGAGCCCACAATTATACCAACAATAATTGCGACACCCTGGAATAAGTTAATCTGCTTCTTCATAACAACTTTGCCGTCCCGCATTGCTGCCGAGTCTATGATTTCCGGTTCGTCTACTTTTCTTTTACACAACCCCATTGTTAATCACTCTGAAATAAAGTGCACATGTATTTCAGAGATGAACAATCTATATCATATTATACAATACAGTCTTTGCGAAATTGCCGGTCCGCCGGTCCTGACCAGCAAAATTTCATTTGGACCGGCATGTTTTCTGAAAATGTCGGTCCGGGCGACCGGCGAAATTTTAAATTGTTCCGAAAAATGCAATGGGAAAATACGAAATAACCAAAAACTTGATTGACATGTTTATACTCTGGAAGATGACGTCACACGTCTAACCGGTGAGTACACAACGTTTTCTCAATGTAATTACCGAAAATATCAAGGTTACATTATACTTATTTCAAACCTTAGCAAATGTGTAAAGTCGATAACATTTTGCGCGCAATGACCCCTCACAACCAAACTTAAACATTTATTAATAAAAACATTTTACAGGTCATACGAACAAACTACATTTAGCAAACATTTAAGTAAATTAATATATTTTCTTTTTGAATATTCTACATGAACTTGATAAATTTAATAGTGTATCATAACCTTCAATTTTATGTTCGTTTCTTTTCTACTTTTCATCAAATTGGTTTGTCTTTTGAAAACGCTATTTCATTGGATAGTTTATCATTCTTAGTCCAATTAGATTATCTGTAACAAATTTCTGTTGTTGTTCCAAGATGTCGTTTTTGCGATATTACCCTGGTGCAGCACCAGGTAAAAAACAAAAACTAACTGACGATGAAAAGAAAGAAAAGGCTAAAGAATACGAATCTAGAAGGGTGGGCAGGTCATTCCAGGATCGTTGGAAAAACGGCAGGGATTGGTTGGAATATGATAAAGATCAAAAAATGTTTTGCAAGTTCTGTAAGGCGAATCAACTGTGGGGCCAGTCGTAAGCTTTGAGAAACAAGTCGAAAGCCTGTGCGATGTCGATGATGAACTGGATTCTCTTGAAAATGATGACGAATGCATAGACTTTCAAAGTGAACTGTTAAATGCTGACAAACTGCTCACCTGTACTTCCAATGATTAAGCAAATATTAAGCATCACAGTCCATCAAACTCTAACACTAAAGAAAACTAACACTTTATACTATGTATAGTTAGTGTATAGTAGAAATAAGTGCTGTCAACACAATCCTGGTCAATAAATAAATGATAAAAGTTTTAAATGTACACGTCTTTTTCGGTCCGGCAAGTTTTTGTTCGGACCGGCAACTTTTTACAAAATGCCTGTCCGGATGACCGGCGTTTTTTAGCCAGTTTCGCAAAGACTGCAATACAATTATTAATTTAAACAAATACCAGTTCAACATCTTCCTTTCGAATTATTCCTAAACTGTTATTTCATTTATGCACAATGCCACCCAAATTAAAGTAAGTAAGTAAGTTAATTATTTATTTCAGTGACATGTTTAATATAACAAGCAACAGAAATGTGATTGCAACAGATACACCCGACCCAATGGGTCTATAAGTCACCTGATATTATATACATAAATGCAGCAAAGTGTGAAAGTCTGAGAGTAACACAAATATAAATAAGCACAAAAAGAATAAAGTAATAGTATCTTATAAAATTTTGAAACAATCTTGATGTAAATATAATGTAATTAGACGCAAATAATATTTTATGAAGATCATAATCATAAACCTGTTTGTATGAACAAATTTGTTTTTATGCTCCGATGGGTGTGAATGATAATCGATCAAATTAGATACAGATCATACAGTCACTATAGGCATTTTAGCAGTTATAAGCAAACAATTCGTATAATTATACAAATATAATGTCAAGGCCTAAGCATTGTAATAAGAAGTTTAAAATGTACAGTTAGAAAGATCTCAGCATAAATTTAATTATACAAAGTATCCCTGCGAGTAAAAAACGCATGGACAAAAAATTTGGACAGTCCACGAGGATAATTTGATATTAAATGTACTAGTTTGTCTGTAGCAGTCAAATTAAGGTAGTGTTCACTATTTATGATCTCAATGAATATATGGTCTGAGACTCTTATGCCGCTGTAGGGAGTGCATGTGACCACAAAGTGTATTTCGTCCTCAATGGAACCACTTCTACATAGTTTGCATAGTCTTTGGTCCAGGAGTTCGCCAACATATCGCCCTGTTTCAACGCGAAGGGGTAGAATGCCACATCTGAGTTGAGCAAGAAGTGACCGCTCATGTCGCTTCAGGTCGAAGATCAAGTATTCTTCCGGTGAGAAAGTCAGTTTTAAACAGTCGGTATGTCCGTAGCTTTGAAACATCTGCCAACTTTGCCGACCATATACCTTGTATAGGTTAACCACTCGTGACATTGCTATGTCCTATTAACTGTTAGTCTGTTATTGTACTGATACATCAGATCAAGTTTGCTGAAAATGTCTTCACTGCACCAATTGTTTTTACATTTATTTATATCCCACATAAATACACATTTTGTGATTCTATTGTCGTCCACAGTAATCAGTCTATTCCACATTCTGATAATACATATCCAACACCGATATTGTGAAGGTATCCATCCCATATCACCCGTCATTGCGACTATCGGAGCAAATCTATGCACCCCCAGAAAATATCTCATAGCGCGATGATGAATATTGTCAATGCTTTTGATATTGTTTATACCCCCAAACACCTGCGAAATAGTCCGTTATAGGAACTACACATGAATTATACAGTTTCTCGTACGTTTTGCAGCCGAAGTCTTTTATCGAGCGAAGTTTGGTGATAACTTTTCCTAGGGCTCTTCCGGCGCCCCTAGCGAGGATGTTAGCATTGTACGAAGATCACCCTTGCAGTGGAACGTTACGCCCAGATACTTATACTTAGAGTCCACTATTTCGAGAGTGTTTTCGCAGATTTTAAATGTATGATTCGTTTGTTGCGCACGTCCTCGGCGGAATTGGATACACTTGGATTTGTCCGTGTTAATAAACACACGCCACTTTCTGCACCAGTCACGAAGCAAGTCCAGTATACGTTGTAGGTCCGTCTCGAATGAATAACCTCACTATCCTCATCAAACAGTACACTATTAGTCTTTTTCAGAACATCGCTCACTATCACAGCATTATCCGAATGTCCAGGTGAGCATCCGAATTTGTGTACCTTGCTCTGGTGGACACCGGAGTCTTAATGACAGCCAGTACTCCAGTTTTTGCGCTTACTCCTTGCCATGAAATCGACACACACTGTCAGTTAGATAGTCCTTATATATTCCAAACAAAGAAAACAGCCTCACATATGTTTTAACATACACGCCATATGTCCCGGTCTCGCCGGGATTGTCCCGCTTTCGTGAGTTTTGTCCCGCCGTCCCACTAAATTGCATTTTGTCCCAGTCAATCACAAAAATCAAAGTTAGTGTGCAATAAAAGTTGGATTGGACCAACAATTTACTCCTTATCGTTAATCCCTTAATTGGTCCCTATGACAAAAATGCCCGCAAGCCGCGTGTCAAAGAGGAGCAATAAAAATAACCCAAACTGAAGTGTATTGTCACGCTTTCGCGGGATGGTGGTCATATAATATGCGGTCACTAATTGCAGTTAGTCATCATGTGAAGCGTGTATACAGTAAATTATGCCACAGATCAATACTGACCTCAAATCTGAACGACAATTACGTTATCGATTCGGCTGTTTTGTTTTTTATCGTTCAAGAGGAAATGTTAACTGCATATGTTTGCCATACAGATACCTAATTTTGATGTCATGCGCTACGAAACTTGTATTCAAAAGTAAAGATCTTACAGTTCTTTGCACTAAAAAGTTTTTATATGGCAGTCAATACAGCCACGCTTTCCATGCGGATGTCTGACGGTGTACATGCCAGCATAATTTTCGAGCGCTTTTCTTGCAGAACAAAGGATATTCACAAAGTACAAAATGTATATGTGCATTTTACCTCTATATAGAATTTGTAATTACGTAACGTGAACAGTAAAATTCGGACACGCATTTTGGATTTGACATTATTATACGCGTCGTTATAACGCAATTTGAAATTTATTTAACCTGTCACAATTCCTTCTACTATAAACTTAACATCTTTGTGTGTATTGTTCACACCTCCTTGGTAAGTATAGAAACATTAAACAATTACCACTTAAAATAATGCTCTGTGCAAAAGGTCTTTAATATTTGAAGAACGTAGGCACAACGAAAATATCCCGCCATTTTTGCAAGGCAAGAACAAGCAAATACACACGTTTTTAAATCAAGATTTGCATACTATATTAATTATCCAATTGAACTACGCGTTAAACAGTGGTATACATGTATTATGTACATGAATGATATGACAATTAATGTTGCGATCGCGATCCATGGAGCCTGCGACAAAATAACAATATTTAGGTGTCCCGCTAAAATGTCAAATGTCCCGCCGATTTTTTGTCAATGTCCCGATTTTGCCTGAAAATGCAGAGCCCTCAATCAGTTTTGGGGGAAGGGGCCCACCGCCCTCTGGAGGGGGGATTTTGACTGACCGGGGGCAATATTTTAATACGGAAGTTTTTACAGATTAACTGATTTGAAAACTAACTCGACCCCAACAAACTCGCGTCTAATTGTCGTTTGGTAAAAACGTCAGGTTATCTTTACAGCAAATAAAACTCCTATAAATATAACTTTGATTATTTTTAGCACAAAAAACATAGCTCAGAATCTACCGATAACGCTTAAAATTTGGACTAGGCTGCGGTATACATGTAACATTGCAGCTATACACGCGTCGTTTTCAAGAGTTTTTCGTGATTTCGCCAGCGTTAATAAATAGTTCGCGCGTTTTTCTAGCCCAGCACGATTTTATAACGGAAACTAATGTAATTCAATATGCAACACATTTTTTTTTGTAAACGTAATTTGCAGTCCCGCTTTTTAAATTATTAATTAATTTAATGTATTCAGTTAGAAGACCGAAAATGGAAATACACTAATACTCCATTATATCACCATTCGCGGGGTCCATGGATCGCAATCGCGATATTACTTGTCAGGTCATTCATGTGCATACACAAACACAAGCCTATTTGCGCTATCTCAAAAAGTAAATGTAATTAAATCACTTTTTCATTGTTGTTTACGTCCATAATGTGTTATATCCATTATAAATATTCTATTTGTATATAAAAATATTATATAGTTCCTTGTAATTAATTTTAAATCAGTTATCACAACACATATACTGAATCGAAATGCGAAACACCTATACGAAGTTTACTGTTCACACGTCATAAACACACATTTTATTTACAGTTAAAAAACACAGTCATGTACTCCATGAAAAGCCTTTGTTCGGCTAGAAAAGCGCGAGAAAATTATGCTGACATGTACAACGTCCCGTCATCCACATGGAAAGCGTGGGTGTATTGATGGCCGTATAAAAACTTTGTAGCGCAGAGAACAGTGAGATCTTTACTTTTAAATAAAAGTTTTGTAGCGCATAACGACCACATTTTGTTATCGCCATCAATGTGCAGTTAACATTTCCTCTTAAACAAGAAAATACTTTGCCGTATTGATAACGTCATTGTCGTTCAGATAGGTCAGTATTGATTTATGACATACAGGCACTGTGTACACCCTCCACGTGGACAGCGTGTGATTCGGCTGTTAATTAAAGCGACTGCAGTAAAGGACGTTGTCACAAATTGCACGCGTGTTATAAGCTGATGACGTCAAACTGCTTCACTTCGCTGTTAAATGGATCGGTTTATTGTTTATCGCACTTAACATGAGTCAATGAAATATTAGCGATGTAGAGATCTAGACCAAAACGGCTATACTTATGATCCGGACGATTATTGGCATCTTAACTAGGTTTTCGGTTATTTATTTTTTTCAGACCTCCAAGGGGGAATTTTTCCATTTTTTAGGGGAAAAAAACATACTTTTCAGGTGGGGGAATGGGGCCGATATTCGGCAGCCAAAATCGTAGATTGAGGGCCCTGAAATGTATGGCATGTATGGATTTAAACTAAGATTTTTTTTTATTTTGGGTCACTTTTTCAATTGCGCGTCCATCACGGTCATGTTTTCACACTTGAAATTTAACCTTTTTTTAGCTGGCACTTTAATTTTAACCCCACTTTCAGCAAAATGTAAAGCCGATTCATTGTAATAGTAAAATTATTTATCTACAAAATATGTATATTCTGTTTATACAGTCCTGGGCCCATATCCACAAAGCTCCTTCGGGAAATTTTAAGTAAATTTCTTAAAATAATAAAATTCCTTAAGTCTCTGGCTGTTTCATTTAAAGTTTATTTTGTGTTAAATAGTTCAATTCTGGTAAATAATCAACAGATGCTTCTAATGGTACCATATGTAAATAAGAAAATAAAGATTTTCACATAGAAAATGGTATATGAAATTTTGACTTAAGTATAAACTTAAGTTAAGATTTTCCTTAGGAGCTTTGTGGATATGGGCCCTGGCAGATAATCTATAATTTATTTTATTTATACGACTACGAGTGATAAATTTTATAAACAAGAGGACAATGATGGCCCAAAGCGCTCACCTGAGAACTGGTACCGATGAAGACCATACTGTTGTGACAGGTTTGAAAATTAAGGTTTCTGAACAATACGCAGAGGGGGTTAGGATCAATTTTGATTTAAAACATTAGTTAGTGCAATGGCCTAACTAAAGTACGAGTTGGGTAGTGGATGTGTGTTTTTTTGCTAATGGTTCTCAAATCATTTTTCTCGATATTCTAACCTGACCCTTTTTCATTAAGTCATTGACAATTCTGGAAAATGCAGAAACAGTAGATTCTGATGTCTTTTTCGCAAAAAGATTTGGAGAACTAGTTGCAATGCGATAATTGCAATGCATGTGCTATAAGGTAAAGTTTTTCTTTTTCTTGGATAATTTTCTGTTCAATGATGATAAATGACGTTAATGCAGGCTCTGAAGACATCAATGTTGCATATACAAATAACTGCATGCAAGTCTTGCAACTGTTGGAAATCAAATTGTATCAATCAATTTTTATGGTCATGAGCAAACTGTGTAAGTTTGGTCAACATTGAATCAAAAATCATGTGTGCAAGCCGATGACTTGTCCAAGTTTTTTTTCAAAGACAAGGGGCAATAACTTTGGTGTTTCTGGCCCGTTCATGCTTTTATTCCACTTCACCTGTAGTCTTACGTTCATAGACAAACTGTACACGATTGGTGAAGATTGGATGAAAATTGAAATCTCTATCCTGAATAATGTCCATTTTTGCCATTTTTTTCACAAAGGGCAATAAATCTGGTATTTCTGGTCCGATCTTGCTTATATTCAACTTCACCTTTAATCTTATGGTCATACACAAACTGTGCAAGATTGTCGAAGACTGGATGAAAAATGAAGTCTCTTTCATGAATAATCTCCATTTTTGCATATTTTTTTCACAAAGGGCAATAACTCTTGCTTGTATTAGACTGCAACTGTAATCTCATGGTAATAGACAAACTGTGCAAGATTGGTGAAGATTGGATTAAAAATGCAGTCTCTATCCTGAATAAATGTCCATTTTTGTATATTTTTTAAATAAACAACGGGCAATAACTCTGGTGTTTGAAACACGCTCTGGCCCATTTTTGGCTTTGCTAAGATCTGATGGTCATACACAAACTGTGAAAGTTTGGTTAAGATTGGATAAAAAATAAAGTCTATATGCTGGAAAATGGCATTATCGCACTTTTTTTGCATGAAAACGGGGCAATAACTCTGGTGTTTCTGGTCCGATCTTATCCAATAACAATCCCATCCGAGATTGTATGGTCATACACAAACTGCGCAAGTTAGGTCAAGACTGAACAAAAAATGTTGTTTTTATCGCGATAACGGTCCAAATTGTGGATGGCATATGGACAACAAACTACGGACGACAGACGCTTACGGAGAGGTCCCCTATACCAATAGCTCACCGAGCACTTTGTGCTCAGGTGAGGTAAAAATAAATAGCGTACAGTATAACCTTAACTACCGGAAAGGAAATAACTTATGTACAAAACCCACGGGGAAATACTCCTACTTATTTGGCACAGACGACAGAGTAAAAACAATATCTTATTAAATTTTGCATTGAAATCGGATGAGACTCTTAGAAGAAATGCATTATACAAGCATGTTTAAGCAAAAAGGAATGTACTTTGCAATATTCTATGCATTTTCATATAGTTTTAATAACAAGAAGCCGAGACCAGAAAAAGAGGTGGGTTTTGTTTACAAGAAATGTCCACTAGATGACGTTTATTGTTTACCGCAACACCGTCCGTACCGCGACTCGATCCGAATAGAGTATACTGGGTGTACCGTCTACTGGTGTATTAAGCTTTAAAACACTGTTAAATATTACTAAAATAATATTTATATTGTCAAAATAAATGATATTTACGATAATATGGCTACTGCTCATAATTTGGCACTTTCGTACGATTTTATATTTTCATAAGTGCGACAGTGACCTCTTTGTTGAGCCCACGGTAGTTTTTTTTGTTTTACAACGAATGTACCGAATACTGGTGCAACTGAAATTATCTCCCTTGTTTCATGATCAGCTGCTGTACTAAACCTTTCGGTTATATGACTTGCCTGAAAGCTATTATTGACAAACAAAAATATTTTTTTTAATATATTACTTTGCTCTTTCTGCTTTTTCAAGATATAATCAGAATGATATATAATTTATATATATATACCTGTACATAAAAATCTGATACACATAATTATAGTTATGAACGATATGGCAATATCTCATGTATTTCTATCACAGTCTCTAGTAATCTTGCCAAATAATAACAGCCTATTCGAATGTGTGTATTAAGAAGTTTATGAGGTCCTTCTGCGTCTGAGGCTGCATTATTTGAGGACCCAAAGTGTGTCCCAGCATTCCTACCAACTTATTAACTTACTAGTCTTATTTATAAGACGTGCAACGAATTTAGTGTTACTTTTTATATAGGGCTAAATTCATGGAACGTCTTATCGGCGAAGGACCATTTATGTGGTGGAAACCTGAAAGTTTAAATTTTCATAAATTTGCATAAAACTTCAAAGTAATGTTACCAATCCATGTAGTTTTGGTTCATAATACCAAATTGACTTCAAATCTCATTGAATGCAAGTCAAAAAATCCACAAAATCTCCATTTAATGTTGTGCTTAAACCGACCACATCTGCTGACCTCTCGCCAAGTTGATACAGAGAAGAATTGAATATCAAGCAATCAGAACAAGACAATTTGTTGACACTGTGGTGTAACATGTACGCGTAATTTTATTGTAATAGTCATGGTAGTAATTTAATCGGCGAAGTGATTATGTGCATGTTTACCATTATTTCATTATTTAATAATGATGAAAAAAGGTGACAAACAGTTTTAAGATCGTATATTTATTAATTGCACTAAACATATAGTAAATTACAACGTGTTTACGTGAGAAAAGTAGCCAGTCACAATGTGTACACGTTATCGATGCTACATAATACTGGAACACGTCAAGTCAAATTTAGTTCGCCAATATTATTGAATATAGCCAAAACAAACACAAAAGAACATGCAGTAACTAAATAACAGTGTACATAAATGGGATGAAAATTATGCTACAAAGCGGGTAGGAAAACTCTTGTTTTTTAAGTGCCAATTGAGTAAATAGACCAAATCAGTCAATATTTAATTTATTATTGTTGAATCACAAGATTCTATACCAATTGCTCACATCTGACAAATAATTAGTTAGGCCAGTTTTTATATTTTTCGATTTACGGGAGTGCCGGTCCTAAATATTGCAAAACCCAAATAAAAATAAAATTCATAATTGTATAATGTTCTTTATATTTTCCGCCAGTTGTCTCTTCTTGCCGAATTATAAATAAATTGGTCTTGTGTAACCTATTTACGACAACGTAATTTCGTAGTAATTTTTGCGCGCCAGTAGACTGCTTTACAAATTGACGTTATTTTCTGGCGTTCTGCCCATACATTTTATTGTAAAAACGGGAAAACCAGTCTAGCTAGGGACAATAAAAACAGCAATGGCGGTTGCGGCCGCTGTGTAGTTTAAAGTTGCGTGACCGCTGTGTATTTTAAAGTTGCTATCAAAAACATAAAGAAAAAATAATAATCAATTAAAATAATACAGTTACATTCTTTTGACAAAAATTATAATGAAATAATATCAGAAAGCAGTATGGGACGAAAGATTCAGCAGGTGCCCGAAATGCGAAAACAATTTATTCATATACGCAACACATTTAAAACATTCTATACACAAATACGTTCTAATCATAAACAATATAATTGTATATGTTGATTCATGCAACGAATATCAAGTATTCGTGTTTAAAATACATATATTTTCATATTTTTCCATGGGTACGAAATGGGTACGAATGTATGTTTTCTTTTAGTGCGGTTCGTACCAAATTTGAAAAAAAACAACAACAACTGTGTTCTTGTATATTTTTTCTTAGAATTTCAGCTTAAAAACGATGTGAATCAACAACAATGTAGATCTACTACATGCACATTATGCAAAAAAAATGTTCTAGAATACAATACAGAATATGCGTTCTACATTGATTTAGGCCAGATTGTTTATAAATTTAAGATTGATGAGATATTTGTTTCAAAAAAGATATAACTTGGAAAATCCAAATAGTAGTTATAAAACCCTCTAACAATATGGAAAAACAGCTTTACTTCAAATTGTAGATTAATCTTTCTTGTAATAATATCGTTTTCAATTTAGGTGCAGTTATAGTAAATTAATATTTTTTTTACTTTTAATCCTTTTATTTTTATTATTATTGCCGATGCTCACTTTTTTCTATTTTATTTTTATTCCCTCTTCCTGGTGCTCAGTTTTGAAAAAATTCCTGTAAACCTAAAAGTAAAAAACTCTGGCCTTATCTGTAAATAAAAAGAATGCAATTATGCATATATATCCATCAAGACAACCAAATATGGAATACAAACTTACAATCGAAAAGGAATTATGATCTATTGATCTAATGATCTTAGTACCTAATATAACTGGAAAAATAAACAACAATACTATTACATTAAACTTAGTAAAACATACAAACAAATACGCAGATATTTAACACGACAAGGCTCTCTTTAAGGTTACTTTCAAACATTCTAACACTACCAGAAAATCTTGGACATTTTCACATTTCATGTTCAAACATAAATGCATATTTCAATTCGTCTGTTTGTAACCTTTTAACCATTGACACTTTTTACATTCATCGTTAAAAGTTGCGTTCTATTACACATTTGCTTGAATCAAGCCGTTTTGACAGTTTGGCGATCTTCGCGGCAAATTTACCGCCGTCAATACTTGTTGTTTTTTGTACTGTTGGAAAGGTTTTGCACACTCGGCCTGGAATTTCTTTTGTTAGCTTTTCTGGGTACAAAAGTTCTGTCATCATTATAAGGTTGGCTTTTCTTTCAAGCACCTTGTTGGCCGTTGGCTTCTCGATCGTGCCACATGAACTGTCAAAATGTTTCATTCGTGCAAGGACAAGGACACGAAGGACCGAATTTTAAACAATTTTCGAAGGACGGACAGTACAATTAAAGTATTGGTGTGCACTGTTGCATTTGGCATGGGAATATCAATTCCTAATGTGGAGATAGTTGTGCACTGGGGCTGCCCCAAGAGTCTGCTGGCATATTGGCAAGAGGTGGACAGAGCGGGTAGATTAGGGCAACCGGCTTTGGGTGTTGTTTATGCCTACTGGAGGTTGTTATTTAAAACGTTTACGGACAACAACATTGTCAAAATAGTTAATGATGACAAATGCATAAGACTGTCAGTGCTGGAACATCTGACAGCCCGAATAGACCGAGATTTTCTTTCACACAACCAGTGCACAGATCTCTCGTTTAACATACGAGTGCCAGTTGTGAACGTGTTGTACAGTTTGTTGGAGAAAATGTCAATGTGCTGGCAAAATGTCATGCATCGAATGGTTTCTTCTGTAATGTTATGTTAAGAACGTGCTCTCTTTGTATTGACATGAAGATCCGGGTTAATATTTGCTGACTTAAGGGTCACTGAACGATAACACATTATTGAAATGTTCCGTTTTTACAGATATCGTTCATTATTCAGTTATTATTACAGAGATGAATAAGAGTGAAGTAGCAAGTTGCTGCACCCTACACCTTTCGGTTCCCCCAACTGGCCGTTTTGAATAGTGAACTACGAAATTTTGAAGAAATATTATTCAAAATTAAGTTTATTTTCCTAAAATTCAAATGTAAATGAAAAGAAAATACCATCTAAAATCTAGTGCAGCAGCTTACCACCCTACTCCTTTAGAGCAGCGCCTTATGAAAACAGTTTTTATCACATCTTTCTCTATTTTATACATGCAAACTGTACAATGGAAATATGTATCACTCGCACGATTTTTACCTGTACAACATTTTAAAATAAAATGTTAATTATATGTTTGTTTGCTTAGTAATCGATGCTCTTAACATTTTTTAATAATAAACCAGAATGTCGAAATTATTACAGGTATTGCGCTTAAGATAACTACTAGTATACTATAACGATATCAATTCTTATCAGAAGACGCAAATGGTGTTTTCCGCAGTTCATTGTTCAAACTGAATCCAATCGGTTTACAGTGTAGATGATTTATCGATCGATTAGTACACAGTGAGCGACAGTGTATGGTGTTGTGTTTTTAAACGGTGTGTTGGTTTAAATTGCAAATGCATCCAAAAATGAAAGTGTCATTAAAAAATATTATATGGAACATTAATTAGGAATGGATTATCTGCCCAGGTATGTAACTTTTATTGCAATCCGTTCACAATCTAATTTCGGGTCAGCAAAAAATGTTGAAAATCTTTTGAAATTTTATTTATTTTCGCAAATACATGTAAAGTCAATATAGACAAAGAAGGAAAACGTTCCACCACAATGTTGGTCCTTCCCGGGTTATGCGCTGCAGGCGTATATTGCCCATGTAAAAAGTAGCTCAATATACACCAAGTGCTAACAAGTTATGCTTATTAACTTACTAGAGATTCACGAAAGTTGGGACGAATTTTTAATCATAGCTGCAATTTCCACCTATTTATTTTTTACTCAAAGATTTTTATTTTGGTGTTGCTTTGTGCTGTGGGGGGAAACCGGAGAACCCGCACAAAACCCCATCTGTCCAGGAGTGGGAAGTGAACCAGGGACGCCTTGGTCAGCAGCGAGTGTAACAACCAGTGCGCTAGCCGGACAGCCATAACAGTCTATTAAGAGCAATGGTGACATTAAAAATGACTGCCACGATCATACACGGCATATCACGGATTACACGACCGACAGTATACACCGGTAGACGGTACTCTGTCCATATATCCTTCATTCCCATAGATTCAGCAATTCCTATAGATGCGGCCACCCCCAGATAATGGAAATAAACTACTATTTCTTATAAAACTTGTGTAAGTGATCTATATTTAGACAATTCTATCACATAGTGTTTTTGTTTTTAAAAATGGCGAATTATAGATTTTGTCTAAGAAAATTAAGATTTTTTAAAGAAATTCCCAAAAATTGCTACACACTTTGTGCATAGGATAAGAATATTGTAAACATTCATTTTCAAAACAGTATGCTAGTGTGTATTAATCGAATAAAGAATGCTTCTAATAAATTATATCAAAATTGTAACAAAATGTTATTGTTTTCTTATAAAAATGAAGACTGAACCAAATGATAGGAAACATCTGCCACATTCATGGTTGCTAGGGTGCCTCGCTAGAATTGGTCAGTAACTAAGTGAATGGCTGATCTTTACATTATCTGGCCTTTATTTAGTAGGAGAGACCCAATTATTTTATAAAAATCTTAGTGGTGTTGAAATTGAATTCATTAGGGGTATAAAAGCAATTTAGCTCTTAAGTGACCGAATATACAGGAAAAGAGGCTACAATGGATCTAAGTGATGGTGCAACATTTGTTATAAAAATAACAAAACGTATTTTGTTGTTAGCACGGTGCATAACTGTATTTTTATTAAACCAAGGCATTATTTCAGTTAAATAAAAAAAAAATAATCATGATTAAATGTACTTTTTTGCTTCATTTATGCAATTTTATCCGAAAAACAGTGTCCATGATATTGTTAACCAATGACGCAATACAAAGGTATTAAAAAGATATACCCCATAATATTATATAAAATAAAATTACTTTAACTCGTAATAATTAAATAAATACTTGTAAGATACTCACGATATCTGATACTTAAATAATTATCTTTCGCGCGTTGTTCAAGGCAAAGCAAGGTTGTTCATCTCTGGACCATGTGTATTCCGGGTCGTTTCGCGCCAAACTCGTTTCGCCCTTAGTAGTTTCGCCGCTGGTCGTTTCGCTCCGAAAATCTTATATGGACAATTACAGTTTATGGCGGTTTCATTTCAACTATCAAACATACAGTATATGTGTCGGATTATCATCGACCTTACTTAATGTAGTATTTAATAGTTAAACATTATTGTAAACATTTTAAAGCAATTCTAGTATTACACTGACAGGATTTCTTGAAGGCATGTCGGCATCCCGGACACCACCACCAGCGACAAAAATTGGCTAGACCCACCCCCTCCCCCGAGATCGCTCCAACCCCCCTCCCCTCACCCGAAATCGGTTTCTCCGTTTGCCCCCCAGCTCTCCGAAATGCGGCCGCATCGCACGACCCCACCTTTCCAAAATCGGCTGCGACGTTCTCAATCTCGGCGGCGATCAATTCGGCTCTATCGTTTTAACTACCGCCCTTTATCGCCTAAACTACCTAGCCTATTGCTCGGCCTGCACATGTCTTTCAATTATCTTTAATTTGGGATTTCTTACTTTTATAACACTGAAACTATTAAAAATATTTCTCTCAATTAAAATTGCAACTACCGCGGTTTTCTTAATTGCAAAAAAACGTGTTGACCTAACTCTTTTGAAGGCAGTGTGCATCAAAATACTACGCTGCACTTTTTTATGGAAATAATTTTCAATCATACATGGTTTTCAGATTCGTTTACAAGCCTAGCTTTTTTCCGCCTTGAAATTATTTCATGACCGCTCGCTTTTGTTGTTTTTTTTCAAAACCTATTGTTTTTTTGTTTTTTTCATTAATTGATTTCGGGTGCAAAACAATTCAATAATTAATATCAGTTATACTACATGCGGACATTAAAAGCCGAAAAAATCACCGTTGTTTTTAAATACTTGAATATGCGGTTCCTAATCGACATAAAATACGGGCCTGTATCTCCATGTAAAAAGCGTGTTTTCCTACAAAAGCGCGCGAAAATTGCCATGCACAAGGTCACGGATGCCTCATGAAAAACGTGCGTGTACTGGTCACGTGCTTAATCGCAGTGTTTATAAGAACAAAATTATATTTGACGACGTTAGTACATTATTCGTTTCCATAATTTTGATAGTAAATTTGTGAAATGGATAAGGAAATTACCGGGATAAAATAAAAGGTTAAATATAATAATCAAATGTTTTAAAATGCCTGTTCACTTTTCCCGTCAACGCCAGTATTTTTTGTCCAACACGTTTTTTGTTTTTAGTAAGGTATAAACTCCGTATTTGATTGGCTAATGAGATCGCTGTGGTCGGGACTACACAGTTCAGTCACTTGTCAATGACCTGTTTGAAGTTAGACCTTATCGATCAATACGGCGTTCGTTTATGGCCCTGTGATTAAAGATCGATGTAATAGATAAAGGGATTAAGGGTTGTCGCTTTGAAAATTAAAGCATGTCGGCATTATCTAAAGGGCTAGTTTAATCCTCTTTTTTATTTGATCCTGCTATATCTTACTATGTTAATGCTTTTGAATGCATTTTCTTGGAACTATTTTTAGAACTAGAACTTCCGGAATAAACATAGAATCAGCGGCGTGTTGTTTTTATCTTGGCTATATTGAATCCATTAAAAGGACATATCAAGACACAACATCTGGCGACGAGGACATTTTTTTATACATTTGAATGAAATTGTGATTAACAAAATGGATCACGGACTACTCTCCTTTCCGTCATTTGATTGCGAAACAGACAAATCTAAACATGTACCAGGTGAGAGAAAGGGCTGTCGAGATTAGAGAATCTCTTTTTTGGTATGAAAGTCACAGACAACGACCAAAAACGCGCGTTGTTACTGCATTACTCCGGCGAAAAGGCCTACGATATATACGACGCTGAGAACAAGGATACGGAAAAAACGTATGCCGCAACGAGGACAGTTTTGAATGACTATTTCTCTCCGAAGAGAAATGTCCAAATGGAGATACATAGGTTTCGGTCCTGCAAACAGAAAGAAAATCAGTCGTTAGATGAGTTTGTAACTGAACTTCGCGCACTTGCGAAAAACTGTTCCTTTGCAGACATAGACAGGTAATTCAGACCTGTAAGTCATAAAGGCTTCAAAGACGAGCGCTGCGAGAAGCCGACACAAGTCTTGACGAAATAGTTACATTGGGCAGAACTCTTGACATTCCAGAACAATAAGCGATTGCAATGGAGAGTTCCGGACACAAAACAGAGGTAAACAAATTAACTAGGGTTAAAAGTATGCAAAAACGTGGTGCCCACAATCGCGGTCGAGGCCACGTGTTCAATAATCCCAACACGGACATCTTTTACAACACAGAAATGCAGAAATTGTGGTGGAGAGTATCCACATAAATCCAGGTGGACCAGCACAAGGGAAACTGTGTAACAATTGCGGAAAACCGAACCACTTAAAGAGAGTACGTCGACAGCGCCAGTCAAAACCGAAACAGGTGCGAGAGATTAAAGGCAGTGAACCAAATCGAAGTAGCGATACTTCCGACTCTGAGTCGGAATACTGTTATACAGTTGACTCCACATCAAACAAGCGTGAAACACTACAGACCGTTGTGTACGCTAACGGACATAAGCTATCATGGCTGATTGACACTGGAGCATCAGACAATATAATTGACGAATCAGGATACAAAAAAAATCGGATCCCCGACATTTCAAACGAAAAGGATACCTAAACTCATCCCATATGGGGGTGGGCCTGAATTAAGAGTGAATGGAAGGTACGTTGTGCAACTAGAGAAAAATGGAAAGATCACAGCAGAAAACTTCTATGTGGTAAAAGTGAGGCATGAAATCGAAAAACTTGTCAAGGAAGACATTATTGAAAAAGTTGAAATAAAGCTACACCGTGGATATCGCCGATAGTGACATCACCTAAGAAAGATCAAAATGAAATCAGGATGTGTGTGGACATGCGTGCGGCAAATGCTGCAATATAACGGGAACGCCATCTGCTTCCTACAATAGACGAATTGGTGTCGGACCTGAACGGAGCATGTTTGTTCAGCAAACTCGATCTGAGATCTGTATATCACCAGCTATAACTTGACGAAATAAAGCCTTTCCATAACCACGTTCAATACACACATGTGTGTCTACAGATACAAAATACTGAATTTCGGTATATCATCCGCGTCGGAAGTACTCCAGGCCGCAATAAGCTCCTTGAAACAGGAAATCGATGGGGCTAGAAATATATCTGATGACATTATTGTGTTTGGACGTTCCCAGGAATCACACGATAAAGCGCTCAATAAAGTGCTGGATATATTGCACAAAAATTGATTAACTTTGAATAAAAAGAAATGTGAATTCAACATATCCGAAATCACGTTCTATGGTGTGGTGTTTAAAGGTGACGGAATTTCAGCTGACCCGGAAAAAGTGTCTGCTATAAAAAAAAAAAAAAAAAAAACAACATTAACGCCCCAAAGAATGTCACTGAACTGAGAAATTTTCTCGGTATGACAAGCTATTGTTCAAGCTATTGTTCAGGATTACGCAACAATAACAGAGCCATTACGTCGACTGACACACAAAATTACAGAGTGGTGTTGGAAATCCGAGCAGCAGGGAGCATTTGAGACACTGCAACATGAGCTCTGAAGTGAAACAGTTATGCGGTACTATGACCCAAAAGACATGATAAAGTTAATCACGGATGAGAGTCCGGTGGGGCTTTCCGGTATCCTGTCACAGAGAGAGAAAGTAGTGGCTTTCGCTAGCAGAGCCCTGACTGAAACAGAAACGCGATACAGCCAAACGGAAAGAGAAGCGCTAGCAGTGGTATGGGCATGTGAACATTTCAACATCTACCTTAGAGGTGCTCCTCACTTCACGGTGATCACAGACCACAAACCACTGGAGATGATATGGCAAAAGAAACAGCCACCGTTGAGAATTGAACGCTGGGACTTGAGACTTCAACCACACAAGTACTCAATCAAATACCGCCTAGGAAAAGACAACCCATCAGACAACATGTCAAGACATCCTATCAAAAGCAACACTGCGAAAATGTTGCTGACCAATACGTCAATTTCATATCAAACAAAGCGTTGTTAAAAGCAATGACGTTAGATGGCAAAATGCATGAATTGAAACAAATGAGTGACCCCGACATCGATAATGAAAAACTCATGACACTGAGAAATATAAGAGATGAATTAACCGTACACACAAACAACATCTTGCTGAGAGACAATAAAATAGTTTTACCCAAGTCGCTTAGAGAGCGATCCGTCCAGATAGCACACGAAAGTGTGGTTTCCTAACTTAAATGACTACGTAGAGAAGGCCATACGCCACTGTGTTGCGTGTCAGCTGGTCACGAAGGAACACAGACCCTGTGAACCACTGAAAATGTCGGAGTTGCCTTCAGGGTTGTGCCGATTTCTGCGGACCACTGCCGAGTGGGGAATACCTGTTTGTTATCATCGACGAGTATTGAGGTATCCGGTGGTGGAAATAATCAAGTATGTCTCGGCAAATACAGTCATACCAATGTTCGACAAAGTTTTCGCCATGTTTGGAATTCCAAAGGTAATTAAAACGGGCAATGGAAATCCCTTTTACAGCGCCTCACTCAGCGAATATGCCAAATACTGCGGTTTCGTACACAGAAAAGTAACCCCAAGATGGCCAAAAGCAAACACACAGGCAGAAGCTCTCAATAAACCTCTAATGAAAACCATAAGATCGGCGAAAGTAAATGGGAAAAACTGGAAGCAAGAACTGTATGCGTTTCTCAGACAATACAGGTCTACGGCATATGCTGCAACCGGCTATACCCCGTACAGGCTTTTAATCCAATAAACGCCAATTACAAGACCATTTTTACCGGGAGGTCGCGCGTTACGTTAGCGGCAACCCTTTCGTTAATCTGGAGGTCGAGCGTTTTTCCTAACCCGAGTGCACAATACTACATGTTTAAGTTTTAATCATGTATTGTGCTTTGAGTTCTTATGCTATTATGATATACCAACGATGGAAACATAGAAACAAAACGTCCGTTTTGCGCGTCTGTGTGTTATAAATGAACAATCGTACATGCCTGCCTTTAGCCCGACGTTAAAATGCGTGCAGTATTGGTCCGAACATCTCTGATGGCACAAAAGAGTTGCACCGATTGGTTTTGAGAGACAAAAATTAACATCTTTTGCGCTGAGGAAACGTCACAACTTTTGCATGTTACTGTGCGTGTACCTTCAATCCAGTTCGCTTGTTTGAGCAGGTGTACCGAACAGTGAGTATAGACTCGCTCATATACACTCAACAACTTTTCTAATTGGTCGCTTTTATTTTTCGATTTGTAAAAACTGAACCCAACGGATTTCTTTCATTTTTTTGAGCGTGATAAATTGACTTATTTCGTCATTGACTTCAATCAAAACCGTATCGCTATTTTTGTCATAGGTGCCGACCTGTTGTGCTTCGATCAATACGTCATTTCCCGTCCGATGTCATCGTGCGAAAAATGCCAAAGTTTAAAATTGGTCCTAGTTTATTTCTAAAGACTGATTTACACAAACAATAGTTGAAATAACAAAAATAATCCCTGCAGGGCGCGGCGTTGCGATTGAAATGAATGATGTAGGGACGTGTTTAGAACCAGTATGGAAGCGACTTTTAAGTTCTTTCCATTTTATTCGATTGGATCATTGTTATACATTCAAAACGTATTTTGTGCACACACAAAAAACGATTGATATGTTATTGTACTTCACAAAATATGTCAACTACCATTTTTGTATCAAAGAGAAAATTTCGGCCAATTTTCGTATAAACTTGTCACCATCATGAGAAAAAGGCAACTGCACGATTCTATCCCATTGTCTTCACATATAAACAACTAGCTAACAGCACTGGCAATGTAATTAATTTCAATCGGCGACGAAACAGAAAAAGGTGTCCGTGAGAGGCCGGATTACGCTTCCAATGTCCTGAAAGACGCTAATTATGACCCCAAGTTGTTCAGCGTTCTGATATAGTCGTCCTTATGCCCATAGAACGTTCCGTTTAAGAAAAAATGGAATTTGTCAAAATAGCCTTGTTGAAATCGACATCGTCTCAAATCTCGACCGCCGGCGTTACAGAAAAAGAAAGCCATCATCCAAAACGCAACTAACTGTACCTAATTGTTAATGAACGTGTCAATGCAGGATTTAAAGCCAGAAATTTTAGCAAAATATCAATATTTAAAAATCTGATGTATATAGCGCTTGTAACTTTTTAATTTTGAGCCAACGTCAAATACCGCTGACGAAATCACGTTTCTGTTGAGTTGAACTCATAAACAATATTATGATTGTTAAATCATGGTAGCAATTTTGGTTTATGTTTCTGGGTCATTGTTTTCACGTCTAATGAGGTGACCAATTAGAAAAGTTGTTCAGTGATATTTGTAATATATTTTGTTAAAATGATCGTCCATCAAACTTAGTGTTGGCTATACATCATGGTGTTAATTAAACTTGATATTTAAGCAAGAGAAGAAGACTGCTGATATATCGACATCCTCCCGGCCATCGCCGTAACCCAGCGGAACAGTGTCAGGTTCAGTGTACCATTCTGCACAACATATTACCTTCGTCGCGCATTCTTTCCATGTGCCACAAGACTGTACGTGGAACCAACTGTCAGATCAACTGGCCACAGCACCCAGTCTTGATGCCTTCAATGGTGCACTGGCTTGGATTAAGAACTGCTCATAAACTGTAAATATTGATCGCAGGTTTTTTTTTTTTTATCAAATTTTAAATTACTCACAATTTTAAAATGCGTCGCACCACGGTTTTACCCTTTCATGCACCTGTACGACAATACCCCGGAGGGACCATGTACAATACTGGAAGAAGAAACGATGTAGCAGTAGCTAGTAGTAGTAGTAGTAGTAGCAGTAGTAGTGTAGCGAAATCGGGGAATCGCACCATAGGAAGTTTGAGTATGAACACGCGCGCTCAGTTAGACGCTCATTAAGACAGTGACTCACGGAGAGTTTAAAGAGCGTGACGTCGCCAAAATGAGTGAGTTGTGAATTGACTCTCGAGCAGGACAGATCTAGAGTTGAAAAGTAGCTCGAGAGTGGTAAAGACCTGCTACAATGAAAATTATATCTACACGTTGGTACTGTTAGGTTTTTGTCTGCTGAGTAATAGGTGATAGGAACATTGAAGATTTGCGACTGTATAGAAGGGGATTAAAGTTAGGTGGATATGTTCATTGATTTGATTTTAATACAATAAATAAACGGCCAAGTAGCCCAGAGGAAAATTTATTATATCTGTATATATTTTTGTGGTCTATCAACTGATAGTGATAGACAATCACTATCATAGTATTATTAAGCAAAGTAGCTTCAAATAAGATATAAATATAATATATTAAAATCGTTCGTCCACCATTTGGTCATAACCACCCTCGGCACGTTACAGTAGTAGTAGTAGTATAGTAGTAGTAGTAGTAGTAGTAGTATAGTAGTAGTAGTAGTAGTAGTAGTAGTAGTATAGTAGTAGTAGTAGTAGTAGTAGTAGTATAGTATTATAGTAGTAGTAGCAGTAGTAGTAGTAGTATAGTAGTATAGTAGTAGTAGTATAGTAGTAGTAGTATAGTAGTAGTAGTAGTAGTAGTAGTATAGTAGTATAGTAGTATAGTAGTAGTAGTAGTAGTAGTAGTAGTAGTAGTAGTAGTAGTAGTATAGTAGTATAGTAGTAGTAGTAGTAGTATAGTAGTAGTAGTAGTAGTAGTAGTAGTAGTAGTAGTAGTAGTAGTATAGTAGTATAGTATAGTAGTAGTAGTAGTAGTATAGTAGTAGTAGTAGTAGTAGTATAGTAGTAGTAGTAGTAGTATAGTAGTAGTAGTAGTAGTAGTAGTAGTAGTAGTAGTAGTAGTAGTAGTAGTAGTGTAGTAGTAGTAGTAGTAGTAGTAGTAGTAGTAGTAGTAGTAGTAATATGACTGAAATACTGTTAAAACGGTACAAAAAGTCGGAAATATTTAAATGCGGCTGAACGGGTTGAACGCAGTTTGTCCTGATTCCGTGCTTTTGTAAATGTCCAGTTTTGTGTTTTGTGGTAAGTGTAGGTGTATAAAGTGTTTAAAGCAAATGCATTTATAATTTTAATGCTGTAAAACGTGTTTTGTGTCCAATAAAACCAGCTTTAAGCGGTGTATCTTCGTATATGTAGCCAATACGATTATTTTAATATATGAGGTGTTTCGTGGGAAAACCGGGCTTAATGCATGTGGATTTATGTTTAGAAGAGACTTCCCTGAAACAGAAAATACCATAAAAGAGAAAAGTGTCGTCCCGGATAAGCCTGATAAGACTGCACAGGCTAATCCGGGACGACACTTGACGCACGTGCATTAAGCCCGGGTTTCCCACGACATGCCTCATATTTTTATCTGCTACAGACATACAATATCCACAACCTATGTTTTATGTTATATCTTAAATGTAATTAACATGTATAGTGCGAAATTAATAACCTGACACTCATGAATATTCCGTATGCCATCGGGATTTATTTATAGATACTAGATCTACGATAAGTATCGAAAGTATCATAGCCAGTTCTACAATGTTAATTGATATCGTATAGGTTTATATATCATAGAAAGAGAATGGTGTAGTGGAACAGACGCCGCGCTTGCAATGCGAAGTTTGGAGTTCGAGTCCCGGCATCGACATTTTATAAACATGAGCATTTTACACACTAATATTATAATTATTAGACGAAACTTATAATTTACATGTATTATGACTTTCTGTATGAATAATACAAAAATAAGAGAAAGTAATATTAATTAGATCAAATAAAAAAAAATAAAAAATGATGATGATACATTTTTTAATTTAATTTATCATGACCTGCCTATTTTAAGGATGACTCTTTTGATTTTACAATAAAGGTCGGTGTCAGAAGGAACTCGGTCCGATGGCATGAGGCGCTAGCACGCATACCACACGACCATTAAATATCACTCTCTCTACCCCGTATTGAAATTTAAATTCCGATAACAGAAACTCGTCCAAAACAACGCAAACAACCGAACACACGTACGGGTTGTCACGAAGATTAATGAGTGTCTGGTTAATAATTTCGCACTATAACATAATTTAGTTTTGTTTGTACCCTTCATCTACATGTGTACTTGTTTCATTGGAAATACTTTCTAGCGTTATCTGTATTTAGTGCAGCAGTGACGTAATTTCATAAATGTAAACTGTTCCGAACTGTTGTTTGGTTAACTATGTAACATAAATATTATGAACTGGTATAATTATGTTGTGTTTGCGAAACTGAATTTGTATCTCATTATAAACGAAAACTTAGTGTGTTCATTCGTAGTTTTGATAAAAATGCCTTCAAATCATATCTTTACATCAAATTTCATAGCGCGATTTAAGCAGGCTTGTTGCAATGACACATTTTATAAAATACAATACCTTTTGTTAACACACACACAGTTTTCCGTCCATATGAGTGTTTCCATAATATGCGTTTATATCGGGCACTAGACTTAACAAATATAAATAAAATAAGAAAACACAAAAATAAACATGGGTATAAGGTCTTGGTACTCTTACGGGGCGAATGTTGAGAATTGTGACTGTGTGCTTATAATTATGTATTGAAGCAATAATTGTCGAGTGATAATTATTAGTGCAGACATTAATTTACAATTCGAACAACATTAATGTCCCTTAATGAAATGAAATGAACGCTAGGTGCCGAAAGAAAGCAGCATCGAATACAATCTCTTGCACACCGGCTTACATTCCATTCACCTCTGTAGTTGGCTCGGAAAGTAGTCACAAGTTACGTGGTTTTAGTCACATTATCATAATATTATTAATTTTTCCCCGTTAATGATAATTTAACAACCATTTATTCTTTATATCTATTCTTGTGGTTCCAAAAATCAACTATAATGTGCGTTAAATACATTTTTTTCGTTTTGACAAGATGAATGTCATTCAGCCCGTTGCAGATGTCCAACGAACGACAACTCTGCTAGGATATTGCATCGAATATTGTGAGGTTTGGGGGTATTGGTGATTTGTAATGTCAAATTTAAAGGACGAGCTTTTACTTATTCAAAGCCTTCTTGATAATAGATTTTGGGCTTAAATACCGTTACGTGTAATTAGTGGATTAAACAATAAAAGAACTTTTTTTCATATAATGAGGAAGATATCATTATAACCGGAGTGATTTTTGGCAATAGTTAACTAAATTTTTTGCTTTATGGACATTTCTTTATGTGTCGTACATTTTGACCATAAAACTAAAGTATTATTAATTTATAATTTTACAAGTCACAATGACACATCATTATCAACATGTTTTATTTCCAATATTTCATATATATTATTAAACAGAAACATCATAAATTATCGTTTAAAGCGGAATGCAGGCTTGTATTCTAACCTGCAAGAAATAAACGTAAATGTATATTCCAATAATCAACTTTATGTACGAAATAAGGAAAGAAATAAACGTATTATAAAACATAACACTTCATTTATAGTTACGGCTAATTACTTGAAACATTACGCATGCATGTAGAATTACATGTACATATATTACAATTGTATTGACTTGTTAGCATTTAAAGCATTGTTAGTATCTATTAAAATAATACACGTGGTAAAAATACATGCATGTATGTTATGTTATTGCATTTCATGTATTGTTCATTTTGTGTTAATTTAATAATTGTAATTATAGTGATCTTCCCAGTTGTCGCGCGGCCAGTTGTTCCAAGCATTTGGATCATTTGGCCACCCAGGTGGTGGTGAAACGTTATTGCCAAAATCAGGGTTGCCGTTCGGACCTGGGTTACCAGGGAAACTTTGACCGCCATCAGCAGACACGGTGCTGTCAACTCGATGGTAGATACCATTCTTTGCTGAATCGAATTCTTCGTTATAGGCTTTACCTTTGGAAGCGGCCACTGATAAGCTAATGACGACCGAGAAAAAGAGAAGAATCGCAAAAAGTGCAAAGCACACAAAGTCCAGAAAGTTGACAACATCTTTCCAGGTATACTCATCGTCTTCGTTCTTCGGTTCATTTGTATCGGATAATTCATTTCCATCGACTGTTTTTAGTGTATTCATTCCACCATTAATTGTTACATTGTCTACGTCCACAGTTTTCTCATTCGGGTCGTTCTTTGCTTCCTTCCATACTTTGTACTTGTTCTTTCCAACCAGTTTTAGACACGGAATGCGATTTAGCAATTTCATAATTTTGACAATTAGCATTGGCACTTTGATGTCTTCGAAGCTTTTCAACCGCAAGAAAATTAGTGCAAATATTGTAATCAGTGTGCTCATGGCAGTTTGTATAACGAGGAAGGATGTAATTACGGGTACTGAGTCAGAGTTTTGAGGAAGGGTTGCTGAAACAATAGTCAAAAACACCGCAAATGCCAAGAACACTGTGACAGCGTAGCTCGCTTTCTCTCCATCACTTACAGGTAATATGAATACGCAGATGTTCAAAATGGATAACATACATATGGGCAAGAGTACAGACAGCATGAAATACATTGGCTTTCTCTTTAGTGTCAGTTTAAAGCTGATCGTTGTGTCCTGTTTGTCTCGGTCGATGCGCCAGTCAGTGTAAGTTACTTTCCACGCGGCGTTTTCTTCGTAATACGCAAGGTTGAATCCATGGGAACCATTATATCCGCTCTGCATATTCACCTATAAAATATTTACTAGTAAATCAATTTAACGCCAAAAAACACTAGCAATAAAGTTAAAACCAGTAAATTGCTTCCGCGAGTTTAGCCAGGATTCGCTTAACAAATCTGTGAATTAATTTTTACGAAGACACCTTACCTGAAGTCTTGTATAACTCCATGCCTGGAAACGCAGGTAGCACGTCTGGTAGTCGAACGGGTAGTAGGAGATATCAATGGAACACGTTGATTTCAACACCTTTGAAAACAGAATAAGTGTGGGATTATATAGTATGGTTGTATTCAACTGCAGTTTGAGATCATGACCAATCAAAATGGTTCATTTGCTTGTTTTGTCTACTAACAATATTAATTTTAGCAATAATGAAGACTATTGTTTAAATTTTCTATAATGTGTCATCTTTTAATACCAATGCTACCAATTAGATAAAATAATATTTAAAACATATTTAAGTATTTAAAATAAATGAACAAAAATGAAAAAAATAATCTATGATTGTGGAATACTGTGTATAAATACATATATACAACCGTTTCTAAGCAAACATCACCCGGTCTGATAGCGAAAGATAAGTAAGCATTGTATATAGCATAAGTATACCTGAAATGGATGCCAGAAAATCAAACCAGTGTGGGTGTTCACAACGTTGAGAGATTTTTCACCAAGCCCTTTGTAATCCAGGTATGAATTTTTCAATGCCAGGTCCGGCTTCCAAACTTCGTCCTGATAACAAATGACATCTTAAATAATAGTTTAGGGTGTACATATTACAATGAGCGGAGTATAATATTGATCTTTCTAGAACTAGCCAACTAATATAATGTACACACGGCAAGTGTAGTATGCTTATTATTTGCTTTTATCGATAATGTACACCAAATTAATGGAATCTAATATGTATTTCTAAAACATCATTTAACCTGAGGCCAGTGATAGAGCTTGATTCCACCATAATTCTTTGGTTCCCACTTAAGAAACGAGTCGTTCCAGCTGACGGACAGAAAAGCTGTTGTAGTAAGCACCTCATCTGTCTCGCTAAGTTCGTTCACCGATAACAGGTAGAGATTCAAATAGACATCTGAAATAAGTACCGATAAATGTTTAAGATTCAACGTGTCTTCATCATTACATACGAGTATAATACATCAGGGTGATGCGCAATGGACAATTCAATGTGTCACTTCATCATTACATACGAGTATAATACATCAGGGTGATGCGCAATGGACAATTCAATGTGTCACTTCATATGCATGAGAGGGCGATTGAGACATTCGAATCAAGCGAGAGAAATTGAAAAAAATGAAACGTATACATACAAAATTAAGAAGTGTAACCAAATGTAACACCAATAGCACCTTTCAACTCAATCGCTAATTCTAGATGATACAAATATAACGGAACATACCTATTGCATGGGTTTGATTGTCAATAGGACGAATTCGTTTGTCGTAATCGTCTGTGACAAACAATTTCTTTCTAAGTTCTTTCGCCTCTTGGCTAGTTTGTGTCGTGACGTGATTGAATTGACCAATCAAAACCAGCATAACAATACATGAGCTGAACATGACCTAAACAAGTAAAAATAACATAATTGTAAACCAAAATATGAAAGTATTTCGTTGTTCCTGAAACATTTAGTTTATATATCAACATGTAATGTTTATTTTGCCAGGACTTCATCGGTTAATGACGTTCACATTTAACGAAAGAGTTGACTGTTTAAGATCAAATGACCATCGCCCCTTATTGTTGTGTGTAGGCTAACTTCCGATTGTGGACTTAAAATAAATGTAAGGGAATACCAATGCTTATTTTAAATGTATTTTATATATTATATACCAGTATCCAGTGCACTACTGCTACCGAACGTGTTTTCGAGCATCACGTTGTAGATTTTTGTATTTGTGTATTTATAACTATATATGTAGTTGCCTCTAATCAAGTATCTTAATTAAGAGATTACTATATTTGATATTGAGGTAAGATAGATAATCAAATAATGATTGACTTATTCAATATTTATTTCCAAGCATCAGCAAAACATATTTCTGTGATTTTATCAATCCATAGTTACCCAATATCAGACATACCCAGTGTGTATTGTATATTGAAAAAAATGAAAAGTTCGTGCACATGTTTTACGGACCAAAGTAAAAAAAACCTGCAGTTTTAATAAATATGTATTTCTAAATATGGTTATGAAGAATAATCATTAATTAAATCGGTTTGTTTAAAATCAATTCTTATAGAATACGAAGTTACACATTTATTTAAGGTTTTATCTAATTGTTTGCAATAACAGCAAAGTATATGTAAATTTACGAATAGAGTACTAATTTATATAATTTTGTAAAAACTTAAAAATGAAAGTAAAATACGCTTTTGAACATTATTGAATGGCGTTAAAATAAAGAACACGAACTTATGAGACAACATTTACTTTTATATTTTACAATTAGTTTTCATCACAAATAAACACTAGCTGTATTAATTCAATATTATCATCGTTGTATTTTGCAAGATTGGACGTTCATGAATTTACAAACGTACTGCTATATAATTATCGTTACCCCCAATATCTTTGTTTTAAGTATTTTTTAATACAGTGTAAATACCTTTCAAGTATGAATATAAGCTATATAACATTATATTTCATAATAAATTATGGATATCGTATAATATAAATTTGAAAAACAAAAACAAAATACTAAGAAACTATTAAAACTAAAGTTTATTTATTTCAATAGCTTACGTATTATAGGAGTCCTCCGGATTATTGTGCCAGTCTAACTAACTATCATAAACGACAGTTGCTTCGTCAAACAGCCACTGAACGAAAATGTGTTTGCACCAGGGTTTTTATTGTTTCATTTTTGATTGTACGAATAATTTTTCCTTGTTTTTTTTCAACGTTCTTCCATGAAATGAAACGGATATCCATTGCTGGGAGTTTAAACCGGTTCGTAATTTTCACACTAAATCTTTTTGGGCATATATCGTGGACATCGTCGGTATATCGAAACAAAGCTTTACCTCGGCGCATAACATTTGGCTATCAGACCGGGTGACATGTACAAAGTTAAGAATGGTATTTCAAAAAGCATTGTAAGCAATGTGGTTTGTCTTGCACGCGTGACAATGAACACAGGCTAAACTGGGTTGTTCTTGATCTAAGGGGAATGAAAGAAACGAATACTTAGAACAAATATAACAAAATACTTAGAAATTACTGCTTAATGTGTATTATTTCTAACACTTCTTTGTTTATAAGACTGCCTTACTTTATTAGAAATTTAAAATGTACTTTCAAAACGTGATTTAAATATATCATTCACTTTAACTTCTAAGTGCAAAACATAATTATTATAAACACCCTATAGGTTAAAACTTATTGTCTGGCCTAGAAGTGAAAATGATGGGTAATGTAGGTGTTTTTGTATATAAGAAACTTATAGTCGCATACTTCAGCACAAGTTAAGCTGTTAATTTTTATGAAATGTTAACAACATGAAATGTGAAAAATGTTCGCGAAACATTTTGGCCGTTTTCGTTAAAATATTTTCTCGATATCAAGAAAAAGTCAAGTAAGTGCCCACTACTGCAGAGATAATCTGCTATATTTTATGCGTAATCGTGTAATTTTTCAAGAAAAAGAAAGGTTTTCGTGAAACGTAGAACCTTTCCTGCAACGTAGCAATAATTTTTCACGAAATGTTTCCCAAATATATAGACACGTTTCTCGGAACATATTTATATATCTACCTTCCTTTCGTTTTCGTTCCATGGTACTGAAGTGATTTTTTCATTAAATATTGTGTCAGTTAAAGGGACCATGTCATCGCAAAGGGCCTCAATGCATTAATACTGGCATAAAATAACGGTTAAAACAGGGTATATATAAAGGGAAAAAAGTGTACGCATTCTGATATAAAAATCAATTTATAACATGGGTTGTGTTTGTTTGGCCCTTTTCCTGTGTACATTTTGACGTCAGAATTGAGAGCATTTTGTATAACCATAGTTTACAAACGACTACTTACCAAGCAAGATAGTGCAGTTGGTTAAAGCGTTGTCTGTTGTCATTTCTTCGTATGGTTACTTAGTTGTGAGTTCGATACCCGCTTGGGGTTTTACTATAGTCAAGCTATTTTTTTCTAATTTTATTTTATCAAATATCTTATTATGTATTATATTACTTTTATTTATTTAATGCACATGTCTTAGTAAAGTTGACAAAGTCCCTTTAATGAAGTGGACAAAACAAAGCTTTTTGAAAAAATATTGTATTTTTTCATGAGAAGTTAAAAAAAATTATTGAAATTGCGTCAATGTTTTTCACGAAAAGTATCTGAATATATTTGTTCACGAAAATAATCTGAAAAGCACACAGCCGCCGAAAACTGAAATACCCGTTCCCGCAGTATATTTATATCATAAAACTTGTTTAGGTTAAACAACCTATACCAAAATTTACATGTATCGCGCGTCTCTAGCGACTATAACGCGTTATCCTTTATTATTAGTCAAACACCCGGATAAAATAGCCGTATACACCGAACAGAAATATAATACTTCGTTTATAAATTCATCAAAAATGGCACAAACAACAGGTCATGCATTTTGTTTTTCATTTTAGCTATTATTCTGGTAAATACCTTAAGCTTGAACAAGTTGTGTGTCATAGTATAACATCCGATATTGGTCGATTTGCCATATTGTAGCATATGGCGCTTAGTGAAGTAATCCAAATCGAGTAATCAAGGAACAACTACAAATTGAATACGAATTTCAATACAGTCGCGTTACTCAGAAAATGTAAACCGAATGTAAATTTACATAATTTATGAAAAAGATGTTTTGAAGGAGTGATTTGTAGATGTCATTTGATCAAATGTCAACCACTTGAAAAAAGTACAGTTAATATAACCGTAATATTACAGTTAATGACAGTTAATATAACCGTAAGAAGTACAGTTATTCATGGAAAGCACGAAACATGAAAAAATCAACACAGTGTTTTTAAGAACAGAGTGACATTTGTCTTTAAATTATAAGGTAGAGAGGACGCAGTGGCGTATTTTTATAGCATTCTGTTCTACCCTTTGGTTTTACGAAATGGTGTTTTTTGTGTGTATTTTCCACTTTCGCTAGGTAATACGATGTATTTTAAACAGATAACCATACCGAATTCTGGATTATTAAAACGTTTCATTACTGTATTCGCTATTGATGCACTGAATTGTATGTAGTAGCTACTTGTATGCAGATACTGTAATTGTGATTTGATATCATAGCTGGTGTAGGCAGATACTGTAATTGTGCTTTGATGTCATAGCTGATGTAGGCAGATATTGTAATTGTGTTTTGATGTCATAGCTGGTGTAGGCAGATACTGAAATTGTGCTCTAAACATGCAACAACACTGAGTTTCTAAAGTATTAAGACCATCTACTCCGCTACAATCTCAAACTCTTCCGTGTACAAAGCGTGTTCGTAATTATTGAGACACTGGGTGTATTAAAGATAATAAACTACGTTCAAATTTGACACACATTCCTCTTACAAATTAAGCTATCCAATAAAAAGTAAGATATTGTACTCATAATAATAATAATTTTCTGCAAATAAGGACACGGAAATACAATCTTGTAATTGCGCTATTCTTGGTAGAGGGACCAACCTTAACCGAATTATCAATGCGCAGCAGTTGCCTCATTATGTAAATGTATTTCGCTGAGGATCATGTTTCTACCTTTTGTCAGGTCTGCGAATAAGGAACAAGGAAAAACAATATTGTCATCTCGCTATTCTTGGTAGAGAGACCATTCTTAACCGAATTATCCATGCGTAGCAGTTGCGTCATTTTGTAAATGTATTTCGCTGAGGATCATGTTTCTAACTTTTGTCAGTTGGGTTGATGCCGTTTGTGTTAAAGACGTTCGCATCAATTTCGTCCATTTTTTTCCAAAGACAAATTTTCTTTAAAATTTGCACAAACACGTGTCTATGTATCTTAAAACTAAAACAGTCTTAAAAAATTGGGGTCACCGGCCTTGTTCCGGAAATATTGGGGTTTAAATACGCTACCTGTCAAAGCCCTTTTTTTCAGTTTGTGTGACTAGCCATGTTCAATTATATAAAGCGTTCATATTCAAACAAGGACGGATATTTTAAATGCATCTTTGTTTTAATCTTTCGTTTGGCAATATACAAGTGCAGTTTAATGATAAAACGCGCTTTATCTATAGTAACCATTTAAAAAATGACTTTTATTGAACACTTAATAAGATTAAGCATTTAATATGCCTTTGAAGATTGTGTTAAAAAATTTCATATGCATGTGTCATTGTATACTGAAACTAAAACAGTGTTACAAAATATGAGTCACCGGCCTTTGTCCGGAAATATTGGGTTTTGAATACGGTACCTGTCGAAGCAACTTTGTCAGTTTGTTTCTTTATCAATGTTTTAAGTATATGTAGGGGAGCTTTTTTTCAAACAAGGCCATGGTTCTTTCAACTGATATGTTTTCACATGTCTTATTTGGCAATATACAAGTGTATTTTGATAATAAAAACGCTTTACCTATATTAACTGTTAAAATAATGATTTTGACTGTACATTTAAGTAGGTCAAATGGGTGATAATAATACCTTTTGAAACGTCATTTATTATGCATCAATATATTTTGTTCCAAACGACAGATTTTCTTTAATTTTCGCACACACATGCACCAATGTATACTTACATCAAAACATTAATTTAAAAAAAATGGGTCACCGAATTTGTTTGGGAAATATTGGACTTTAAATAGGTAACCTGTGTTACCGTTTTCATGTTTCGTGTTTAGGTAAACAACGTATCAATTGCCAAAATAGAATGACGATATCTAATGATCTTTTTTTTAACTAATTTGTTTGGCAATACATTGTATACGTGTGCTTTTTATAATTATAATGCTTTATGAACTTTTAACCATTGACTGGAACTTAATGACTTTCAAAGATATATATTTATTGATTGAAATTAGTATATTGTAACCTATAAACAATAAAGAAATAATGAAGCAAAAGAAGAAATTAACACATTTATTTTCTGTTTGTTGCGAACGTCTTTAAGGTATCAATTTACCAAAAATTACCATCGTGTCTATACACAAACAATCGCATATCTCAACCAAAGTTAAAGTTGAATGCTTTGCACATCTTTTTACCATAAGTAATCTACTGATTGCTGACTGCAGTGGTCGCAGGTTCGCTATATTTTTTCTATCGACAAAAGTATCGTTGTTAAACTACACAATAAACAACGACAAAATAAGTCCCGATTCTGAGCGGGGCATAGTAAAATGTTCCAATTACAATTGCAAAAATATATGTCAAATCATGTTAGAATCGAAGTAATTTTCGTATATTGTTGTTTATCGACCAATAAACAACTCTTTGTCGTTCTGATGCATGGCTATTAAACAAGTTGGGCTAACGCCCTCGTGGTTTAATTCCTACGAATCAGAACTCCAAACGGTGTTTATTTAACAATAAACAACAATGAATCGAATATTTTTTCTTAAATAAAACATAAAATCAGCTAAGACGAGTTGTTAGAGTTTACAAATTATTACTGTAAATAGACTGATAATCATTGTTGTTTTATGTACCAAACGTTTAGCACCTGAAATGGATACCAGAACACGAGACCTCCGTGTGTGTTGACAACATTCAGAGTTCTTTCGCCAAGGCCTTTGAACTCTACGTAGGAATTCTTCAGAGCTAGATCTGGTTTCCAAATTTCGTCCTGAAAACATACGATGCTAATGCTTTTATTCCAAGAAGAACAAAAACAACGAGAGTGTATCGATATTACTGTAAATCCTTGTATGTGGTAAACATTTTCATGGTATGAATGGTAAACAAAAAACCCAGATAGATAATATTCCTTACAATTTCCTGTCATTGCAAATATTGATCAACCGCATTACGTAATAAAATGATTTTAGTAATTTTCCCTTACACAATTTCATTACTAAACTGTTGTATCCCTATATTACAATATTCGCGTATGGCCATTTTACGGTGTCCTGTTCCAGACATCGTAGTTTCGCGACTCCGACCTGTTCTTATGAAAGGGCGCCGACACGATGCGCCGAAGCGCTGACACGATACGCCGAAGCGATATAAACGTCGCAATCTCGTGTGGTTTTTTCATATGTGGCTATAAAATTGGGCGAAGATACGACGAGGCGACGTTCATATCGCTTCGGCGCATCGTGTCGGCGCTATGGCGTATCGTCTCGGCGCTTCGGCCTATCGTGGCGGCGCTTTGGCGTATCGTTTCGGCGCGTCGGCGAATGTTGTCGGCGCGACATGATACGTTGACGCGTCGAAACGGTACGCCGACACGATGCGCCGAAACGATATTAACGTCGTTTCGTCGTATCTTCGCCCAATTTTATAGCCACATATAAAAAACACACACGAGATTGCGACGTTGATATCGCTTCGTCGCATCGTGTCGGAGCTTCTGCGTATCGTGTCGGCGCTTCAGCGTATCGTTTCGGAGCTTCGGCGTATCGTTTCGGCGCGTCGGCGTATCGTGTCGGCGCCCTCGACGAGTTTGCGACATTGATGTCGCTTCGGCGCATCTTGTCGGCTCTTCGGCGTATCGTCTCGGCGCTTCGGCGTATCGTGTCGGCGCTTCGGCGTATCGTTTCGGCGCGTCAGCGTATCGTGTCGATGCGCCGAAGCGATATCAATGTCGTCTTGTCGTATCTTCGCCCAATTTTATAGCCACATATAAAAAAACACACACTAGATTGCGACGTTGATATTGCTTCGGCGCAACGTGTCGGCGCTTCGGCGTATCGTGTCGGCGCTTCGGCTTGTCGTCTCGGCGCCTTGGCACATCGTGTAGGCGCGATTTCAACCTCAGAAATGAAAGGGCGCCGATAGGCCGAGACGATACGCCGACGCGTCGAGATGATACGCCGAAGCGCCGAGACGATACGTCGAAGTGGCGACACGATGCGCCGAAGCGATATAAACTTCGTCTCAATTTTACAGAAACATATGGAAAAAAAACCACACGAGATTGCGACGTTTGTATCGCATCCGCGTATCGTGTCGGCGCTTCGGCGCATCGTCTCGGCGTATCGGTGTAAACTGATCATCGTGTGTCAGTCCGTTTCAAATTTACCAAAACTGCATTTCGTCAATTTAAAACTTAAAATTAAAATTGATCTATATAAGATCCTGTTATGATATGTGGCTACCCGCAAAACACAATATTGACCGATGTAATTTAATTGCGCTAATATCCGACATCAACTATCATGGCAGCGCATACCATTACTGTTATTACTTTTCACTGGTTTTTTTTTTTTTTTTGGCAGACGCTCTTGTCAAATTACTTTATGCTTTCATATCGGAAAACAGATATTGAGTTTATGTTAAATGCGACATATAACGTTTAAATGTATCTGAAAATAGCAAGCACACTCTTAATATACAGAAGGTTTTATACGTTCAATAGCTTACTATCACAGTTCTTCGACATCTCCGGAGTATAGTTCAACGTTGAATAAATATCGATGTAAAGTTATAAAGGTTACATTTCAATCTACGTTCATAAATTAAGTAATAAAGACTGTAGTCGTTTTCAGAATTCCAGTCTTAGTTGCAGATTCCATAGTAATCATAACTGTTATAGTTTTCAGAATTATGGTCTTGGTTGTCAACGTGCCAGCTGAAGCCAGTATTCCAGAGTTCCTTTCTTTATTCAAAGCATAACCTTTTGATAGTGCTAAGGTTAGACACCCAGCGATTGTAAAGAACAGAAAATGGCAAAAAATGTGATGAAAACGAGGTCAAGGAAATTAACTCTCGATCCATTTGAAATTAGCATTTCTCACGGTTTCTTCTTTTCTTCGCTCATGGTTCTGACGATTGTACCCGGAACTTCAACATTCTCGAAGCTTTTTAGCCGTTGGAGAACTAGCGCAAGTATAAATTTTAAAAATAAAAACAAACGATGTTACCTACGAGCCTGAGTATACGCATATGTAGCGTTTTTATTAGTCTGTAAGTAAAAGTACTTTTTTCCTATACCCACAATGAAGAACAACGTGAAGAGCAGCATTTAAGTTGAACACATTTTAATTTCAAAATGGTATGTAGAAGTAAGTTATTTTTGCATTTGATATACTAGTACATGTGTTAGTTAACTAGTACTTGTAATTAACGTGAAAACATTTTGTCCAAATACGTTTGAGTATACCATCGTTTTAATTCAAACAGCAGCAGTTCCAAAAATGAAAAACAAACCTACGCGTCTGAGTTAAATTCGGAGGAAAACAACAAAACATTTTGATCAGGATGAATGCATAAAACCACTCTTGTCATATGTATCAAACACACCTGAAATGAATGCCAGAACATGCGTATTAACCGCATTTAGAGTTTTTTTCACCAAGTCCTTTGTAATCAATTTAAGTGTTCTTCAGTGCGAAATTGTGTCCTGCAAACAAACTTCATTTATGGTAATTTTATGACATATTATTAATTTTATGAAACATAAGTTGCAGTTTCCATATGTATTGGTCTTAAGTATACTGTATGCAATGAAAATATTCTAAGGCAAGGTGATACAATCGCAATAAATATTTCACTTAATTTTATTATATAAAAAAAATGCTTAATATATTTATAAACATGGTAACTATTGTACCCCAATATTACTTTATGAGCGCATGGCCATAACATTACAAAGGTTGTCTGTGACCAATGGTAAAGCTTTATTCCTCCATACATGTGCGCATCCCAATTAAGGAAGGAATAGTTCAGGCCACTGACAGTAATGCCGTAGTTGTCAGTGTCTCTTCAGCACATTAAGGTCGTTAGTGGACACCAGGTACTGTAGAGATTCACATATACGACGACTGACAACAGTGAAATGACGGAGACGTGCGTCGGTTGGAATGTAGAGATATCATTCAATTTTTTATGTTCTTATTGGAAATACTTTTTGAAATTTCACCGACAATCTAAAGATTGCCTAATCATTAAACCGTCCGAATTTTATTGTATTATTGATATTAAATCTTTTTCTTTAGCTATTGTCCACGATATATTGGGACAACTCTCGTATCCAGCAGCTATGCGCAGTGTTTTCAGAATCGATAAGTAACAGCATCACTATTTGCCACGAAGATTAATGAGTGTCAGGTTAATACTTTCGCACTATAACTATTATTTGTTTATATGCAGAACTGCGCAAAGATTCAGTCCATCCAGTTTGGCCCACAATATAGCGACCTATATAGCCTGCAGTTAAGTGCTTCCCACAAAAAGTAAATCAATATTTATGGATTATAGTAGGGTGTAGTATTTGACAAGAAGCCTGACAATCACATGACACCAAAATGGAGGAGGTGGACAACATCATTTTGCATTCATTACGGTCAATTGGATGGTAAGTAACAGTTTAAATGGAAAAAGCACTGTTTTATTAATTATTTCTTAATACGAATTCAAAACAACACGTCTAAATTATTAAAATTAATTCGCAGACATAGCAAAATGGTTTATTAACAGTGGGTGTATCATTCTTAATTGAATTAGGTTAAAAACTACTATATTTATTAAAAAAAAAAAATACTATAGTTCTATACTGTTTATCTGTATTCTCGCGGTACTCAACCTATAAGAAAATATTTGGAGCAAAAAAACAACTAAAAAAACATTTTCTTTCAATAACATGCTATAAATTGAACCTTTTCACCAAAATAACAACTGGAAATTGTGTTTAAAAGTAAAGTATTCGTCCTTAAATTATTCTGTTTTTTAATGCACCATGCAGCCATCTTGAGAAATTACGTCATCTGTAATCTCGCATTAAAACTTTTGTTTTGAAACAAGTTTGTTGTTAGTGTATAAACAAACACAAATACACTTTAAATTGTTGGATTGTAACCTTTAACAAATATAACTAAACAATAATTTGAGTCTTCATTTATATTTACTCAAGCAGACAAAAGTGTAGACATTGACCCCATAATGTCTATCGATAGCTGCAAGCTGATACGAAAGTTATTTATATTTATGGTTTCAAATCATATTACTTGTTTAAATTTGAATGAATTAATTTATAACTTATTATTTTCTTAAAGAAAACCAAAAATATGTTAGATGTTGACAATTAAGCTTCAAAATCCGAAGATAAACAATTACCGCGAAAATAGAGATACAGCGAGAATACCGATGCCAAGTATAATTCAGAAAAACCGGGTGCCCATATACCAGGGATGTACACCCATTCAGTGCTCGACATTAACAGTTGTCTAACTGTCTGGGATAGCCATATAACTGGTTAGGACATGGAAATCCAAAAACAACCAGTCAGACATGTCAAGTGCATTTGTCGGTCCTACCAACATCAAAATATGTTAGTGGAAAAAGATTAACCCAATTTATTATTATTAAATGGCTGACATATATTTTAAAGTTTGCACAGTAACTGCAAATGAATTGATTAATCAAAATAAAAGTGTGTTTATAAGGTAGTTATATTAATTGGTATTTTGTAAATATCATATCTGCTACTTACAAAGATATATCATATTGAAACTGTGTAAAGACAAGTACAATTTACAGTATCTTGACCAACTGGTCAAGCAGATTTAAAACTTAATGTCAAGCCCTGCCATTGAAATTTATAGGAAAACAGTCAGTTCTTTTAAAAAGTTCCACTTAAATAGGGTGGTAATAAAATTGGGGTGGGTGTAGTTTGTGTGTAACTAACTGCAGTTTAAAAAAGCACATTTATAATAATATTATTACAAAATCCTTGGTTACAAACATATTTATGTGGGAGGCATTAAGCATTGCACGTGTCAGTACGTATGTACGTCCTGAAATTGTGTGGACTCAACTCCTCTTTAACTGCTGGGCAAATGTCTCTAAAAATTTCAAAGTTGAAGAACCTTAATGTGTAGTTGATCGTAAATGAAGGAATTTTGTATGCGACCAATTTTGGCAGAATTATAGCCTTTGTCATTTTTTCCACTACCGGTATTTATACTTCACAAAATTTTGTGGACTCAGCTCCACATTAACTGCTGGGCGGATTTGGCTCAAACTTTGACAGCTGAAGAACCTTAATGTGAAAGTGATCTTAAAGGAAGGCATTTTCGCAGCGACACTTTTGGCAGAATTATGGCCCTTTGTTATTTTTTCCACTATAGATATATATATACCTCCTAATATTTTGTGGACTCAACTCCTCTTTAACTGCTAGGCGGATTTCACTTAAATTTTCATAGCTGAAGAACCTTAATGTGTAGGGGATTGTTGTTTGACCAATTTCAGCAGAATTATCTCCCTTTGTCATTTTTTTCACTATAGAATATATATGAAAATACATTTGTGGAGGCAAATATTAGTGTTTGTGACACACCCTTTGTCTGTGTCCAAACATGTGTCGTGGGGGAATTCGTGTCTGTGACACATCTAGTTCTACTGTCTTATGGGGATTAACTTTGCATTTACAGTGACATTGACGAGGATGTTCAAAGTCTGAAACAGTTCTCAACTGAAGTTATAGTGGCATGTACAGTGAAGTGCCTAAAGACAATAGTGAAAGATGTTGACCTTCCGTCTAGTCTTCCTCAGGGCATGGCTGCCAAATTCCGAGTTGGCACAGCACTTGCTTCAAACTTACAGGTGTGAAATTTTACCTAAAATACACTTATCTGGTTAACCCCTATCCTGTCCCTTTGTTAATTTGGGACAATGAGACGATTTGGTAGAATCAGAGAACCTTTATGTGTGCATGGCTGTATATCATTGTGACCTTTCATTTGAAAGTTGGCATTTGGTTGTTAATTTAGTAAATTACTTACCCATGATTTGTCGACATATAATACTGATTTGTTTTTGTGCATTATCTTCATTATTATACAAAGGTATATAACTCGACAGTGTACATGTTTATATTTAAGAGCTCGGTTGAGATTCTATAACTTTTTGTATAAAATGGCTTATTGTTAATGTTTTTTGTAGGCTCTTGGATATCGAGTAGACATTGGATATCAGACTTTTCTATACTCAAGCGAGGTCGACATTCGAAAGATATTCATGTTCCTTGTAGATAAGCTGCCAAAGGAAACAGTCGAAACAACGGAAGAAGTATTAGGTAGGAAAGTCTGTATTTTGAAGCCTGTTATGCACTTATCCAATCATTTATCCAATCTAATTGAAATCTAATACTAACATTAGCTCCATTTCTTGGTGCTGTTGGGTTTTAAATACAATGCATAATATTAGTGCCATAGACATTGGACAGTGAACTATTTTCTTTCAACATTAATGTGTTTATAGGATCAAGTGTATTACTCCAGCGGAATATAGCAAGTGTGCTTTCACGGCAGCTGTCGTCGCCATGGGTCTCCCCGTATCTGAAGAACCGAGGTATCACTGTGAGGGGAAAGCCCCCCACTTGGCAGAGAGAGGTAAGTACACAGAACTTTATTATCTTTTTTTTTTTTTAATATAACATTTTGATTTGAAGGACACAGATTATTACTTGTAATTTTTGCAATTTATCCACATAAGCATAACTATTTATTAAGCATAACTATATGGATGAAATATATCTTGTAACATTGTGGTTTATTTACATTTATTTGTTGTTCAGTTGATTAAAACACTTAATTATTTAATTTCATTACTTTTCCCCAAGGCAATTGATACTTGGCTCAATAACCTGGTTGTATAGCGTAAAACATCATTTTGTTTTACGTAAGAAATTTCAAGTGTGAAAGTATCTGATGTGTTTGCAGGGTACATGTTGCATGTATCACTTCCATGCCTCACACGTCTCTTCCCCAGAGGGATCTGCAGACCTCACCAAGGCAATACCAAAAGGTAGATACACATGATACATTCATTATTATTTGGTTTTAACTAGTATGGTTTAACAAGAACATAATGGGACTTTGACACTCTTCAACAAAATATGTCTTTCCAAAGCCAAGAATACAGGGCTGGTATTTATAAAGAATCATAGACAAAAATTAAGAAAACTCTTAAATATATCTCAAATTTAATTATTGGATTTTCTGACAAAGTAATGCATTTCTGGAAGATTTTGACACATAATTTGCAATATAATTCAAAGTGTATTAATATCTAGCATGAGTCATGCAAATGTTCCAAAGCATAGTGTTTTAAACACAAATTCTAATTTTGACTTAGGAGTACTTAAAGTTAAGAATGGCTCAAGAATCTTTATAAATATGGGCCCTGGTATGCAGTTGAAATGCTACAAAATACAATATTACTAGGGATACTCGAATAATGAAAACTATTTGAATAATATTCAGGTATTCGAATACTTACTTGTTTATTAATTTATTTTAATAAGCATATTATATAATACAGTATTTGTCAATGTCAGTACTGAAAGATATTGCTTTTTTGTGTAACCTTAGCTTCTCTAGTACACATGATATCTGTCAAAATCTACCTATCACACTATTGTTATGTAGGCGACAGTTTGTTGTTAATGCTACTCCCATCATAATGACCACAGTCCTACTTCACTTATATGGGAAGTAGGCAAATATATTGTGTTCGATGTACTAATTGGTGTTATTGCATACATGTTCACATGTGTTCTGAAACAACATGCCACCTGTCTAGTTATGTCATGGAAACAGACAGCGAAATTTGTCAGCAAAAATTGGCATAAATTGTTTGAAGTCACCCATTAAATGAAATTGAAAAATCGCAATATAGTTCTAATATGTAGATTGAAGTCCGTGTTTTTGCTGCATTTTTCTCATCGTGCGTTGGTAGTGGCTATATAAACCACACAATTAAGTCATTTTAGTAATTCATTTCCGTCACCAGTATTGCCTCTGATGATTGAATATTCATATATTCGAATACTTCGTCAATCAATTATTTGAATATCATTTTTGGTATTCGTTACCATCCCTATATTACAAAATGAAAAGAATGTATGCGGTCTCCTGGTGCTTTGTAGTAGTTATATTAAAATGGTAATATTTGATTCCCAATAGTGGTCTCATAAGTCTGAAGTTTTGACAAAAATTCCACTATTTTTTATGGAAATAACTTCAGCCATTAAGTCTTACCACCAGACCAGTCTTCCGTTCATTACGAGCCAGTGTTTGCACCATGGTGACACGGCGCCGTCCCTGATGGAGGCCAACATGACCGACGTGACGGCGCAGCAGGAGTGGGAGGCAGAGTGGAACGGTGCCGGCCTTGCATCCAGGCTGTCACAGCAGGTTGAAATCTTGGATATGAAAAATTATATGTGCTCTGCTTGATAAAAGGGATAACTGTTGCCTCTGCTTATCGACATCGAGCAAGGGTTCCAAAATCATCCCTGACACCTCACAACAAGTTCACAGTTTTAACGGTTTCCAAAACACTTGTGATATAACTATGTGGCGCGTGTTTCAAGAAAGTCTCTTCTAAACATAAATCCACTGCAGGCGGAAAGTGCCGTCCTGGATTAGCCTGTAACAGGGTAATTTGGGACGACACTTAACGCACATGCATTAAGTCCGGTTTTCCCACGACGTGCATCCTATATATTGTGAATCTAGTCCTTACTTAAAGGGACTATGTCAATGAAAAAGTTATCTCCTTTAGCAGTTATGATGTTATTATGTTAAAGAAATAAGCAATACAACGGCATTTTCAATAAATAACATATAATTAATTAACTACATTATGAGAATTTTTTTTAAACCAATAAAGAAAAAGACAACCCGGCGTGGGTATCAAACTCACGACGACGGAGTCGTAAGATCAAATGACAGTAGACAGACTGTAACCAACTGCGCTATTCTGACTTGTCAAAATGCATGTGCATACTAATATGTAAGATACCCACAAATCTGACGTCAAAGTGTAAACAAATAAATGGCCAAACAAACACTATCTAAATTATAGAGTGATTTTTTTTTCAGAATGCATAAACTCTTTTTCCATTATATGTACATTATTTTAACCTTTATTGTTTTCCAATATTAATATTTAACTTTCAGATTTTTTACTGCAGTTGCCCCTTCGGGCCCTTTTTGTTGACATACTCCCTTCAAAGTAATGGCTATGGTGTCATCTCAAGAATGCTATGCAATGGCATGTCTGGGAATAAAGCTTGACCTCTAGCAAGTTTTAATGTCAGAAATAAAGTTCATTACTGTGGATGATGTAATGAATTTGTTGCACATAAGCATTCAGTAGATTGTAGTCTAGAAATAAATTATTTGACACACTTTGAAATATATTCGAGGCGTGTCATGTGAAAACCAGACTTAATGCATGTGCGTAAAGTTTCATCCCAGATCACCTGTGCAGTCCGCACAGGCTGATCCAGGACGACACTTTCCGCCTACAGTGGATTGATGTTTCGAAGAGACTTCATTGAAACAGAAAATACCATAAAAGCGGAAAGTGTCGTCCTAGATTAGCCTGTGTGGACTGCACAGGCTGATCTGGGACGAAACTTTACCTACAGTGGATTTATGTTTAAAAGAGACTTCATTTAAACAGAAAATACCATAAAAGTGGAAAGTGTCATCCTAGATTAGCCGGTGTGGACTGCACAGGCTAATCCGGGATGACTTTTATGCACATGCATTAAGCCCAGGTTTCCCATGACTCACCTCATTTTCATGTTCTTTCTTCTTTGGAGGCATTTCATAACTATTGTGTAAATATTGTTACAGGACTACGGAGCGAAAAAGAAGCAGAGAATCCAGAAGCGTTTAACTGACCAGCTACGTCAGGATCGTCAACGCAGTGAGGCAGCAGGGGAAGCGACTAATGACCTACAGCAGCTTCTGACTGCTATCGGAGGACGTGGAGTGGGGGCAACCAAAACTAAAGGGTCACGTTTTACGCATACAGAGAAACTGTTGTTTGCCAAGGTACGTAACAATTACATGTAAACAGTTGAACACCGTTATTTCGAAGCCGTTGGGACTGACGTCACTAGTTCGAAATAGGAAATTTCGAAATAGCGATGTTTTTTATTGTACTAATACATTTTATAGACGTGAAAATTGTGCATATGTTTATATAACACTATGTGTATATACGATGTTCACATGTATAATGAAGGTTCGTAAATAACATGGTAAAGATTGAAAATTTGTCAGCATTGTTTGTTACACGCAATTATAACTCTACCGTATATCCAATTAATGTCGATTATTTACCAACTGGTCAGTCATCACTCGGTAAACCTGAGAACAATGGAAGGTGTGAAAACTTTACCAAGTGATGACTGCCAAGTCATCACACCTTTGATAGACAGCTTGGGCTTAGGTGCAACCTGGAAATAACACTGATGGTAAGGTGTGGAAAAACGTAGTTGGGACCGGAACTTCAGTTCGAAATAGAGATGAATTCGAAAAAGGCAACTTCGAATTAATGATTGATATTTTAGTTAAATAAGGAAGGCAATCAATCATGACCGAAAAAATAGTTTGAAATAGCGATTAATTCGAATAACCGGTGTTCAAAATAGCGGTGTTGTTGCAGGAACTGTTGCTACTAGTAATTGGAAGTTTTTTGTTTATTTTCTTTTTTTGGGGGGGTGGTGGGGGTGTATTGTATTTAATAAAACATTATTTTGTATTTTGAGAGCTCTCAAAATATATCATAAACATTTTACTGGTCTTTCAGGCCTTAAAGTGAGAATATAACAGCAATAGCAGTCTTATATTAAGCATGTGTAAAAGATTTTAGAAATTGAGTAAAAGATATAATGGACTTCGTAGTTTCATGGTTATACCAATTTGTATAATAGTATGTAAAAAGAATATTTTTAAAAGTCTACCAGTAATTCTTTTCAGGATGATGAGAAGGCAATGTCTGAGGTTCAGGGCCAGGCACCAGTGGGTAAAACGGAAGAGGTAAGGGGACTTGCAGCTTATTGGTTCAACGTGAAGTAAATTATATTCATAATACCAGGGGTGTGGAAATACCAAAATTGGTTACTTGTCAAAGGGACAAGTTCATTGCAAAAATCTACTGGCCTGCATGCACAGTCACTTGTCCAAATTAAATATTGTTTTCATCCCTGGCCTTCCTGATTAATGTTTTTATTAAATGATAAATAAAACTCAATTTGTAAATTCATATCATAAGAATATTACAATATGATCATTTATTTCCAACATTTACATCATTTTAACACCCTGAAATTGTACTTGTCCTTGGACAAGTAGACAGGAAAAATTTACTTGTCCTACAGTAAAATTACCCACATCGGACAAGTCGGGCATAGGATTTCCACACCCCTGAAAATACATTTGTTTTCCTAGACCAGTTTTAATTATTAAACGTACAAGTAGATAAATGGTTTACAAGAACCATAAACACATTCTTTTGTTGGAAATGAATTTATCATTTGTACCTCTATCTCTTCAGGATATTCAAAAAGAAAGGGAGGAAGAATTGAACAAGCTCAAGGACGAATTGAGCTTGCTGACTTCAGAACTCGAAAAGCTCGAGCTAGAGGTGCGCAAATTCACAGCGAGTACCCAGCAAATGGAGGAGGAGATAGCGAATCAGACGCGAGCGAATGCAGAGAAGGAGGAAGGCTACAAAGTCAAGAAGAGAACTCTAGATTTGTTGCCTGATGCAGAGAATAACATAGCAAAATTACAGGTATTATTCCATGTTACTTAAACATCGTAAGTAAAATTGTATATTTAACTTAAATATGATCTCATTTTGATAACCTTTTATTCCATGTTTACTGGAATAGACATCGTGCTTACATAGTTTACATAGACATAGTTTACTTAACTGTAAAGATATTCATGAATTTATATTAAAACGTTTAAAAGGTGAACTTATGATTAGAAGGACAGCACTTTCCGCTTTTATGGTATTTTATGTTTCAAGGGAGTCTCTTCTCAACATATATCCACTGCAGGCGGAAAGTGTCGTCATGGATTAGCCTGTGCGGACTGCACAGGCTAATCCGGGAAGACACTACATACATGCATTAAGTCCGGTTGTCTCACGACGCGCCTCATTTTTTATTTCCAACTTTGCCAGGAGGTGGTGGATTCCAGTGCGCAACGACTTCTCACCCTAGCCAGCCAATGGGAGAAGCACCGAGCGCCGCTCATCGAACAGTACCGTTCTCTCAAGGACATAACCTCAAAAACTGAGGTATACTTGTCTTGTTAAATTCTTTGTTGCATTATTGGCCTGCTTTAGATATCTTAATACTGTCTGTATACCGTCCTAAGATAATGGTGTAAAACTTGTGTATTTTATTAACAGATTAAAATACAAAAACTTATAAATCAATAATATCCTTGTTTATGCGCATATGTATATTTTTTTTATTGACTGTTGCTTAGTAAAATTTGTTTCACCTTTTCATAGCTGATTGTGAGAGTAAAAAGTGTATACAGGTTGTTTTAAGATAGTTTTGTTTCTGTTTTTCATTTCTGTGAAGTCCGAGGCACAGAGGAAGTTGGAAGAAATTAAAGAGTTCCGCAAGAAACTGAAACAGGTCCAAGATGAGGCTCGTGGGAAAGAAGAACTGAGCAAACAACTGGTAGGGGTTTCAGTGTCGTCTCATTGTATTGCCTGAAAAGGCGACATACAGGGGTTGCTTTTGGGTTTGTGCAAACAATAACTTAGGAAACTTTAGGGAATTGTAATTAGGCATTAAAGGAAGGATAAGTTCGATTTGTTGCATAATTGATCTTATCAAGCTTGAGTTATGCCCGCTTTTTTAGAAAAAAAAAGTTCAAATTAGCCTTGTGCAGATAATAACTGGGCAATCATTAAGAAACTTTGGGGAAGTGTTTTGTAGGCATAAAAGGAAGGTAAAGTTTGGTTTTTGGCATAATTGCTCTTATTATACTTGAGTTATGCCCCGTCAGGCAACACATCCGACTCGCTGAGTTCTAGTTTGAAAGTGTTATCAGTGCTCAGGTCATTTCCAAACAATTGTTTGTGTATCAAAATACAATGTTTGAAATGCTGGAAGCAAACAGTGGCAGCGTATTTGTTAAACTAATCGTCTCCTTTAAAACCTTGATTAAGTAGTGTCGATTATTTCAACAATAATATAAAGCAATAACGCCAGTCATTGCATTTTCTTGAAACTTTTATTTGCAATGTATTTTTTTAATGCAATCTTTTCTAGGATTAAATGATATACTGATATTGTTATAATGATTGGTTTTTCCATTCATTTGATATAATTTTTTAGTCTGTATTTCATTTTATTTTCAGCGTTCAGAGTTTGAACGAATGACAAAAGAAGTTAACCGCTCAGCATACACAAAACGTATTATGGAGATTGTTGGCAATATCAAGAAACAAAAAATGGAAATAGACAAGGTATTATACATTAAAGAGTGTAAGCAGATTGTGTGTTCAGTTCTTATTAAAGTTTAACTTTAATTTAACTAATGGGTTCTTGAAGGTTTGTAATTTATATTGTTGCTTAAGACATACCAGTAAAGTACATGTATATTGTTATTAGAAATGTGTAAAAACCATTTAAATATAGTGCTATTGTATGTGTACTTGTACATGTAAAGTATTATATGTTTACTGTCACAGTGTGAGTTCCAATTAACTATACTGTTACTCGTACTTTTCGTATACCAAGTGGAAAATTAGTCATTATAAAAGTTTTTATGCCCCACGGCATCTTGATGTGGAAGGCATATAGTGATTGTCCTGTACGTCCGTCCTTCCGTCCGTAAGTCCTTCACAAGGTTAAGTAGATTTTACTGTTTTCTTCTAGCACCAACACCGCTTACTACAACACTTGGATACTTACACAGTTGTTGTTTATGACAATACCCTATCCACCCATATCACCCAACCTCACCTTGACCTTGACCTAATTTGCGCTTAGAATAATTCCAATGGGCTGTTTCTTAGTTAACTAGATTTTACCATTTTGTCTAGCACCAAAACGGCTTGCTTCAAGACTTGGATATTTACACAGTTGTTACTTATGACCATTCCCTGTCCAACTATATCACCCAACCTCACTTCGACCTTGACCTAATTTGGAATTTCAATTCAAATGGGCTATTTCTTGGTTTTCTAGATTTAACCATTTCATCAAGCATCAGCACCGCTTACTACAGCACTTGGATATTTACACAGCTGTTGCTTATGACCATTCCCAATCCACCCATATCACACAACCATACTTTGACCTTAGCATAATTTGGAATAATTCAAATGGGCTGTCTAGCACTAACTGGGGCCATGTGTGTTTATCGAACACAGTGTCTTGTTTATTGTATTATTGTTAAACGGAAGTCATACGATTGAATAAGATTATGTACACAAAAACAAACATATAAATGTATGCAGTAGATCTTCAAAACATTTATCATGATGGAATATTTCTTTACGAGATGTAGTAACAGTTGTTAGCAGCTGTCCTATTAAGTACGTGTGCACATAACATTTTGGTTAAGCCATTTTGCATTATAGTATGGCTGATTTTCTGAAGCATGAAAAATGCACTCTTTATCTAAAGTTGTCGAAATTTTTTATCAGGTGCTGATAGACACTAGGACGGTACAGAAAGAGATCAACCAGCTCTCAGGAAAACTAGACAGACAGTTCACAGTCACTGATGAACTTATATTTCGGGTATTCTGAGTTTTGTGTGTGTTTTTATTTTATTATATTCCATATATTTCTTAATCATAATTTCGTGTACAAAGGAACATTTCCAGGAGATTTCCAGTTATCCTGTATTTAAAAATTGTATACATGTATTGATAATCAGGCCATTTAATTTGTTATGACCAATAGTTTAAGCTTTTTTAGCTTGATAGTGCTAAATACCAGAGTCTTATTAATAATATTATGTTTTCAAGTCCATTTCCTGGGTAGTACCAGTGCTTGGTGTCTTAAGAAGAAGATTATTGAGTAATAGTAGAAATTAGAGACCAAATCTTTTATGTCACTGTTAAAATTAGAACTTAATGAAATTGCCATTTCTGTTGAGTGTATGTAGCTTTCTGCAAACGTCGTAAAAAATAAAAAAGCTTTTCTTAAACTGTTTAGGATGCAAAGAAAGATGAAGCCGTCAAGAAGGCCTACAGATATCTGGCCGCGTTACACGAGGTGGGTATGGAGCAGTGTGTTGTAAAGGAGAATACTAATATATCGATATTTATCCGGCTGCTACTCCAAACACTGATCTAATAAAGCAGTGACCGTATAAACTTGTGAATATCCGGCAGTAGATCATGTGACTACGATATACCGTCAAAAGGTATTCCTACATGCCGCTCACCAGATAACAATATTGTCGAGAATGACACAGCTTAAACATTAAATATATGTCTACTTATCTGAGTTTTTTATGGATACAAAGTTTGTGGTGTATAGTTAAACACTGTTTTAGTCTTCTATAATGAGTTGTTTATCCGCGCATGATATTAAACTTGTTAATAACAACTTCATAAACTCGCTAAAGCTCGCCCTATTTTCATTTTCAAAGCCTCACCGGATAAACTTTCTCCATCCCGGCACCAACCATGTATTCCCTATGTATCAGGCAACAGTTCAGTCCTTTAAATGGCAAACAAAAACAAAATGCAGCATCTGTACATAGTCAGTTTGTTCAGAACTAGCAGTTATGCATTAATAAAATCATGTAATTTGTCAGCCCATGCAAAATGGAAAGAATGGTTATCCAGGAAATGATTTGCTGCCCGGGAAGTAGGGTTTTCCAACTTGAGACCTGTGCACTTTAGTACCAACTTCGATTGTGACATTCTATCTCCTTTGAAATATATTTCATGTTTTAATTATTAATTATAAATGTACATTGTATTGCCATTTTCTTACGATGTAACTCCATTGTTATTATGAAAACAGCAGAACAATAATTATATTTCTAAAAGCATGAAATTGGTTTTCCAGACAGTTGAACCTTGATCATACTGTGTCTATATAAAGATGTAGTGATTTTCCTTCAGTGGCAACTGTTCTGTAACAAAATCATTCTCGTTAATGATGTGTTTGAGTACCTTTCAGAATTGTGAACTCCTAATACGAACTGTTGAGGAAACTGGGGGCATCATGCGGGAGATCAGGGAGCTGGAGGATCAGGTAGCTGTCAAGCTGTCGCCGCTGATCAAATGATTTAGTTACTGTTTGTCATCCAGTCCAAATGCAGTCCGAGCAATTTTACAGGAGGCAGATTTTTGGGAGGGGTTTTTTGGTTATATATATGTGGAACATGCAGAATTTTTTAAAAACTGTCCACAACTTTTGATATGTAACAAGCTATCAGATTTGGTGCAGAACAGCTTCGTGTTCATGGTTTGGCGGTCATTTGAAACTGAAAGAGAACTGATATGCTATGTCTTCAGACCCAAAAACAACATTTTAACACGAACAATAGGATTTAATTTTAATGAAATTGCTTTTTAGCCGTACCAGTAAATTTTAAACAGGTAAAAATGTTAATCTCTTACTCTTGCACTTGCAGATTATGACAGAGGATGGAAAGAAGACGCTAGAAAACCTGGACAAGATCACGGCGGATTACCAACAAATGAAGGGAGAAAATGAAATACTGCTGAAAAAGCGAAAAGCTAAATCGTAACACTACTGTGATTGATTTAGTGTTTTAGGTACATAGTTAATGCCATGTCAGAGAATTATTTGACAAGTATATATATATATTATATATCATTAAGATATAATGATATGAGTATAAATTGTTAACTTATTAATTGATTTTTGGCAATGTGGATTTTTTTAAGAATGTACTTTTTGTCATATTGGCTGGTATCTTGATAGCAATAACTTTGTCAGGAGCATATTATTATATTAAGTAAATTATTTTTTAAAGTAGTGTTGCGAGAAAATGTTTGTCTTCTGTATTTGATATTTGTTTTATCTCTGTTGAAGATTCTGATACTCATAAATCTTCCTATACAGAAAGTAAACTTTCATGCCTACATTTAAATGTTATTATTAACTTTAGTGAAAGAGTATTCACTTAATATTGCGTGAGGTGGTTTATACTTTTGTTTGTGGACTTTCTTATTTTTCCTTCTGCTAAAGTATTCGGATTTGTCATTGACTGAAACAATCCTTTAAAGCGACTTGTTCACAAATTTTACGTATTATTGAAAAATGCCATTAAATGTATTAATTGCAAAAATAAAGCATCTGGACTAACAAATGACAAATATTAAATAAGAATAAAAAGTAAATTAAAATTTTTTCCTTCGTTGGTGCTCAAACCTACGATCTTGGCGATCAAATATCTCACCACTTGGCCATTCTGACTTACTGACAAATAGTGTATTTTTAACGCTATGCAGGTGATACATGTGTTTTCCAAAATACCGATTAAAACGTTACAAACGCTTTATAATTTTATTCATTTCATTTGGTGATTATTTATAAACGACTCTATATTTCCTATATATTTGTTTGTCAGAAGTGTTATTTTGCTTGTTTATATATATTTTTAGCTCGACCATTTGAAGAGTAGGTGAGCTATCCTACTACCCAGGGCGTCGGCGTCCGCGTCTGAAATGGTTTAAGTTTTTATTCAAAAGTCTTGTAACTTCAAAACTGCATAAGTTATTCACTTGAAACTTGGAATATAATTTTGTCATCAACTCCAGTATCAGGGGCAACATTCCCCTTAACTCTGTTTTGTATTTTGACAGAGTTATGCCCCTTTTGCACTTTGAATTTCTGTTTGATTCCCAGCCCGGCCACATAACTTCTGTGGGGATTGGTCATGAAATTATTTCTACGGCCATTCTCCCCCTACCTCTGATTCAAGTAGGGCAGTTGTCAGTTACTGGCATAAGTATGTGCACTTAGTACTGGTAAACCAGCTTACCCAGGAAAAGTGTGAGTAGGTTAACTGACTGCCGTTATATGACTGAAATACTGTTGAATAAGGCGAAAAATCCAAAACAAACAAACAAACAAAAAACTTTGATTTTCTGGTTAAAGTTTATATTGAAAAGTTTTGTAACTTCAAAACTACATAAGTTATTCACTTGAAACTTGGAACTAACCTTTGTCATCAACTCCAGTATCAGGGGCAACATTCCCCAAAACTCTTTTTGTATTTGACAGAGTTATGCCCCTTTTTCACATAGATTTTCAGGTTAAAGTTTATATTCAAAGGTTTAGTAACTTCAGTACTACATAAGCTTTTCACTTGAAACATGGAACTTACCTTTGTCATCAACTCTAGTATCGGTAGTAACATTACCCATAACTATATTTTGTATTTTTACAGAGTTGTGCCCCCTTTTCACTTAGATTTTCTGTTTGAAGTTTATATTCAAAAGTTCGGTAACTTCAAAACTAGGTAAGTTATTCACCTGAAACTTGGAGCTAACTTTTGTCATCAACTCTAGTATCAGGGGCAACATTACCAATAACTCTGTTTTGTATTTTTGACAGAGTTTTGCCCCGTTTTCAAGTTTTGTAACTTCAAAGCTGCAAAAGTTATTCACTTGAAACTTGGAACTAACCTTTGTCATCAACTCTAGTATCAGGAGCAACATTACCCATAACTCTGTTTTGTATTTTTACAGAGTTATGCCCACTTTTTACATAGATTTTGTGGTTAAAGTTTTTGTTTCAAAATGTATAAACTATACAAGCCTTCACTTAAAAGTTTTGTATTTTAAACTTTATGCCCCTTCCACTATCCAAAATATGTAACAACTGAAATACTTCGAATAGTCGAGCATGCTGTCCTCTGACAGCTCTTGTTTTGTTTGGGATCTATGACAACAATTTTGAAAATTGTCAATTTGCCAATCTGTGAACAGGTCCCTTTAAATGCATGTGTAGTTGTCGTAGTGCATCTTTTACATTGGCATGCTTTATAGATACAATTAAATGTCAAAAATACAATATAAACTCCTGAATCTTTAAATTATTTATTTAGTGTATTATTTGTTCATTTATGTCCAGTTTTATTTAGCTAATGATTGTGTTATATACATGTAATTTGATCAGTATAATTATGTAACAATAAAATGTATGAAATATTTTGTTGAATTTGTTGTTATAATGCACCTATCAATATTTTCCTCCCGGGGCGAGTGGCGGGCATATAGGGGCTTTAGACTGAAAGCAATTCCCAACAGGCTGGAAATTGTAACGCCGAATGATTTTGGGTCCAGGGAAATAGACTTTAGATCACGGTAATATTGGGCCTTGGCCATTTGATACACCAATTAAGCATCCCCATTAAGGGGATTAAGACAAAAGTGCTTGACCGTAGGGAATTAGATCCCCCAAGATACAATTATTCACATTCCCCTGGGTTTGCCTGCCGCTCCCCCGGGGAAAATATTGATATGTGCATAATGGCTTTCCATTCCTGTTGTTAGAGAGACATCTGTAAGTTTTTTGCAGTCAGAATTCTAATATGGGTGTACGTTGCATGTGTCTGTGTTTTCCTGGAAGATTGAGATGATATGTAAAATGTTTGAATTTCATTCCCATCAATGACGAGCGCATTATTGAGGGCGTCCATAAGTTTGCCTGACAGTCTTGTTTTATTTCTTGTGTCCATACAGCCGTTTGTTGTATTGGAAATTGCACGATATAAAAATGAGGCGCGTCGTAGGCAAACCGGTCTTAATGCATGTGCGTTAAGTCCGCATTTCCGCCTGTGGATATATGGTTAGAAGACACTTCATTGAAACAGAAAATACCATTAAAGCGGAAAGTGCCGTCCCGGATTAGCCTGTGCGGACTCAAATTATCGTCCCTTGAAAGCCAAAAAGTCCTATCAGCATATGTGCAAGATGGCTGATAAGCCCTTCTGGCTTTCAATGGACAAATTATGTTGTCAATCGGCCGTCAGCTTAGTGGTTAGCACACCGGCATCTAGTCAAAGCGATCAGGGTTGGATTGCCGACTAACACGTGCTGCGCCTCATTGGTGGTCACCATAGAAGAGAGATGGGTTTTCCCCGGGTACTCCGTCGTTCCCCCACAGCACACACGCCTAAATTGCAAAAGATTTCAGTAACAAATAAAGCTGAAATTTGCAGTCATGCTTCGAACTTCGTCCTTAATTCCTGTGGGTCTCATACAGTAAATTATGCACGGCGAGGTGACAGACCTAATGCAACTTTAGCTTAGAAGGACTATGAAAACACACAAACATCTATGAATGTTATCGTATGGTCAAGCCTCATGACCATCTCAGTGATGGTTTTGAAATTTAATTTCTTTTGGATTATGTCTTTAAAAACGAGTTAGTTGGGTTAGATTTTGGCAATATGGCATACGGGATATGACCCGTTCCATATATTTAATTCTGTAGGCCTTTACAGTATCCGTTAACAGCACGTGAGGTGTATTTATTACTAGGTATGTGTAATGTATGGTGCAGATGAATAGGTATATTTAATGTATGGTGCAGATGAATAATTAACTCGAAGACGTGGCGGGATTCGAACCTGCGAACTATGAAGTGGGACGCCTTTGTGTCCTAAAGGATCCCTAAAAGTATCGGTACACTGCATTTCATGAAATGTAGTCAAGTAGCTGTCGGCATATTGAGGTGATGCTATTACTGGTACATACCGGTCGTGGGAAACCGGACTGAATGCATGTGCGTAAAGTGTCGTCCCGGATTAGCCTGCCTGTGCAGTCAGAACAGGCTGCACAGGCTAATCCAGGACGGCACTTTCCGCCTAAAGTGGATTTATGTTTATGCACAGGCTAATCCGGGACAACACTTGACGCACATGCATTAAGACCCACGATGCGCCTCGTATGTTTAAATCTCCAGTATGACTTCAGACGATGACAATGACATAACAAAATCGAACGGACGTTTTTTTTTCTTATATAAAACTTTCGGAATCATTATCAGCGTGATGCTGTACTGTCATTCCCTGTAAGTGCCACTGAAACATAAAATATATAACTGAAAGAGACAAAATTCTTCTGACGGCTGCAGAAATACTACCTAAAGTTTAATTATGTAGCTGACCATGTCAATCGACTCTCAGGAAAGGCATTAATTTTGATGACTAACACATGATCATAAAAAAATGAACCGTGATGGGACAGAGATTTCGGCAAAACCTATACCGGTATATATGTATGTTGTAGCGTGAAAAGAACCACGCGAATGCTTCAGCGTTTTTATGCCTAACAATTCCAATAAGATGTGATATAAAAATCTAATACAGTTTACAGTTCTAAAATAAAATGTCTCTCAAGACAAGATTGCCCGACGACTTCATGTTGTCAGTGTGCAAGCATTTCAACATCCACGTAAAATGGACAATTTCAGTGACCGACCACATCTTTCCGTTGTTATGTACTAACAGTTAAACACATAAATAATGATTACAGGAGGTTGATAAAAGCACACAACTACTTTTTTCAACAGTTTATTAAAAAAAAAAAAGTATTTTATTTGACCTTTTAAAATTGGAATGCACGAATTAATGAATTCTGTCTTAGAAAATTACTGAACATACTAGTTCAAAGCAAAGAAACGAAAAGAAGTGTATCGATAATTATTTTCCGACTATATACCTTAATAAACGATATTTCCCTATATACAATGTTGTCTACAAGACGCTAATAAGCACGCAACAAGTTGCTGTGCTCTTTTACAATTGAATTTTTGCGGGAAAACGGTTTGTTTACAACCCGTGACATTGGGATTCCCCATAGTGTGGGAATTTCGGATCATACCATGATGGCACGGGTTTAGTAAACAAAGTTAAAATAAATATAAATATCTTAAATGTCAACCGAAATCCATATTAATTATGTAGTAATAATATATACACTAAAACTAAATTGTGTGGGTTGTCAGTGATTTTTAATCTCATATAACATTAAAAATTATGAAAACTTATCACTGTGACATGCCTGAATAAAAATGAACTCGTCGCAGCAAAAGGTCGAACAAATAATGACGTCAGAGCCTCACTATGGCGCTCAATTTACTATTAGGATCATTTCGACCACTTCGAGACATGTGAAAAACAGTTGGGTCTGTGATATCTGAAAACTAAATGGACCTAGCTACTCACGGAACATGGAAGGACCTAAACGACTTAATTTTACCACGGTTGGACCCCCGGGACCCGAACCGAAAAAGGTCCAGGTCCCCAAAACATTCCGTTTTGACTTGGACTTAAGTGAAACCACGGACACGACATGTCCGGAGTATTTCTACACGGAATTAGTGAAAACGATCTCGGTAAGTCACCATTTTGCTCATCATCATTAAGTTATCATTGTTCTAACATGTACTAACGATTTGCATGTATTTTTCATTCAAAAACTTCCATAATACATATATTGAAATGGGGATTCCGTTTGCACGTACTGAAACCAAAGAGTTGTCAAAAGTTCTAATACGAATCGTTTCGCCATGAATTCAGTATAATTTATAATACTAGACATTCTGACTATGCACAAACGAATAATCTACCGCCATTTTGGTTATTTTTGCATAGAATGCTAAACTTAGTCACTTGAAGGCAACACATGGTGTTTTGATGGACCCTATTTTGTTAGGCCTGAGTCCCAATGTTATTGTAACACTGTTCGCGAAGACCGATTGTGAAGTTAATGTGGATTTGTTGGGACCATCGCTACGTGCAATTCTGAAAGTTTGGCTTGAAACATGTTCGGCTTTCGTCATTTGTATTTGTTCTCATTTGCATATGACTGTTGACATAACTCGCAATCATTACACACCGTCCACTTTACACGTCCCAGCATATATTTTATGCACACACCACACAGTAATATAGTAGTGGGAGGCGGAGTATGTTAAAAAGTCCAACGTGTTCGCTCGTAGTATTATTATAGCAGTATAATGCGTGTAAAGTTATTTGTGAACGTAATCTTTTATGAACGTTTGACTGTATTTTTCTTTGTTGAGACGTTTTAATGAAGATAAAGATACTCGCCATAGATCTAGGGTATTGCAATTTGATGTTTGAAATATCGATACTGAACTAAATAAACGATCCAAGTCGTTCCCGATTGCATAGTGGAAGAGTCCGATAAAGTTTGGTGAATCTGTATATTGTATGATATTAATGATGTTAATATTTAAGGATTTTGGTCATTGGGTCTAAATGTAGAAAATTGTGTTGTTTGTCAAAAATGCATGTTATTTTAGCATATTTTTATTATTGTTATCGAGGCGATAGTTACAAATGTCGTCTGCAAGTAATTTGTCGACTGCGCACGCGCCAGATGGTCGAGCTATCGACTGTAGGTAAAGATGCTATTTTCGGTAACGCTTTATCGAAAATCGAGCGTTCATTGGCGGCGGGGCTTTGAAGTCCCTTTTGGCAGTGATATGCCTGATTGGAATTGTAGTAATTGATAAGTATCGATTATATATTAAGGAGTCTTGCTTAGAAGTAGTGTATCGCGGTTTACTGGGTCACGGTTATTTATAGCGTAGACGGCGTTAACTGTAAACTGGAGTGGAGCGAGCTATATAGCTCGCGCTGTGTGTGTATTGCGTGCTAGTCGCGCGCTGTTAACATTACGTTGCGGTCATAGCGGGTTTCTTTGATCTCGTTGCATTGTGCTGGGAAGATCATGTTGTTGCAAGAAATTATTACAGATATATCTATTAGTCAACTATTAAAGAAAATAAATAATTATTAAATGCATATTTATGATTGTGTCAATTTCAATGTGTGATATATTTTAATGTAGATTCTAGGTTCTATGTTTAGTTTGTATCACTAATAATTAATTGAATATATGTTATTGAAGTATGAGCGTGTTTATATTTAACATGCATGGGTATTAAACCTTTTAAACATATATCTAATTTTATATCTATAAAAATATCACAGCTTTTATAATTTAAAAGGGACATAGTATTTTTATTTAGATCTAGACCTTCGCCACCATTTATGTTTAATCTGAAAATTGGCTTTGAATTTGTAATATTTAAATGGAGAATAATTTATAATGGGTTTATCTAGATTGCACATATCAATTCAATATTTATTTCTTGTCGAAGTAGTAACATGATAACATAAGCTATGTATAGCTTTTGACCGATATAATAATAAATGTGCATATTAATTTTGTCAAGCACTTAAGTTATGTTGACTATAAGGTATTTCATGTTTAGGATAAAGCATGTGCAGATACATTTGTTTATGATATTTCAGCTGTCTTCTGTCCGATACTATGCTGTAAATGTTTTTTCTACTGACATATTTACATTTTTTTGTTCAGGGTGACAACAATGAGAACAATACATCAGTAAATCCAGGGAATCCACTTGGAGATGATGATGACCATGCAAAAATGGCAGCCCTTGCAAAGTCTTTTGAGGATAAATATAATGTAAACTATTAATTGTTAGAAATCTAGACTTTATGACACAGCCAGGATGGTTTCCATTTACATAATAAACTAAAGTCACACAAAAACATTGTAGTGACCAAATTGAACAATTTAAATGTTTATGTAGTAAATGGCCTAGACATATACCGTTTGTATGACTCTGTTTCATTAAAAAAGACGAATCCTTTAGGTAAATCTGTTTATACATGTTAAGGCAATATTGTTATTTCATTGCTGTACATTGCGGCGACTGGGATTAAAGATGAACAATTATTCAATATTACTTGTCAGTTGATACTATTTGTTTCTTTAAACATTCATATTTATACCCCTTTGACTGCATACAATTTAGGGATTTATCCAGTGCTTTTTTTCGTTAATTTTAGTACCGTTTAAAAGCAGTTTCCCATGACAAAATATCGTCCATTTGTCAAAAATTGACCATTTTCTTCCCCCAAGTAATTTATAGTATTTTACAGGTGGATGTTTAAATAGAATTTTTTTTTTTTAGTGAATTTGCACTATTGTCACCAAAAACGTTCAGTAGATAAAAAAAATTTGAATATATTGATCATTAAAAAAGTACAATAAACACACATTTCATTAAAAAAAACTTCTATTATAAAAACTTTCAGTATTTTAAAATTTGTCACGACAAAGTTCCCTATTTCATGGGCAAAGGCAGTTAAAAGGTAAAAAAAAAAAAAAATCACTGGTTTCCATGAGTCTGTGTCCGTATCCGCAGACACATCTGATTATTTCATTTTGGAAGCACGGTTTCATGCATCCGTATCTGTGTATTTAGAATTGTCTTCCATTATTAATCTGGCTTAGACGAGCATGCTTCTTTATTAACTTGTAAGTGCTACTACAGAATAGTCAAAGAACAATTAAGTCATGTTTGTCTTAATTATACTTCTTGGTGTTATTTAGCTTATCTTTAAGGTAGAATACATAATCTTCTTTAAAAGGGACTACACTCATGTTTTAGAAACCAGATGGAAAGAAGAAGAAAAAGAAGAAATGGGAGGATAACTACTACTTGGCGTGCCTAGGCGATGGATATGATGAATCGGACACATTCATTGACAACTCTGAGGCAGTAAGCATGTGGAAGTTTGCAAGAAATTATGTTTTATAATATGTTTTAAAGTTTCAATGGTAAAATATTTCGCCTTTATTGCATTTTGTTTGTGAAAATAAAACCATTTTACTTTTAAAGGCAAAAAACAACAACAACAGCATGTGAATGCAATATTTTGTGATTTTTATTACATTATAAAAAAGTATTACATGAAATTTGTTCTAGTATTATTTATTAATTTAATATAAAACTTAAAAAGATGATATATATTATTGTTAAATTAGATGTCCATTATGAAAAGTTTTTATACGCCCATTTGAAAAACGGCCATATTATGGGAACGCCCAAGTGGGCGGTCAGGTGGGTGGGTGGATGTGCGGGCGGCGGGAGATCTTTGTCCGGAGCATAACTTTGTACAGCTCGGATGGATTTTCAAATAACTTGGCAGAAGTGATAAGCATGATGAGACGGAGTGTCGCGCGCAAGAACCAGGCCCTAGGTCCAAGGTCAAGGTCACAATTCAAGGTCAAATATAGGAATTCAATCCTTGACACTTTGTCCGGAACATAACTTTGTCAACCATAGATGGATTTTCAAATAACTTAGCACAAGTGATAAGCATGATGAGACAGAGTGTCGCGCGCAAGAACCAGGTCCCTAGGTCCAAGGTCAAGGTCACAATTCAAGGTCAAAGGTCAAATATAAGAAATCAGACCTGACCACATTGTCTGGAGCATATCTTTGTCAAACATAGATTGATTTTCAAATAACTTTACAGAAGAGACCAGCATAGTGAGACGGAGTGTTGCGCGCAAGAACCAGGTCCCTAGGTCCAAGTCACAATTGAAGGTCAAATTTAAGAAATCAATCCTCAACACTTTGTCCGGAGCATATCTTTGTCCAGCATGGATGGATTTCCTAACAGCTTGGCAGCAGTGACAAGCATAGTGAGACAGAGTGTTGCGCACAAGAACCAGGTCCCTATGTCCAAGGCCAAGGTTACAATTCAAGGTCAAAGGTCAAATTTAAGAAATAAATTTTAAATATTTGTCCAAAGCATATCTTTATCTAGCATGGATGGATTTCCAAATAACCTGGCAGAAGTGACAAGCATGGTGAGTCAGATTGTCTTGGGCAGGAACAAGTCTCTAGATCCAAGGTCAAGGCCACAATGGAAGCTCAAAAGTCAAACTTAAGAAATCAGTTCTTTACACTTTGTCCGGAGCATATCTATGTCGAGCATCGATACATTTTGGCAGAAGTGACAAGCATGGTTAGACAGAGTGTCGCGGGCTTAAACCAGGTCCCAAGGTCAAGGTCACAATTCAAGGTAAAATGTCAAATTTAAGAAATCAGTCCTAAACACTTTGTCCAGAGCATATCTTTTTCCAGCATGGATGGATTTTCAAATAAATTGTCAGAAGTGACAAGCATAGTGAGACGGAGTTTCGCGAACACTAACCAGGTCCCTAGGTCCAAGGTTTATAACTCAAGGTCCAATTTAAGAAATCAATCCTAAACACTTTGTCTGGAGCATATCTTTGTCCAGCATGGATGGATTTTCGAATAACCTGGCAGAAGTGACAAATATGATGAGAAGAAGTATCGTGCGCATGAACCAGGTCCCTAGGTCCAAGGTCAAGGTCACAATTCAAGGTCAAGGGTCAAATTTTGAAATCAATCCTTCACACTTAACCCAGAACATATCTTCGTCCAGCATGGATGGATTTTAAAATAACTTGGCAGAAGTGACAAGCATGGTGAGTTGTAGTGTCGCGCGCAAGAACCAGGTCCCTAGGTCCTAGGTCAAGGTCACAATTCAAGGTCAAAGGCGTAGTGGCAGAGTAAACTTTTATTTTCGGCTCTCTAACTCGAGAACGAATTGAGCTATTGTAATGAAACTTAATCCATAGATACCTTATATCGAGACCTTGCTTGGGATTGCATATGGGGTGGGTGGAGTCAAGGTCACTATTACTAAAAACAGAAAAACGGTTTCCACTCAATAACTTGAGATCGCACGGAGATATTTTAATGAACTTAATACATAGATACCATATATTGAGACCTCGCTTGGGATTCCATATGGTGTGGGTGGGGTAAAGGTCAAGGTCACTGTTACTAAAAACAGAAAAATAGTTTCTGCTCAATAATTTGAGCATGCATTGAGATATATTTTAATGAAACTTAATACATGAGGAGGAATTGAGATATTTCAATGAAACTGCATTAATAGATACCTTATATCAAGACCACTCTTGGGATTGCATATAGGGCCAATGGAGTCAAGGTCACTGTTATTAAAAAAATGGTTTCCGCTCAATAGCTTGATAACACATTGAGATATTTTAATGAAACTTCATACAAAGATATCTTATATCAAGACCTCGTTTGGGATTTCATATGGGGTGGATGGTGTCAAGGTCACCATTACTAAAAATAGACAAACAAGTTTCTGCTCATTAGCTTGAGAAGACATTGAGATATTATAATGAAACTTTATTTGTAGATACCTTATATCTAGATCTCACTTGGGATTGGGGTGGGTGGGGTCAAGGTCCAAATTTAGAAAATTTCTATTTTTGTGCTAACTTTAATGCATTTTATTAGCAAAATTAGGTTTTGGGGAATTTTTATGTTTCTTGTTTATTTTGGCATCTTGATTATAGATTTAAGAATGTATATTGAATATTTTTGATACCTTTACTCACCACTTTGGAGATGAGTTAGATGCACAAATACCATGACTCTACCTTATTAGTTTTTGAACGGTTTCTTTTAAGTAACTGAATCTTAACCCTAAAAAAGCTTCTTGGACTGGCGTATCTTTTTGAGGATGGCACTCGTGTTATTAAAATTTATAACATACACCTGTATACCTCAAGGTGTCACAAAACACAAATGAAAAATAACAAATGCACAGATATTATATAAAATCTTGTAAGGCAATATACTTTATACTTTTTTAAATGAACTACATTCATGTTTTAGAATTTACCGGTATCCAAAAATATACATTGGCAGGATAAAATAATCCGATGTACTGTATGTTAATAAATTTAACGTACATATTGTATTTCAGTATGATGAGGTTGTACCAGAAACCATGACAACCAAGCTGGGTGGCTTCTATATCAACTCGGGTCGGCTTGACCTGAAGGAATTCTCTGACGATTCAGACGACGACTTCATATCACGTACAGCTGTCAAGAAGAACAAGAAAAGGGTAAACTGGTTGTTTTTTAAATAATATCGTGTAGGTAATGAAATTTCAGTTTGGAAAAATATATTCAAATTTGCAAAAAACTAAAATATAATGATTTACATGTACAAGTATGCAGAATATTTATTTCAAGAATTCACACTCATGCTGAAACGACTGTTTTCTGTGGTCTAACCTGTAAAATATAAAACTTGTTGAAAATTAGTTGTTTATGTTTATAACTCAAAGAGTGTGTGTGACAAAAATGTTAAATCACAATTGATTGCCTGTAGAAATGCAACATAGCCCTGACAGAGATATTCGGTCTGTGTTTTCAGAGAATCTCATCAGACGAAGGTTCAGGAGACGAGCAACAAACAGTGAAGGTATCAACTTTCAAATAATCCTGCATTCACTTGCTTGAAATTTTAAAGCCTATTCTGGCATTTGATGGTCAAAATGGTAATGCACCTATCAATATTTTCCCCCAGGGGAGAGCGGCATGCTGACCACGGTTAATTTGACATTTTATTTGTTGGGGTCTAGTTTCCAACCCTAGAGTCAAGCATATTGTCTAAATTCCCTCCGTGAGGAAGCTTTAGGTCTATCAAATGTAATCATTCGGATGCAATCATTCGGAATGTCAAATTCACGACGGTCGGGAATCGCTTTCGGTCTAATGGCCCGTATATGCCCCCCGGGGAAAAACATTGATAGGTGCATAAATGTACAGAAGATATTATTATATGCTCCATGATGGTCAAGTGGCACGTTAATTGTATATTAAATTTGGTATTTGTTTATTAATGGTTCAGAAATCAGAAAATTAATTTATTCAAAACATTTGTACTTTTTGGTGTTGCTAGACATGCCATATTTGCAATAGTGGCAAAGTATTGAGTGAAAGGGTTATGAAGGAAGTAGGGTATTGCGTACTATTGAACAATTATAGCATTATTGACTTCAGTAAATAATAACGCTTAGTAGAGCCAAGGATAAGTTTCATTAAAACAAACAAACAATGCCAGCACAACACTTAACATTATTTCATTTAATGTTAACATGTGAAAATAATCATCATTTACAGAAGAAGAAGGTTAAGGACACATTGACAGTTGATGGTGAGGTAAAGAAAAAGAAGAAGTTGATAGTGCCCCCAGGAGAGAAACCCTTCAAGAAACCAAAGGTCGCCAAGGACAAAAACAAGAAGTAGGTGCCATCAGGCTGGCTTTCGTGTTGTTTTAGGAAGAGGTTGCTTCGTATATTACTGGTTTCTTTGTGTGTGACTCTAACTCACATGAGCTAATACCTACCAGTCAGCCATTTTTGAAAATTAGTTATCTACAGATATATGGGATATAAGAAAAGCACATGCCAATTTGTGTTCGACTACAAAAAATATCCCTATTTCAAGTAGTACATGGGGGCTGTTTGAAGACAGTCTGATGGCTAGTAGGTCATGAAACAACAGACAAATTGGAGCAGCAGTATTTTTTTTGTCAGCTGGTAATGCTGTAATAAAGGCATGTACAGTTTACTAACTGCTATTTGCATGTCCTGTTAGTATTCAGAATTATTATGCTCCCCGAACGATTTTTGGCGGAGCATATAGTCGCGGCTTTGTCCTTCCCTCCGTCTGTCCGTCCGTCCTTCCATCCCGTTTTCTTGTCTGGAGTATTGCTCAGCTACTACTGACCAGAATTCAATGAAACTTTATGGGAAGCTTCATTACCAAAAGGAAGTGTGCACTGAACCATGACGTTCCTCTTCAATGAGTTATGGGACTTTGAAGATTTCTGCAATAAGCATTTAGTGCACAATTCTTGTCTGATCTATTTCTACGCAACTACTGGTCAATGAAACTTTATAGGAAGCTTCATTACCCAGAAGAGGTGTGCACTGAACCAGGACGTTCTGCTTCAATTATTTTTCTTAGAGTTATGGGACGTTTGAAATAAGTATTTAGTGCACAATGTTTGTCCAATCTATTTTTACACAACTACTGGCCAGATTTCAATTAAACTTTATGGGAAGCTTTATTACCAAAAGGAGGTTTGCACTGAAGGATGTTCTGCTTCAAAGATTTGTCTAAGAGTTGTGGGACTTTGAAGGTTTCTGAAATTAGAATATAATGCACAATTCTTGTCCGGGCTATTTCTCTGCAACTACTACTACAATGAATCTGTATGTAATGCTTCATTATAAAAATTAGGTGTGCACAGTACAAGGATGTTCCCTTTCAGTGATTTTCCTTGGAGTTATGGGACTTTGAAGGTTGCTGAAATTTGTGTATAGTGTGCGATTCTTGTCTGGAATGTTTCTCAGCAACTACTAGCCAATCTTCAAATTTAGGGAAACTTCACTGCTAAGAAGTGTTCACTGTACTAAGATGCTCTGCTTCAATGATTTTTAAAGAAAAATTGTGGTTATTAGATTGGGGTATGTTGTTTGGCATGCGGATGGACAGGCACTCGGGCAGGCGTACTGGGGGCATAAACTTTTCGTTTGCGCTGTCTAATTTGGGAACGGATTGAGCTATTGTTATGAAACTTCAAACATTTAACTTCTAGCGAGACCTTGCTTTGGATTGCCTATGGGGTGGGTGGGGTCAAGGTTACTGTATAGAAAAACGGTTTCCGCTCAATAGCTTGAGAACGCATTGAGATATTTTAATGAAACTTAATGCATAGATAACTTATATTAGGGTGCGTTTGGGGTGGGTGGGGTCGTCAAGGTCACCATTACTAAAAATAGAAAACGGTTTCCGCTAAATGACTTGAAAACACATTGAGATATATTAATGAAACTTTATACATAGATACCTTATATCGAGACCTCGCTTGGGATTGCATATAGGGTCGGTGGGGTCAAGGTCGAGGTCACCATGGCTAAAAATAAAAAACTGTTCAATAGCTTTAGAACACATTGTGATATTTTAATGAAACTTCATATATAGATATCTTATATCTAGACCTTGCTTGGGATTGCATATAGGGTGGGTGTTGTCAAGGTGACCATTACTAAACATAGACAAACAGTTCCCACTCAATAGCTTGAGGAGACATGGAGATATTTTAATGACACTTCATATGTAGATAGCTTATATCTAGACCTCACTTGGCATTGCATTTGGGATTGGTGGGGTCACGGTCAAGGTCACCACTACTAAAAAATTAATTTTGTGTGTGTGATGACTTTAATGCATTTTGTTAGAAAAATTTGGTTTTCGTGGAATTTCCACGTTGCTTGTTCTTACATGTGTGGGACTTCGATGATTGCTGACATTGATATATAGAGCACAATTGTCTGGACTCGATTCTTCTGTTTGCATTCCCATTGCTTGGCAAAACGCATGTGGGAGCATCCATTAGTTCATTGATATCCTTGTTTAATTCTGCATACTTACCTGCAATTGTTGTCCGCTATACATGTAATCAAGCATCTTGGTGGACTTGCTAGTAAGTTCTTGTAGCCAGTGTATTTCCAATAATTTAAATATTCTAGTGTGACAGTCACAAAGGGATGGTACAAATTGATAGTTAAAAACCAGACGGTACCAACTGCTATTGATTTATAATGGCAGTTGGTCCTTCTGGGTGCATATTCCAGAAATATCTTTAGTGTTTCTTAAAATACTTTCACTTAAGTTGAAAATTTCAAAATCTTATATTTTAAAAACATCATATAAATGTTTTAATCTTTATGTTTATATGAACAATCAATAATACTATAGGTGATAATATGTCAACATTAAGCACAATGCACTGTACAAAGGAAATAAACAGTTTAACAAAATGTTGATTCTAAAATTAAGAATAGATATTACTTAAGATGTTTCTGGAATACCCCTCCCCCCCCCCGGTATTCAACCCTTGATATAATATACTTGGCAAAGATTGCAAAGATAATGTTGGAAGCGATTTCAGAATGTATCAGTATCATGTACTCAATATTGCAGTGGCAAACAAACAACCATCAGCTCTCTGATAAAGTCTACCTCCCCGAATATGAACGGCGAAAAACCTGTAGAAAATGGTGTTCACAACAACGGCGAAATGACGGAGGAGATGAAATCAAATGTTTCCATGGCGATTGACTCTGTCATCGCTATGGCAAGCAGAGACGATTCCAATAGTCGGGACATTGAGGAGCCGAAGAAAGAGATCGACCCAGAAAGTGTGCCCAAACTGCCGCCTAACTTGCCAGAGGGGATGGAGGCAAGGATAGAGGAGCTGAAGGATGTAAGTCTGTGAAGAAAAATATGCGGCGCGGCGTTGAAAAACCGGTCTTAATGCATGTGCATAAAGTGTCGTCCCGGATTAGCCTGTGCAGTCCGAACAGGCTAATCCAGGACGGCACTTTCTGCTTTTATGGTATTTTCTGTTTCAATGAAGTCTCTTCTAATCATAAATCCACTGTAGGCAGAAAGTGCCGTCCTGGATTAGCCTGTGCGGACTGTACTTGATGACGACTAGTTCTGATATCAAAATAATAATAGCCTGGTTGTATAAACTGTTGTGGACTTAAAGATTTTGTTTTCATACTTTAAAATTGTAGCAATGTCTGTTCCCGTTTTTAAAATCCATTACATATTTTTTGCCATATTATTAGAATATGTAAAAAACAATATGGTTTAATGTATATACTTTCTCTTTTAGCAAGCCAAACAATCTAGAGAAGGGAAATGCAAGTTCTTCACAGGAAATGTGAACAAGCTGTTGTTAGAGTAAGTGTGTTTATTGCTTGTACTTGTTAAGTTTTGTTCTAATGACAATACAGTTTGGATATTGAGATTTGAAGAAATTGACAATAAAAAGGCCACATGAAATTGAACATGCCAGTATTTAAGATTGATGGTATAATTCCACATCTTGTTAGAAATTTGGAAACAAATAAAATTTCTTAGATTCAATTTTATAATAACTTTACTATACAATTGGTTTTGTTGTTCCAGTCAATGAACTTGTTTCTGTTTTAAGAAATTTCATGTACTTTCACTTTATTTCAGAGTGGAGTTGTTGTCGAAGCAAATTTCTGTTGGTCATCGCTCTGCCATCTTTGGCCACTTGGCCGCATTTCTGCCATGTAGCAAGGAAACCCTTCTGAAACGAGCAAAAATGTTACGTGCCAAGGAGCTGGAAGATAAAATCAAAGAACCACTTGAAAAATTGAAGCAAGGTTAGTCTATACAGGGTTCGAATTTAGATGAAAAAGCCACTTGCCAAAAATTGTCTGGCTTTTGAGCTTACTCACAAAATGAGAACATAACTCAAAATATATTTATTGCTGTATTCATTAAACATCACATACCATGACTTATTAATTATTTTAATTATATATTTATAATATTTTGTTCCGTTTGTAATTAATTCATTAATATATTTTATTAAGTAAAATTATAATTACCTTACAGTAATATTTCCAATTTGAGCAAACAATAAAATCCATTAAAATTAATATTAACACCTGTTAAAACTGAGAAGACTGACAGGGTGACGTCAACAATCAGCATATCTGCAAGCAAGCTGTTAGCAACAGTCATAGCAACGGTGTCAGTTTGACTTCAAAGGTCTTTGATGTGGCTGCCAAACTGGGGAAAGTTTGTTGCAGTAAGCGGTTAAGCACAAGTGCAGTCTCAAAAAGCATCAATCAATACTACTGTAACTGAACAATGCTAGCACTGTCGATGGAGTATTAATGAATTAGCACTCTAGGCGAAATGTTGAGGGTGTCAAAAATTCAGAGTTTTGATGCATTGGATAAATTGGAGATTCAAATACCATTTAAATGGGGGTGACGAAATATACATGTCTTGGAATTATAATGGCGAGTGTGTTTGGACAGAAAACTTATTTAATATTAAAATTACTATTTACATTCACTGTGGATTGTTATGAGTTTATAAAAGGTAATTACTTGAGTTTATTTGAAGATTACTTTATGTTTGTTTTATGAACGTTAATTCAGTGCAATATTACAAAACAACTTCAACAAATATGAAGAAAAAAACGGCAATACAAAATCAACGGGCATTGACAAAACATAACTGTAAGTTTTTCTCTCTTCAAAAATCTGGTCAACCTTATACACATTTTTTACGGTACTTGCCAATTTTTGCGAGCTTAGGGTAAATGTACTCGCACTTTCCAAAACAAACTCGCATTTTGCGAGTATGCGAGCCTAATTTCGAACCCTGCTATATTTCATTTACGAATCATTTAGATTATGTAACATGAAATTTGATAGTATTTTTAATACCAGAGGCAGTATTTGTATTTTGTTCAATTTTATAAAACCTATACCAAAATAATATTAATATCGACACAAACTGAAATACAGGGACATGTGAGTGGAACAAAATTATACTACCAGTAACTGTATTGTTCTTGGTCAGCCATTTAGTAATTTCATGTATCTAGTTGTGACTGACTGTGTTTATAAACAATCCTTCTTGACTGATGAGGCATGTTGTAACCCATGTCTGCTATTTTCTTTCCTACTTTATTTAGCTGTGAACCGAGTAATGCCAGCCATCAAAGAGAAATATGAAGAAGAATGTAAAAGAGCAGCTCTTGAAAAGTAAGTAATTTTCTCCGATAATAATATTTCTTTGTCAGGCACAATATTTGTAAACTACAAATTAGACGACTGTTTTATCCACCTTGTAAATTTTGGGAATTAAGAGACATTTAGTTTATTATTGTATTTAGTGAGTCATTTATATTTAAATTTAATACAGTAATAACAGTTAGGAAATATCCAAAGGAACCATAAGTTAAGAGGGTGGAAAGATATTTTTGATTAATAAAAAGAACATGTCCCCGAGGAAAATATATGAATACTGTCATCAGAATTAGCTGTTTGGCCAAGCCAGCCCAAAGTCATATATGAGGCTTATCATGAGAAAACCGGACTTAATGCATGTGCGTAAAGTGTCGTCCCGGATTAGCCTGTGCAGTCCGCTCAGGTTAATCCAGGACGGCACTTTCCGCTTTTATGGTATTTTCTGTTTCAAGGAAGTCTCTTCTAAACATAAATCCACTGTAGCAGGGATCATCCTAGCCCAAAATTTTAGGGAGAAGTGACTTCTCCCTTTGCCGAATTCAGGTTTATTGATAACTGACACTGGCACTTCAAGCAGCTATTTAGCCAATCAATCAATTGAATTATGTATAATTAATTAATTACAAAGACTACAACCTGTAGTAATGAAAGATAAACACAAAATAGCTTAATAAGTTTTATTGGCATTAGAAACAGTATTTTTAAAAAACAAGCACTCATGTTTATGTTTATGACAATTGATACTTAACTTCATAAGGCAGTCACTGGTTTCCTTTAAAATAATGTCATGATATAAAGAGTAAATTTATAATGTAAATTATTAACGCCCTTGATATTTTTCCTAATAACGCTACATGTTATACATCGCTCAGGTAGACAAGTACCGGTATTGTACACCACTTGGTTGTCAGCCAGCTGCACGTGGAAATCGTGCAACATAATTTTCCCGCCGCTAGTCGGCGTCAGAACAAAGAAACCACAGGAGAATGAAATAACGTTGTAATGGTGTCGCGTGTTGTTCAATGCTTTTGTTTGGATGACGTCATTTACTACAAAATGGGAATTGGATCTGTTACTTTTCACACGCGGTGTTTGTTACGATTGTGTTAATTGCGGAAATGGAAAATAATTTATCAGTGTATCTTTTTGTTACACTGACGCCCTCTAGGATAATCACTGCTGTAGGCAGAAAGTGCGTCCTGGATTAGCCTGTGCGGTTGACACTTTACTCACATGCATTAAGTCCGGTTTTCTCACGACGTGCCTCATATAACTTTTTGAGCAACCAAATCTTACAAGCACGCCTGAGACTCTGAGCAAGCCTGGTTCAGAATTAGCCAGTGCTGGGCATGCCGGCGTGTACTGATTTTGATCAGCCCAGTTCAGAATTAGCCAGTGCTGGGCATGCCGGCATGTACTGATTTCGATCAGCCCAGTTCAGAATTAGCCAGTGCTGGGCATGCCGGCATGTACTGATTTCGATCAGCCCAGTTCAGAATTAGCCAGTGCTGGGCATGCCGGCGTGTACTGATTTTGATCAGCCCAGTTCAGAATTAGCCAGTGCTGGGCATGCCGGCGTGTACTGATTTTGATCAGCCCAGTTCAGAATTAGCCAGTGCTGGGCATGCCGGCATGTACTGATTTCGATACGCCCAGTTCAGAATTAGCCAGTGCTGGGCATGCAGGCATGTACTGATTTCGATCAGCCCAGTTCAGAATTAGCCAGTGCTGGGCATGCAGGCGTGTACTGATTTCGATCAGCCCAGTTCAGAATTAGTCAGTGCTAGGCATGCAGGCATGTACTGATTTCGATCAGCCCAGTTCAGAATTAGTCAGTGCTAGGCATGCAGGCATGTACTGATTTCGATCAGCCCAGTTCAGAATTAGTCAGTGCTGGGCGTGCAGGTGTGTACTGATTTCGATCAGCCCGGTCCAGTGCTGGCCCCGTGTTCACAAAACAAGTTGAGCCTGATTTTCAGGTTCAAGATGAACTTGAGCCAGATATTTTAGGATCAGGCTCAAAAATGATGTTCACTAAAATCAGGATCAATTTAATTTTTGGTCTTATATATATTATTAAAACGATTTTAAACTCTTAGCAATGTACATTTGCTGTCTGATATGAAGAATTTAATAAAAGAAATACACATAATTATGTGATTTTATCAAGAAGAAAAGTTATTCCAAAAATAAAATATGTTGATATTCCGCTCAGTTGAGCTACAAAATCAAGATCAGCTAAGACTGATCCTGATTCTGTAATTGATCCTTTGAGAACACGGGGCCTGGGCAATGCAGACTTGTGCTGATTTCGATCACGATGAACACATTCACTGTTATAGAAGGTGTAATAGCTGTACATTTTATTTTGCATTCAGAGTTGACTTCTGAGCCATAATGAAATAATAGTAATAACAAAGAGCATAACAACATCTGTACATGTTCTTATTAAACACTGCGCATGTATTTTGCCTGAAACTGTTATTGTGGACCTGGATTTTCAGGCAAGAGGAGGGAACCAAGGAGGCGGAGTCTAAAAAGGAGGAGGGGGAGGAGCCAGGCAAGGAAGAGGCAGGGTCAGAAGATGATGACGAGAAGACAGGCCAATCGGATGCGACAAAGAAACGACAGATGGGACCTCGCAAGAAATTCCCATGGGATAACGACACTAGGTTGGGTTATTTTCTTATGCATAGATGTTAGCCTACTTGGTAAAGATGAGGAAAATTTACATAATTTTTATATAGATGATTGAACATAACACTTTAAATTTAATTTTGCATAAAGGACTGAACATTTACAAGTAAAGGTTGATTGACATAGTACCTACATTTATTGATTTATAGCAAATGTGCCATGTAGTTGCATTCAGCATAATTCTATTCCAAAAATATTTGAAAACAAGTAGGTCCAATAGTTATAAACATTTCATGTGTACCTCTGGTTTGCTTTAATTCAAAAAAATAATATGGCTTTGGCATAAAATTTTTGAAATGTTTTTAATCTGTCAGTCTTTGCAAATGTTTGTTTACAGGAATGCTCTGTGTGACGTGGTCCGCGTGAAGATGCACACGTACCTGATGGCGCGGACAAAGGCGCAGTCGGCGGAGGAATTCTGCAAGGCATTCTTCGAGCAGGAAGTGAGACCCCTGTGGCCCAAGGGCTGGATGCAGACCAGGGTCCTGTACAGGGAGAGCAAGGCTGCACACCACTCTTATACAAACCCGTAAGGCTTCACACCACTCTTACACAAACTCTTAAGGCTGCACACCACTCTTACACAAACCTGTGTGATTGAAATGCAATCTTAAATGTTGAATGTTATAATAGCATTTATGGGATTAAGCTACATGAAATGTTAGCACGAGAAATTAGATGAAGCTCTCTAGTAGATGTAATTACTCTATGCTGAGGATTAGAATTGCATGTTAATGTGACTTAAAGAATTCTGCATCAAGAGTTTTAACTGTTCGCTTACATTTTCAAATTAAATGTAAGTTTATTTCCCCCATGCAAGAAAACAAATCTCATCAAAAACAGTGATGAAGAAGTATTTTTTCCATTCAGTTATTTTAAAGCCTCCAAATACATGTCGGGTAGGTAATGTATTTCTCTTTCACTGTAAACAATTGAAGATAACTATGTTTATCATTGTAACACTTTAACATCAAACAGGAGATTTAGCAACGTTTTCTAAATTGGAAAAAAAATCTGAACCAAGTGTATTTACTGTTTATTAACACATAATATGTTGACAAATCTGAATAGTGTTGAACTTCGCTTAACTGTCCGAATAGGAACAAACATGAATTTCATGGACTGTTGAATAGAATGTAATTGTAAATAAGTGACCAGCAATGTATACAGATGGTAGAAAAGCAACATATTCTGATATTTTCCACTTAATTGAGGTTTAAATTCCATGTGAATGTCATTCACAATATCAGCTTATATTTCCAGACGATGTAAACCATATATGAGGCACGTCGTGGGAAACCCAGTCTTAATGCATGTGCGTAAAGTGTCGTCCCGGATTAGCTAATTCAGGACGGCACTTTCCGCCTACAGTGGATTTATGTTTAGAAGAGACTTCCTTGAAACAGAAAATACCATAAAAGCGGAAAGACGACACTTTATGCACATGCATTAAGACCAGTTTTCCCACGACGCGCCTCATATAAACAGTTTTTACAGTGTGGTTAGACATAATTGCCACCTTAGTGCATGTATTACATGGGCCTATCTGCACCTTTTACACGTGTAGAATTGGCCCTTGTCATTCTGAGGTGGCTAATTATGATACTACCGCTATGTTTCTTTGAATATACTTCGGTTCTGAAATGTAATCGTTTCGACTCTCGAAACAGTGTTACCCCGGTATTTCAAAGCGAACCATGCGCCTTTAAAGACGTTTGCAACAAAAAGAAAAAAATTACGTTAATTTGTCCTTTTGCTTCATTTTTTCTTTACTGAATATAGGTTACAATATACTAATTTCATCTCTAATGTCCATTCAAAATAAATATTCTTAATAGTATAAGTTCATAAAGCATATATAATACTCAAAAACACACTTATGCAATGTATTTCCAAACAAATAAGTTCAGAAATGATCAATAAAATATCTCCAGTCTATTGATACGTTGTTTATGTGTATTAAAACGAAACAGGACAAAGGCTACACAGGTACCCTATATGAAATCCAATATTTCCCAAACAAGTTCTTTTTATTAATGTTTGGTGTAAGTATACATTGATGCATGTATGTGTGAAATATTAAGAAAATCTGTTGTTTGGAACAAAATATGCATTTGATAAAAATGAAGTTTCAGAAAGCATTAATTTATTAGTTCCCATTTGACACACTCAAATGTCCAGTAAAATTCATTATTTTAGAAAATGTAGGTAAAGCGTTTTTATTATCAACATACACTTGTATATTGCCAAACAAAGCATGTACAAACATATCAGTTGAAAGAACCATAACCTTGTTTGAAAAAAACTACCCTATATCCAAACTGAAACAGGGGTTTCGACAGGTACCGTATTCAAAACCCAATATTTCCGGAAGAAGGCATGTGACTCCTATTTTAAGCTCGACTTTTCAAAATATTCTACACGCCCTGGCGTCGGTGTCCGACCTAGGTTAAAGTTTTTTGGTAAGTTAGTTTCTCAGGAATTGCTTGAGGGATTTCATTCAAACTTAAAACATTTATTCCCCACATTAAAATAAACCTATAGGCCAAGTTTGGTAACTCTAGTTTGAAATTGGTAAAAATTATGGTCCTTTTTACACTTAGACATTTTACATAGAAGCATATGGACATGTTAAGTTTTTCTGTAAGCTGTTTCTCAGGAATGGTTTGAGGGATTTAATTCAAACTTAGAACACTTATTCCGTATATTAAAATGAACTCATAGGCCAATTTTGATAACTCTAGTTTGAAATTTGTCAAAATTATGGGCCTTTTTACGCTTAGAAATTTTACATATAAGTTATATGGACAGGTTAACGTATTTCGGTAAGCTGGATTCTCAACTTTGTTTCTGCTCTCTAACTCGAGAATGGATTAAGCTATTGTAATGAAACTTCAAACATAGATACCTTGCTTGGGATTGCCTATGGGGTGGGTGGGGTCAAGGTCACTGTTACTAAAAATAGAAAAACGATTTCCGCTCAATAACTTGAACACTTATTGAGATATTTTAATAAAACTTAATACATAGATACCCTTTATCAAGACCTCACTTGGGATTGCATATGGGGTGGGTGGGGTCAAGGTCACTGTAACAAAAAATATATAAACGGTTTTCGCTCAATAACTTTAGAACGCAATTAAGATATTTTAATGAAACTTATACATAGATACCTTATAGCGAGACTTCACTTGGAATTGCATATGGGGTGGGTGGGGTCAAGGTCACTGTTACTAAATATAGATAAACAGTTTCCGCTCAATAACTTGAGAACGCATTGAGATATTTTAATGAAACTTTATGCATACATACCTTATATCGAAACCTCGCCTTGGATTGCATATGGGGTGGGTGGGGTCAAGGTCAAGGTCCCTGTTACAAAAAATACAAAAACGGTTTCTGCTCAATAACTTGAGAATGCATTGAGATATTTTAATGACACTTAATACAATACATACCTTATATTGAGACCTCTCATGGGATTGCGTATAGGGTCAAGGTCATTGTTACTAAAATAGAACAACGGTTTCCGCTCAGTAACTTGAGAATGCAGTGAGATATTTTAATGAAAGTTTATACATAGATACCTTATATCAAGACCTTGCTTGTGATTGCATATGGGGTGGGTGGGGTCAAGGTTAAAGTCACTTTCCTTAAAATAGAAAAATGGTTTCTACTCAATAACTTAAGAATTTATTGAGATACTTTAATGAAACGTAATACATACATACGTCATATTCAGACCACGCTTGGGATTGCATATGGGGTTTTTGGGGTCAAGGTCAAGGTCACTTTTACTAAAAAATAGAAAAACGGTTCCTGCTCAATAACTTGATAATGCATTGAGATATTAATGAACTGTAATAGATAACTTATATCCAGACCTCGCTTGGGATTATATATAGGGTGGTTGGGGTCAAGGTCGAGGTCACCATTACTAAAAATAAAAAATGGTTTCGGCTCAATAGCTTGAGAACACATTGAGATATTTTAATGAAACTTCATGGATTGATATCTTATGTCTATATCTTGCTTGGGATTGCATATGGGGGGGGTCAAGGTCACCGTTACTAAAAACAGACAAACAGTTAACGCTCAATAGCTTGAGAAGACATTGAGATTTTTAATGAAACTTAATAAATAGATACCTTATATCGAGACCTATCTTGGGATTGCATATGGGGTTGTTGGATTCAAGGTCAAGTTCACCATTACTAAAAATTTTATTGATGTGCTGCCTTTAATGCATTTCCTTCGAAAAATTTAGTTTTCGTATACTTTACTTGTTTTAGAAAAAAATGCCAGATTCTCTGACTAGCACAAGAAAAGTCAGGCGCGCTGTCCTCCGACAGCTCTTGTTTAAGACTGTTCTAGTTTTAGTATACAATGATGCATGTGATTGGGATCTTTCAACAAAATCTGTCGTTTGGAACAAAAGATATTTGTATATTTGATAAATTATTGATGTTTTCACAGGCATATTTAATGCATAATTATCCTCGTTAAGTGTCCATTTAAAGTCATTTGTTAAATGATAACTGTAGATTAAGCGCGTCTTATCATTTAACTGCACTTGTATATTGCCAAACGAAACATTAAAAAAAGATGTATTTAAAAATCTCCATCTTTGTTTGAATATTAACACTTTATATTATTCAACATTCTAAGTAACACAAACTGAAAAAAGGCTTCTACAGGTACGGTATTCATAATTCAATATTACCGGAAAAAGGCTGGTGACCCCTATTTTTTAAGACTGTTTTAGTTTTAGGATACATTGATGTATGTTTGTGCCAATTTTTAAGAAAATCTGGCTTTGGAAAGAAATTGAAGGAAATTGTTGTGACCGTCTTTAATACAAACTAAATTACTTTCCATTTGTTTGCAACTACTGTGATATATCATGTAACTTACAGAACTAAGGTAGTCGGAACATTTATTATATGGACATTAATCTTTTCAGTCAAAAGCCCAAGAAGACGATTGTGCTGAACAAGGTTGGAGCCAGCTCGCCACTGAACACATCTGGTGCAAGTACTCCAGGTGCGAATGCATCCATGACAGAAAGAGGAGGGTCGGCAAAAACTGGCAATGTTGTCGTCATGTCCAAGGTGAACCCCTCTCCAGCTAGTATTGTCAAAGTTTCCAGCACGCCCACAAATGGTAGATCGACACCTGTGAGCGCCAAGCCTGCAGGGAGTTTGAACATTGGTCGACCCAGCATGCAGTTGCCCAACACCCCTACTCTTCCGGCAACGAAAGCAGTCCACACTCTGTTAAACTATGCACAGAACAGCTCTTCCTCCTCGTTCATGTCGTCTGTTTTAGGCAATAAAGGAAATCCACTAGATACTTCTATGGACGTTCTTCGTTACGAGAACTCAAAACCATCCACAATGAGTGCTGACTCTCAGTCAAATTCACATAAAACATGGGATCACAAGGCCTCGGATATTCTGAGGTCTTCGATGACGAGAGAACAGGCTAACAAGATCACGCCTCCCAAACCGTCTGCACAGCGGCAGAACTCTACCACGATCTCACCTGCTCAAAACACGAACAGTTTTCTTGCTCATTTTGCGAACTTTGCTAATGCGCCTATTACATTGTTACAGTCAGGGAATTACAGTGCTGAAAGTGCTATGAACTTGTCCACTAAGTCTGAACAGCAGTTGTTGCAGAAACATTTGGAAATTGAAAGACAAAAACAGATGTTGAAACTTGGTGAACAACATCAAAAAACAGCAGAGAAACAAAGGCAAATACAACAACAAAAGCAGCAGCAGCAACATCAGGAGGCAGCGAAACATATCATTACAGTATCTAGGGCAGCATTAAGTCAGAACGCAGCAAGTTCACAATCCAAACCTCCGAGTCAGAGTCCCATGAGTCTGGCCATGTCAAAGAACATACCATCCAGTCAGGGGACGCTAAAAATGACACCAAAACAGTTGGCCAGTCAGTTTGCTGGGCAGTCTTTGGCCAAGTACTCGGAGGCGTATATTCGGCAACAGTTAAGTGACAAGGGTAACTTACAAACACAAACCAAGAAAGCGGGCATGTCGCCAGCCTACAGTCAGGGTCACGTTCAATCTCCAAGTGAAAGTCTCAGGAAAACCTCGCCCCAGTCGGCGTCTCAGGAAGCACACGCAGGAAGTATTAAAAGTCAGGGGTCACATTTTCAAAGTCAGGATCACGGCTTGCCAGCCTCGATTTCCATAGCAACTAACGGGGCGCCGGCTACAAGTCTACTGCAAAGTCTGTTCGGTCAGAGTCAAGGACAAACTTATCAGACCACTCAGCAACAACGATCTCCCTCACAGGTAAATGTATAACAACTTATTACTCTGACTTCTAAAAGCTTCTTTTACTGCTGCTAAAAAGTATGTGATGGTAATACAATATAGGTTTTACAACCTGTGGTAATGCAATTTAAATTTACATACTCCATTAAATGTCAGCCATAATAGTCAATGCCAACTGCACATTCAGCCTCTTTGCATTGTAGCCACACACAATAATAATCCTTTGACAACATTACTTATCAGAGTAAGTGCAATGAAGGCTTACAAACCTCGCTCTATCCATATGTACAGTATTTGCAACAAGGATAGCCAGACTACATGCCTTTGAATGTTCTCATTATCAAACTTACCTTACAATATTGACCAATGGAAATGCTTGTTACATACAGCTTTCATATTTATGGCTTATAATTTATGTCCTAGAATATGAATCATGCCAAATTTAATCTTAAGATGCTTCCTAGTAACGGATCATACATCTTGCTTGTTTCTAGCCAAGTTTGAGCCCTCAGGGACAGAAACACTCTGTACCCACGACCGGGTCTCTCAGTTCCAATGGTCAGTGGTACGGACAGCAGCAGGTGGGAGGGGCTAGGCAGGCCACCATCAACTATCAGGGAATGCAGCTGACCAGTGAGCAGATAGCCGCTATACAAGGTCAGTCCTTGGATTGAATAGACTTCTACATGAGGGTGCGAGCAGGTTTTTTTTTAGCTCACCTGAGCACGAAGTGCTTGGTGAGCTATCGGCATAGGGAACCTCTCCTGCGTCGTCTGTCGTCCGTGTGCCGTCAACAATTGCGTTCGTATTCCCGCTGGAGATTTCACTTTTAATCCATACCAACCTTGCACAGTTTGTGTATGACCATAAAATCTGGGATGGGATTGTTTTTGGGACTGATCACACCAGTAACACTAGAGTTGTTGCCCCTTTTCGTGCAAAAAAAGTGCAAAAATGCCTTTTTCCAACATATAGACTTTATTTTTCATCCAATCTTAACCAAACTTTGTGTATGACCATCAGATCTCAGCAGATGCCAAAAATGGGCCAGATAGTGTTTCAAGCACCAGAGTTATTGCCCTTTGTTTATTAAAAAAATATACAAAAATGGACATTATTCAGGCAATCTTCACCATTCTTGCACAGTTTATCTATGAGCATAAGATTAAAAGTGAAGTCTAATATAAGCAAAATCGGGCCAGAAACACCAGATTTATTGCCCTTTGTTTGTGAAAAAAATATACAAAAATAGACATTATTCAGGATAGAGACTTAATTTTTTATGCAATCTTCACCAATCGTGCACAGTTTGTCTATGAACGTAAGACTACAGTTGAAGTCGAAGATTAGCATGATCAGGCGAGAAACACTGGACTTATTGCCCCTTGTATTTGGAAAAAAACATCAACAAGTTATCAGTGATTGGCATGCACACACGATTTTTTATTCAATGTTGACCAGACTTACACAGTTTGCATATGGCCATAAAAATTCATTGATAAAATTTGATTTCCAACAGTTGCAAACCTTGCAAGCAGTTATTTGTACTTGCAACATTGATGTCTTCAGAGCCTGCATTAACATCATTTATCATCATTGGACAGAAAATTATCATAGAAAAATCAAAACTTGACCTTATAGCACAGCCATCGCAATTATTGCATTGCAACTAGTTCTCCAAAACTGTCTGTGAAAAGGACATCAAAAGCTACTGTTTCTGCAATTTCCAGAAATGTCACTGACTTAATGAAAAATGGTCAGGTAAGAAAATCGAGAAAAATGATATGAGAACCATTAGCAAAAACACCGTACATCCACTACCAAACTCGTACTTTAGTTAGCCCATTGCACTAACCGATGTTTTAAATCAAATTGATCCTATCCCACTTATCGATTTCGTGGTTCTTATCGATTTCGTGGCTATGGAATTAATGCTTGCGCCAAAGTAGCGTGTGTCCGAATTCCAGCAAGTATTTCTAGAAGTAGACGATCTACTTTCACTAGAAAAATGCGATAAAAAACAGGTAATTTTCAATAACTAATGACGATAAACAATGACAAAGTAAAAAAATTACCTTTGACTACAACAAAATCCATATTTTCTTCTCCACGGTTACTGATATTCATGTTATGAACACAAAGCCAAAATAACTTGCTTCTTTTGTTATTGACCAATTATTATCTAATTAAGAGTTATTTAAGTACTAATAAAGTACAGATATGAAATGAAATTGTAAAGGTTTATATACATGTACACATATATATGCATATGTTTACCAGTACATATACACATATATATGTTAAATAAAAATCATATAAATAAAAATATTTGTGTGCATGATTGTGCGCGTGTGTGCACGCCTTCGAATGTGTACGTGTATCACACCAAAATTCCATTAAAATATTTATTTTAATGCAGGGCAGACCTAGGAAAATAGATAAAAATACAGGAACTTCACGTCTGAAAATATGGACAGAGCTTACTAAGCTGTCAAAGAGAAAGGCATGGCAGTACAAAGGGCAGCAAAAATGTTTGCCATACCTGAGCAAACATTGCGAGATCGGGTTAAGGGTCGAATTGACCATGGAAATGCCAAGCAAGGTGGCGAAACAATTATCTCAAACGAAGAAGAGCTGGCCAGAGTCAACCACCTGATTGCCATGTCAGAGCTTGGCTATGGTTTTACAAACACACAACTGAAGGAAATAGCAGGTGAAATGGCCCATAACATGGGCAAAAAAGAAAACGCCAAGCCGTTCAGCAACTGTTGGCTGTATGGTTTTCTTAAAAAATGGAAAAGTCAGATAGCTTTAATTAGACCTAGAAGACATAAAAGCAACAGGGCACGGTACTCAACACCAGAGAACATCAATGCTTATTTTGAAATTTTGAAAACTATTTACAAATACCATCTCAAACCCAGTACATATTCAATATTGACGAGACGGGAATACAACCTGAACACCGCCCTCCGAATGTAATTGCAGCCCCAAACTCAAAACCGCAAGCAATAACATCCCCAATATCAACCACTACGACAGTAATTGGCTGGGCGAATGAGGTAGGGAATTATGTGCCCCCTTATTTTGTGTTTAAGGGGAAGCGTGAAAACCCTGACCTGATGAAAGGTGCCATACCTGGTGCAGGACGCACACTCTCTGACAGTGGATGGTCTACTGCTGACGTCTTTAAACAGTATCTTGAAGAACATTTTATTTCCTATGTATGAGGCCAGGCAATGAAGGATGACCATATCTTACTAACGGCAGATGGTCACAGTGCCCACGTCAACCTGAACCTCATCAAGTGGGCCAAACAGCAGAACATTATCATGTTGATCCTTCCTGCACACACGACTCACCTATTGCAGCCACTGGACGTGCCCATTTTTGGCCCCTTTAAAGCATTTTATTATGGTGAGTATAACATATTCATGAAAAATCTTCTAGGACAGACAATTACCAGATACAACATGTGTGAGATTGCATGCAAAGCCTATCTGCAGGCAATGGCGCTCATGAACATTATATCAGGGTTTGCAAAAACTGGAATTCACCCACTGAACATCAGTGTGATACCAAAAAAAACTTCCCGAAAGCTTTCGGGAAGTGGAGCCAGTACAAAAGTGAAAGCAGCCAAAAACAGAAAGGAAGCAGTAGAAGCTTTTCTGAACAGAAGATCAGAAAAAAGAAAAGAGCAAAAAGAAACAGAAACATGCCGTCATTGAATTAAAATAACGCAAATAAAAAAGAAACAACAGTTAAAGTGGACAGGTAATAACAGAAGAGTTTCTCACAGCAATTACGGAGTATGAAGAAAACAAAGAAAACCAAAAGCAGACTACAAACAAGAAGGGAAAACAAGCAAAACCAAAGAAGAAATGTACAAATAGTAAACCACTAGCTCGATTGTCACCAAAACCATGCACAAGTCGATCAAACATGACGGCAGAGAACACATTAAGGGACAATGATAGTGATGAAGAGGCAGGGCTGGCGCTGGCTGAAAATTTTCTTGAGCCAATTTTTCGTGAGCTTGGATTTGCTTTTTCGCGTGCTTTCATCATAAGTCACTAATAAGAAGAACTATACATCTTTAATATTTATTTCATATTTCAAAAAAAACATGGGGCAAAGATCATTTCAATGAATCTGACAAATAAAAATTACATGGATAAAATAATTAAAGCTACTAATAATTAATTCTATGATAAGATGTATTATAAAAAGCAATCTTGTACAATCTTACCTTTGCTCTTTTGGATGTTTTGTAACCAAGTTCTTTTTCATAACATTACACCCTGACATGAAAGAATTAATTTTTCTTTTGAGATTTGCACAAAATGCAGAACATTAATTTTGTTTCATTTTCATATGTTTACCACTCGTTTCCTAATTTCCAATTTAATTGAAAAGATTTCGGTGTTTCTGTTCTAGTTTTTTTTTAGATAGTGGCGAGTTGCCAGACTCATTTTTACTTGTGATGGGACAGAATATTTGAATATTCAAATATTGGATAATATTCGAATATAAAAAAACAAATACGAATATCCGATTTTCAAATTTATTTAAAGAACAAAATTTCTTTTAAAAAATCATTTTTTTCAAGTTTGATTGCAATGTTAACATGAATTCCAGTCGTATTTCCTGCCTAGCGGGTGAGCGGGGGCAGTGTAACGTTTTTACAACACGTGCCAAACATGTCCAATTAACGACAATTGATAATTGGCAGGGGGGGCACGTCTACAAGGGCCGCAAATTAACGGTTTGTAGGAGGCGCGAATATGACGCATTGTATCCACAAATAACAAAACTGGGCCATGTTGTGATAACGGGTTCACAGTTTGCACAAGGCGTACATAGTTGTTTATTGTCCTTAAGTGAAATATATACAGTTAACTTGTTTACAGTAAATTACAATTACTCTCTAAGTAAACCAATCAAAATGAATGTATTATCAGCCAATCAATTTCTTTAACAAAATTAGCATGATCTGGTCTATCTTAATACACGTCACTCGTAAATTATTCTCCATTATATCAACACCGTATATTAGACAAGAGTCTTGATTAATAAAAAATGCCACCATCATGTGCTTGGAAGTACTTTACACGGTCATTAGACAAAAGCCAGGCAACGTTCTATGTTATGAGAAATTTGTGTACGAAACGATTAACAAATTAATTAGCAGTACATTTAACAATATCTTACATTTCTTTATATTTGCCTAACACTTGCTAAGTTATATCGCTCATTTATCACTGAAACAAGGTAAAACAACTATGTACACGTAGTATACATATTTCGGATAGGTAAATATTCGGACAGAGTGCCGTATATAGTAGTATTTACAAAACGAATATTTGAATATATTCGAATACCTAAAACGAATGTTCGCATATTTATTTTAACGTTTGCTGGACATTGTCAAACGAAATGAGGTATTGTTCTGTAAGCACTGAAATATATTTATATACCCTCATATCTATGCTACATAAGTCTTTAATCGTCATAATTGAGCATTAAATTAAAACAATACATGACAGAATAGATACCGACTTGGTGTGAAAACATTTACCTTTGTCGCTTTGCCAATTAACTCCATTTTTATAATCCCTCCTTTAGTCCTCTCATTAATCCATAACTACTTTCATTACAAGTTGATTCAGTCACCGCCTGTTTGATAATCAACCATAATCGGGAGCAATTAAAATACAAACAGTCGACCATAAACATTGTCTTCACAAGAGCCATTTTCCCACTGGACACCAATTAACACCACGTGAGGTTAATCCTGACTGTGTCTTGTCGATTTATTATTCGCGTTATCAGCTGAAACTATTTAGACTGTAAACCAGTACGAGCAGATCTCGCTCTCGCTGGACTTGGCTACTTTCGTTTTCTTTGTTTTGAAATCTGGTTTTTCCAAAGTTTCAAAGTCGGGGTTTTGGGGTGTTTGAGCCAATTGAGATTTTATTAGCCAATTTCTGAATTATTTTGCCAATGGCTCAAATGGCGATCGCCAGCGCGCGCCCTGAGAGGGCACAGGCGATTCAGATGTTTGCTGTGTTTGTAACAAATACTATTCTCCAAAACTGAAGGGCTTCCCCTACCTCAAGATTGTAAACTGGGGACAATGTGACAATTGTAGTCATTGGGTTCACCTAACTCGGAGTACAAATGTACATGTCATAAGGCGACACAGTACATTTCTATGCCCCCATTGCATTAAATAAACAACAAACATACTGATGCAAAAAACCTACCTGTAAATATGTTGTTTAAATATTCACTAAATATTCATAAAAAGAGGATGTGCAAACCAAAAAACACTGAGCCATTTTAAACTTACTTGCCTAACACATGCATTCAGAGTGAAGTTTGTTTTCTGGAAACCCGACGAAGCTATTTTAAGAATAGCCAATCATAAGCCACAAAATTGATAGGAAAGCATATCCAGACAATTCAGATGTTAAAAGTCATCATAAAAAAGGTGAGAAAATTTGTAAACAAACTTGTTTTTTACTAGTTTTACGATTTCAGCCTTTGTTTTATACATAATTGTTTTCACCATACATTGACTGCGCTTGCGCATATTTAAAAGATAATAACCACGAATTCATAGGAAGAGAGCATACCTTAATTTTCAAACGTGTCACAACAGTATGATCTTCATCTGTACCAGTTCTCAGGTGAGCGCTTTGGGCCATCATGGCCCTGTTGTCTCCTATCTGCTGATTTCTTCCTAAGAATGCCAAAAGCTCTTCTTTGAATGCCAAAATTTCTTCCTTAAATATGCTTAAATGTATTAGTTCTTTAACTTGCTGGATCTATTATAAAATGATATGTTTTGTTTAAACACTGTGAATCATTGAATAAGCAAGTACAATGATTGGATAATTCACTCAAATATTTGAATATGATTTACATTTTGTGTAAACATCCACTGTCATAGTCAAATTGTGGTTCATAAATAAAAAAGTAAACATCCACTGTCATAGTCAAATTGTGGTTCATAAATAAAAACTGTTAGCTTGTACAGATCACATATCTCTTGTCCTTCACATCAGGCTAGTGTTATACATGTACTTGGAAATCTGATGCTGGCATTAAATGTTTGCAAGGTCTCCAGTTCTATAGTGTTGTTTAGGTGTAAAAAAAATGTTTGTTTCAGGTAACATGCCCCAAAAAATTAGTGTAGGTAGGTTGGGATTTTTTTTTGGTTTTTTTTTTTTTGGTAAATGGAACTTGAAGATACTAAAACTGAATAAATATTCAAAACGTATCAGTAATATCCTAAAACATTGTTTATAAGTGGATACTATCAAAAGAAAACACTTATTTATCCAAAAACACATTTAATTAATGAAAAAGGTAAATTAACCAAAAATCAATCTGACAAACCCAATAAAATGTTCTAGGGTCGGGGCATTTTTTTAGGGTAGGTCGGGTTACCTGAAACAAACATATTTTTTTTTTACGCCTTACCAGTACATTTGTTCCATCTCTGAATCTCTATAAACTGCCAGTAAACGAAATACATTATTTTGATGTTTATTTGTATGAAAGTTTTCATTCAATTTATTTGTTGTGTTGTTTTTTTTCAGCTCAGCAAATACTAGCCCAGACAGCCACCATGTTCAAAACATCAGGTAATAATGCACCTATCAATATTTTCCCCCAGGGCGGGAGCGGCGGGCAATCCTAGGGGATTTTGACTAATTCCCCTCAATGGGGAATGCTTAATTGGTGTATCAAATGGCCCGGGGACCTATATTATCGGGATCTAAAATCCGAACAAAGTCTATTCCCCGGGACCCGGAATCATTTGGCGTGTCAAATTCCCACCTGTGAGAATTGCTTTCTGTCTAAAGTCCCGTATATGCCCGCTGCTACCCCCCTGGGGGAAAATATTGATAGGTGCATAAGCACTAAGGGTTTTATACCAAGCCCAAATAATTATTTTTACCTCTGCTTTGAAGAAACATTCTTGTTTCTCCCTTTATATAATACATGTACATCTAACATCTTCAAAGAGAATGCTCTGCTGTTCTCTGTTGAATTGGGCATAATTTACATGCTTTGTGAATTTGGTGTTTTTAGAGCGGAATAAACATAAATTTTATACTTCATCATGTCAATTTCCTTTAATACAAACTTTGGTAATTAATTCCATTGCATAATTTATATTATTGGGAATCTGATTTAACTCATTGACCAAAAAATCCTGTTTTCAAAGTATTTTGTTATTTGAATTTGTTTAGGTACAAAGATGGCCATACTAATAAAGCTGTAGAAGGCATAAAACATGTAGGAAATATTAGTAAAACAAGTAAAGGTTGTAATTTCCAATATTTATGAACATGTAAATACCGCATCATTAAAACATGGCATTTAACAATACGCATTATAGTACGTGTACCTGTATATTGCAGTATATAGGGAAGTGGAAGTGTTGAAAAGTGTCCAGTACATCGTGTATACAAAGATTATATGAGGCGCGTGGTGGTAAAACCAGACTTAATGCATGTGCGTAAAGTGTGCAGTCCGCACAGTCTAATCCAGGACGGCACTTCTGCCTACAGTGGATTTATGTTTAGCAGAGACTTCCTTCAAAAAGAAAATACCATAAAAACGGAAAGTGCCATCCGGATTAGCCTGTGCGGACTGCACAGGCTAATCCGGAACGACACTACGCACATGCATTTAGTCCGGTTTTCCAATGACGCGCCTTATATGCTCTTAGTTGTGAACACATTTTTTAATTACTGTAAACTTTCCAGGGGTACATTCACCGATGTCTCCTGACCAACATCTCTATAAAAACATGCCTCACTTTGGTTACCATGGTTACCAAGGTAAATGAAGCATGTTGTCCGCACTAAATACCACCCCTTCTTCCCCCTTGCATGCATTATGGTGTTGTGGATCTTTACTATTTTTTATGGTCCCCGAAAAATTTTCGGGGGAGCATTTAATCGCCGCTTTTGCCGTCCATCAGTCCTTCCCGTTTTCATGTCCAGAGTATTTCTCAGCAACTACTGACCAGAATTAAATGAAACTTCATGGGAAGGTGTGCACTGAAGAGGAGGTGTGCACTGAACCAGGAGGTTCCGCTTCAGTGATTTTTCTCAGAGTTATGGGACTTTGACGATTTCTGAAATAAGCATTTAGTGCACAATTCTTGTCTAGTCTATAGGCCTTTCCCAAAACTAGGTGATATCCCTTGGAAATTACCTCCCGTTATTGCGAATTCGCATCCACAAATTAAAAACCCGACTTCTGGCGACGTTTTTCCTAGCTTGCCATATAAAGTATTATTGATCTAAGACCAAGCGGCTTTCAAAACTTGTAATTAAAATTTTTAAAACCATTTGTTTTGATTTAATATAATAAAAAGTTCATAGAGGATATATGTTACAAAAATGATTTATTAGAACTAAATTTAGTATTGTTTTAAACTCATTACTAAGGCCACATGTCCGTATGACAGGTATCCGGAAAAAAAAGTAGTCTCCTCGCTTCGTCTGAAACGGTCGTTTTTCATACATAAATATGACGAATGAACACATGTTCTCTCAATGGATACTAAGTTATCTGTCTGAAGAGGGGGTCATAAAAATACCAAAGCCACTAACCGTGGGAATCTAATCAAATCGCCCTTAGAAAAATACCGCTAATGCATTGATGATAAAGATCTACATGCAGAGACAACTGACATGTCAGCCGTCGTCTCCATTGTTTGCGTCTCAAATTTAAGTTTATCTCACATTTTAAAATGTCATTGTCTCCATTGTTGTTCTTTGCCTATCACCCTATGAAATTTCACCACCTTATTGAACAGAACAGAACATAATTAAAAGCATAAAAAACTTTTTCGAATTAATAAATTGGTTTAAATTAAAGAGTGAAATAATATAGCACAGCATTTAATTTTAAATTATGAAGAATTGTAAGGTGGGGTACATTTAAGAGCTCATCGTGTGTGTGTTTTACTAAAACATACGGGAATTAGCTGCTACAAGAATACAGTTTTTTGTTTGTTTACCACGATTCCCACAGAAATGAAGGAATAATCTCTTTAATACATCAACTATAACATTTAATGAGGAGTGACATCATCTTTAGTTATTGTAATATTATGTTGACGGAAATAAAAAAGATAGTTGTATTGTTACATTATATTTCAAGATTATAACGAAGCATGTTCAAGCACCATATAATATTGAGCACACAACAAGCATACGAGGGTTGTCGCAGAAATGTGTGGACTTTTCTTATAATGTGAATTCATTGAAACTAAAGCAAATACATTGGAACTAAAGCAAATACAATCTACATTGTGTTGTTATTCATTTATTTCTGGACCTAGGGTGAAAATTTTACGATGATACATTAAACAGTTACTGTTTTACATATCAAATAAAACAGTCTACAAAGGCACTTTGGCGACATATCAAATAAAACAGTCTACAAAGGCACTTTGGCGCACACAGTACAACGTTTGTGACTTGAGCGTCAAAAAACATCAACATGTTTCCACGTTTTCCCCACTTATCGCAAGACATTTCCTGTGTCGCGCTGCCCACTTTTCGAACGTTTCTTTGTACCATTCACTGTCAAAATTGGAAACAATATCCTGAGTTGCAGTACATAAATCATGAGCAGATTCATCGGCCATCACTCGAACCGTGTACCTTCTGTCATTATTTATTTAATCGTTAACTTTCCCGATCATTTCGATTTTAAACTAGGAGAATGCTCAGACCGCGCATCATCGTCCTAACACCGATCTCGAAAGCCCGTGCCACTAAAAAACTAAGGATCTGCTGACATTTCTTCAAGATTATTTTATTAACTTTAATGTCTGAGTCGGTGTTTTACCGAGATCTTCACAAAACAGGATATGCATTTCCATTAATTCCAATTTTCGGCGTGCGCCGGATTGACTTTACTGTGTTTCCATAGATATGTATTTAAGACATTTCTGAAACAATTACTATTTCATAATTATTTTTTTCCAACAGCCGAATCGATAAGGTATCAATATGCCCAAAAATCTATTGAAAAGGTGAAAAAATGACAGTTATAAGAAAAGTTCTCAAACTTCTGTGACAACCCTCGTATCTGCAACAAAAATAGCTTTTAAGTTAAACACGTGTGTATGAAATTTAAATAACAAAAACATCGGAATAACGCTTAAACTTTCTGTGATGATACCTTATTTTCGTCATTTTAGTCGCCAGAAGAATGTTAGCTTAGAGTTACTTAGCAAAATCATTTAACTTAAAACGGCTTGATTAATTTTTTTATTCAATAATAAGAATTTAATGCAGGATGAAGGCATGGGTTGTTTAGATACGGAAATCACTATTTGTGTGTTTTATTGCATAATAACCATTAAACGTACTGTGTAGTGTGTTTGTCAGTCTTTGAAGAGTAGACAAGATTGTTAAAAATCTAAATAATAATTAAATTAAATCGATTAAAAAAGTACATTATGTATATTTTATACATATGTTGATATTTATAAATTCATTTTTACGACATTAACACAATTTTAAGATTGAAAATCAAATATACTGTATGTTTTCTGGTAAATATGAATACGCTTATCCCGCCTTATAATGAATAAAAGCCGATGGAAGTGAACAGGGGACATCACTCATTGATTACGCAAGGGAAGTAACCTAGTTTTGGGAAAGGCCTATTTCTATGCAACTACTGGCTGGAATTCAATTACATTTTACAGGAAGCTTCATTACGCAGAGGAGGTGTGCACCGAACCAGAACGTTCCACTTCATTATTTTATTTTTCTTAGAGTTATGGGGCTTTGAAGATTTTTGAAATAAGTATTTAGTGCACAACTTTTCTTTTCCGCTCTCTAACTTGAGAACGGATTGAGCTATTGTAATGAAACTTCATACATAGTTACCTTATAGCGAGACCTCGCTTGGCATTGCATATGGGGTGGGTGGGGTCAAGGTTGCCATTACTAAAAATAGAAAAATGGTTTCCGCTCAATAACTTAAGATTGCATCTAGATATGTTAATGAAACTTAATACATAGATATCTTATATCAAGGCCTCCCTTGGGATTGCATATGGGGTGGGTGGGGTCAAGGTCAAGGTCACTGTTACTAAAAATAGAAAAACGGTTTCTGCTCAATAACTTGAGAATGCATTGAGATATTTTAATGAAACTTCATATGAAGATACCTTATATTGAGAACTCGTTGGGATTGCTGATGGGGTGTGTGGGGGTCAAGGTCAAGGCCACTGTACTAAACAATAGAAAAACGGTTTCCGCTCAATAACTCTAGAACGCATTGAGATATTTTAATGAAACTTCATATGTAGACACCTTATATTTGGACCTTCCTTGGGATTGCATATGGGGTGGGTGGGGTCAAGGTCAAGGTCACCGTTAGTACAAATAGAATTAGAGAACGAATTGAGATATTTTAATGAAACTTCATACATAGATACCTTATATCAAGGACTCACTTGGGATTTCATATGGGGGGGTCAAGGTCAACGTTACCGTTACTGAAAATAGAAAAAAACAGATTCCGCTTAATTTCTAGAAGACAAATTCAGATATTTTAATAAAACTTCATATGTAGATACCTTGTTATCTAGACCTCGATTGCATATGGGGTGGGTGGAGTCATGGTCATCGTAACTACATGTAGAAAAAGGGTTTCCACTCAATAACTTAAGAAAGAATTTAGATATTTTAATGAAACTTCATATGTAGATACCTTATATTGAGACCTCACTTGGGATTGCATATGGGGTGGGTGGGGTCATGGTCACCATTACCAAAAAAACAAACAAATGGTTTATGCTCAACAGCTCAAGTATGAATGAAGGTATTGTAATGTTACTTCAAATGTAGATATGTTGAAGCCTCACTTGCGATTGCATATGGGATAGGTGGGGGTCAAGGTTACTGTTTCACTTACATAAACATAGTTCTGTTCAGAGTCAGTATTCTTAAATGTCCTAATTAAAAACTAAAAAGGCTATTTCTTAACTTATGTTGTGCATTAGTGCAATTCCTAGCCATGACCTTCACCTTGCATCCACACTTTATTTTATTATTGTGCTGACTTTTATGCATTTCATTTGAAAATTTTGGTTTTCAGGGAATTTCCACGTTTCTTGTCTTACAGTTATGGGACTTTGATGATTGCTGAAATTAATATATAGAGCACAATTCTTGTCTGGACTCTGCTGCATTTCTGATTGCTTTCCCATTACCTGGCAAAGCGCGTTGGGGAGCATCCATCAGTTCACTGATATCCTTGTTATTGAAGGTCATACTGATAAAGAAAAAGAAAGTACAGGTCGTAGTATAGTGTAGACTGAAAGGTTTTCTTCTAGCATTGGGTTTGATATATACGGAATATTACGCTAGTCAATTGTTCCTAGAGTATGTAGTAGTCAAGTGGCTTGTGTGCTGACGTATCACACGAGAGGCGGTGCAAGCCACGAGACTAATATATACTCTTGGAACAATTGACTAGCGTAATATTCCTTTATTATATACCACGATAACTTCAAATGTGCATTTACCTTATTTTATTTGTTTAAAAACTACAATAATGACTAATCCTTGTTGGTATAGATTATATTTGTTTGCATAACTCTATGATGACGTCTTTAAAAAGTAGTCCAGCTAGAATGGTAATACGGGATCGGAAAAATAGCGAGTAGCATAATACTGAATTTTGTTTCTGTTGACATGTATTTCGCCAATTGATAAAGCATATTTTGTTAAGATTTTAAACAGGTATATAATAAAGACTTGTATTTATTTAGTTTTTAACATTATGTTTCACTATATATAAGTAGATTTCGGTGAGTATTATGTTTATATTTTTGCATGTAATACTCTAGTTATGCTTAAATGATTGGATCAGTCTTTGTTGTAAAATCTTGCAAACATGGATACTTTGTATATTGGTTTGCTAATGTCGGTCGGTCGGTCTGTCTGTCGGTTGACCCCTTTCGTTTTAGCTCTCTAAGCTTAACGGTTTTCATCCAGTCTACACAAAACTTCATGGAAATGTTTGTTGGCATAATATCTAGGCCAAGTTCGATAATCAGCCAAATCGCCCAAGGAATTGTGGAGTTATGGCCCTTGAATTATCTAAAATTGGCCTTTTGAGCTCTTTACGCTCTCTAAGTCCCACAGCCGATCTTCACCTTGGTGAAAAAATCTTCGTGGGCGTATTATCTCGGTTAAGTTCGATAATCAACCAAATCGTCTAAGTAACTGGAGTTATGGCCATTGATTATCTACAATTAACCTTTGTAGCTCTTTTAACCTAGAGGGGACATAACTGTTTTACAAACAGCTCATATTGAGTGATAAAGTTGCAGATGTTACAAATATCTAGTTGGTCATACTTAATTCACATGCAATTATGTTTGTCTAAAACAGTGTTTGCTGTATTTGTGATAATATACTCATTAAAGCTTTTTGGTAGAAATACTTGTATGTGCATGTTTTTATTATTTGGGAAAAATTACCATTGACAGTGGAAATTGTAGCTGGTATGGTGGAATATAATAAAAAGTTTTTTTGGTGCATGCCAAATCTTTAGTGTAGTACATTCAAATATTATATGATTATTAGATCTATAAGTAAGTTGTTACAAAAATCTGGTAATAAGCTTAATGGATAATATTGTCAACAAAAACACGCCCTTTGTAGATTTGTTATGTCATAATTTGCTAGTTTCCATAGTTGAAAATGCAAAGTTCATATAAGAGTTTGTTCATCAGATGTTTTCTTATATAATAAAAATTATAATTCATATGTATGCTTAATTGGCTGTTAAAAGTTTGGCAACTAAGCCCCAGTTTGTATTGGCTGTGTATGGCCAGTATTGTGGGCTATTTTGGATCATAGTAATATAGTGTGGCATGTTTGGTTTGACTGTATGTAGAAGTATCACATGAAAACTTGTGCACCATATCTGGACATTGAAAGAACATGTGTTGAAGAAACATATCAGGCGCGTCGTGAGAAAACTGGTCTTAATGCATGTGCGTAAAGTGACACTATCCGCTTTTATGTATTTTCTGCTTCAAGGAAGTCTCTTCTAAACATAAATCCACTGTATACGGAAAGTGCTGTCCTGGATTAGCCTGTGTGGACTGCACAGGCTAATCCGAGACGACACTTTACGCACATGCATTAAGACCGGTTTTCCCATGACGCGCCTCATATTACTTTCAATATCATTTTTTTGAGGCTACATTGTTATATAATAAAATTGTGACCATTGAAAGCCAAAAGGGCCTATCAGCCTTCTTTGCACATGTGCTGATAAGACCTTTTGGCTCTCAAGGGGCAAATTTTGGTTTTAAAAACAAATGTGACATTTCTTATAGATTGTTATAATGGTATTAAGACTTCTGGTTGTAATGGTATATTAGCACAACAAACAGCAGCCATATAATTGTCACATGCTTCTGTTGGAATCATGTTGCATTCAGATGGCATGCATGATTTGTGACAAGCAAGAGCTATATTTGTATAAAGTAACTGGCAGTACATTTGTTTCAATGTCAGTTCTATGGTCCTTTGTTTTTCTTCCTTTACCAGCATGCTGACATATAATTGTGGTTACATGTGATCAGGTTTTATACAGTATAATACTGTGGAATCGCTAATTTTCTGCATATCTGCGTATATTTACGAACGCACATTTGAACGATTGTGTAAGCTCCCAATGTGTTGTTACACTACGAAATCGGTAAATATTGCTCGAATTTATGACCTCTGCGAATATTTACCGATTTCGTAGTGTAACAACACATTGGGAGCTTACACGTTCGTTCAAATGTGCATTCGTAAATATACGCAGATAGGCATATATGTTACGATGCAAATGTTTATAGTGAACGTTTTTTAATGTTTTCTTAATCGGCTTCATTCTGATTAATGAATGCTTTTTTTTCTTTTAAATTAAATTGTGGGCGTTTTCGTACATTTAAACGTGGTCATACACTGCAGATCCGCTATATCATGATTTGCGGGGTCCACATATATGAATATACATTTATACACTATAACCCATTTTCGGGACCTGAAAACATAAACGTAATTAACTTGCCTTTTTCATTGTTGTTAACATTCTTAATGTGTTTTATCGATACGTAAAATATTCCATTTGTATATTAAAATATAGAGATCTAACATTATTTCTTGTTATTAATTTCAAATCTCGTATAATCAATTCGAAATCTGAAACGCCTTTCCGAACATTACAGGTCATGTGATGTAAACACACATTTTATTTTACTATTAAACTGCGCATGTATTCCATGTTAATCCTTTGTTATGCTAAAAAAGCTCGCGAAAGTTTTTATGCCTACATGAACAACGTCACTTTATCCGTAAGCGTGGGTGCATTGATTGCCATAAAAAAAAACACTTTGTAGCGCAGAGTACATTGAGAACTTTGTATAAAAAAATTGTAACGCATAACATCAAAATTGTATTTCTTTACAAAGTTGCGCAAAGGCATGATTTTGAACACTCGTAATACATTGAGTAAAAGGAACATGAAGATGTTACTTTTCACAAGTTGATCTTTTGAGTAAAGAATTAGCGCCCGCGTAGTGGAGTCGAAAATAGTATTTCAATCGGCACTTAATTAACAACAAGGTGTCAGTTTGACATAAAGTGATATATTGTATGTATTGTCTCGCCTAAATCTGCGACCACTGTTGTCAATTAAGAGCCTAATCGGGTACTAATATACGTGCAACAAACAAGCTGTCACAATAGGACCCTTCATTGGCGTTCTGTATGGTTTTTCATTTTATTGCATAATTGACACATATTTTGTGTAAAAAACAATTCTCCTTTTTTTCCAAAAGAAAATTGTAGTTACGTGAATTTAAGACCGTGCGAATATGTCCGCGATCGCAAGACCGCGAAATTTGTACCCATCAAATTCAAGTGATTCCACAGTATTTGACTGATATTGATAGTATATTATGTTTGTATATTGATAGTATATTATGTTTGTATGTTATGTATTTTGTTGATTTTACAATATATTAATTTGGCGTTACTTTTTTCAGATGGTCCAAAATGAAGATTGCTGAAAGAATGGTGTTGGATTCCAGAGTCGAAAATTGTAGAAGAAAGAAATTTCATTTGACGTCATCCATGAAGTGGTCAATGCTTGAAGATGCGTGTACGCAAAAATTGAATGAAAAATTGGAGGTAGAATAGCCAGCAGATAATATTTACTTAATATAAGAATAGCATAGCTTCACATGTACATGTATCTTTTACAATCAAGCTCAATTAATAAAGGTTACAAATTTAGAATGAAGCTCAAAGCAAAGGAAGTCTAGAAATAAGTCAAGAATGTTCTTTGGTATGGTTATTTACATTAATTTTAATAGTGCTAGTTATTGTGTTTACAGCTCTGAATCATGAAAGTAAAGATTGTTAAAGAAAGCCGTATAAAATTCACTTATATGATGTATACGTTACTAGTTTACTGGTATATATTTATTTAATGCACTCTACATCTGTGTGCCATTGTAATTTGCCTGTCACTATTAAAGTGTCAACATGGGTTTGCTTTGATTCTGTTTTAAAGAAAATTTCACTGCACAAGTCATGCATTACAGAAAAAGCAAATGAAATGTTTTGCAAGTCATACATTTTGATTGTTTCCGTCAGATTTTAGGAAGTTGAATATGTGCCATCTTTGTATTTCTAGGATGAAGCTGAAAATGTGTTAAATTGAACAAGTATGCCAGTGTACAATCTTTCGTGCATTTGTGTACACTGTGATTATTTTAAATGTTTGTTAGCTTTTATTAAAGCAGATGCTACGATAGTTGGCAATACATATATGTCAGTAATAGATACAGTACTTCGTCAAATAAAGGTGATTATGCTTTTGTAACACAAAATTGTGCATGTTCAGTAGTATTTTTATGCCCCCAGCATCTTGATGCAGGAGGCATATAGTGATTGTCCTGTCTGTCCGTCGGTGACAAGGTAAAGTAGATCTTACCGTTTCGTCTAGCACCAACACCACTTACTACAACACTTAGATACTTACACAGTTGTTGCTTATGACCATTCCCTATCCACCCATATCACCCAACCTCACTTTGACCTTGACCTAATTTGCTCTTGGAATAAATCAAATGGGCTATTTCGCGGTTAACTAGATGTTACCGTTTCGTCTATCACCAGCACCGCTTACTTCAGCTCTTGGATACTTAAACGGTCGTTGCTTATGACCATTCCCAATCCACCCATATTACCATACCTTGACCCTGACCTAATATGGAATAATTCAAATGGGCTGTCCAGCACTAGCCGGGGGGCATGTGTGTTTAGCATCTTGTTTTAAATTTAAACTATTATATTGAATTTATAGGGCGTAAAATTATACTTTTCATCTATAAAAATTGCTGTAAAAAATTATGCCATAGTCTGCTGTACAAACCTAAAATAATGAAACACATTAAACACGTTTTGTGCTCTGTTCAGGTTGATTGGCATTGTGAGCTCTATTTCATATTGCATTGATTCTCTTGTTAAGTTTGCTTATGTTTATTCTAGCAATTGTAAACAAATCTTATTTATTTATTTAAAACATACATTTGATGCACGTCATGAGAAAACCAGTCATAATGCATGTGCGTAAAGTGTCGTCCCGAATTAGCCTGTGCAGTCCGCACAGGCTAATCCAGGACGGCACTTTCCGCTTTTATGGTATTTTCTGTTTCAAGGAAGTCTCTTCTAAATATAAATCCACTGTAGGCGGAAAGTGCCATCCTGGATTAGCCTGTGCGGACTACACAGGCTAATCCGGGACGACACTTTACGCACATGCATTATGACCGGTTTTCCCACCCACAACACGCCTCATTTCATGTTTAAGTGTAAGGTTTAAAGGTATCAACTTTAAATGTACTGTCTGGTATTAAAAAAGATATGAAAGTAACTCTTTATTTCTTATCATAGTCATGTACATGTATGCATGTTAAATTGATTAAATTGATCTGAGGCTGTTAGTGATGTGATACTGGTTACAATGAATGTTTCTACACTGCCTTTCATTGCTTCTCGTAGTTTTCAAGGCTTGTATAGATGTAAGACAAGCTTACTAGTATGCATGCCAGTTGTAAGCAACCAGTTGTTGTCATAAGATTAAAAAAAAACAACAACATGTAATCGTTCATTTCAAAATTGTGTTAACTCTTTATATTTTAAGAACGAGTTGTCATAATTTAGTATTCATCAAATGTCGTCGTATTTTGTTGGAATTTAGAATTCAAATTGTGATTTTGTTGGATAAGATTGAAGAGTATTTTATGTACCTGAAGTGGGCATTAGCTATATCACGATTACTTAGAATACAGAACTTGTTTTGGAAGAGCATGTCTCTATGTGAAAATGATTAGAGATTTGTTATTGGATATGTAAATCCAAGCACCAGTGAAAATGTGTTACGTTATATGAGATAAAATTGTATACTCGTTGATCACTTGCATGCATATTTTTACATTAACATTTACAATTCAATGATGTTGACATAATAATTTTAATGAATGAAATAGTTATAGTGTACATGTAAATATCTATTGTTCGAATTAAGCAATGTTATTTTATGAATGGCATTTGCATAATGCCACATGGTTGTTACAAGTGAAAGATCATGCATGTTTGTGTATAAACATTCAATATATAAATCAACAGGTAACAATGTTTACAATTCAGTTTCGAATCTGTTTTGAATATCACTGACATGTGTATTGATTTCTGATGAAATTCAGTTATTCCTGTTCTAGTTTAATGTTCGTATTTATGTACAGAGCAAGTTGGCATAGAATAAAATTATGTTAAGACACATTTTCGTTGTTATTTCTTTTGTCATATTGCATGTGGGTCTCCTAGAAACCTAGTGAGAACTGTCCCATGTTAGAAATGTATGTACATTTATTGTGCTTCTTGAATGTTTAACAATGATATTCAGTCTCAGCGAATCTCCCACACATGTTGCTGACTATCCATGATGACTGACAATTGACCATTTATTACTCGCCTGGGCACCTTATTTCCAGTACTGGTCACTTCATATTCTGCTATCGGAAGAAATATTTTTCGGCGTAGCTGGCTAAGATCACTTTTGACCTAGATTCCTTGTGATAATTATGCAGCTGCAAAATTGAATGCCAATAGAATTGGGGAAATTTTCAAATTTTAGGGAATGCAAACTTCAAACAATGGTTTAACATATGCCAATAACTGTTGCATACTTTTAGGGATTAACAATTTACATAATTGTTTACATAAGTGGTTAAAGTTATAAACATATCTTCGACATACACTCTAAAAATGAACATAATTATGAACAATTTTACTCATTGTATGTCATGATCGGAATGTTATATTCATTCACATAATGAAATAACTATTTTGTTTAGCCTACATAATCTGCGCGCTCTATAAATAGCAATTACAATGCTACAATTCACGGGGAAGACAGTCGGTCACAATGTACAATGTTGCCTGTTGAGCTCGCAAGCACAAAATATAATGTGGTCAATTTCTACTATTTTCTTGATAAATAAGCAAAACAAATATTAGCAAATTTAATTGAGCTTATATTTCCTATTATTTTATCATTGTGTAAAAATATGATTGTACGCTGTAACCGACTGTCGTCCCCGCGAATCAATTCTAGCAAGTACAACTCCAGCAGGAGAATCATTCTAAAAATAGCGCGCGGTAAAGCTGTGTTAATACATACGCATCATCCTTCTTTCCTATAGTTTCAGCCATTCCTATAGATTCGGCCATTCGCAGATAAGGGGAATTAATGAATATTTCTTATAAAACTTGTGTTAGTTATCTGCATTGAGACAATTCTATCACATAAATATTGTTTTTGGTTTAAAAAATTGTGAATTTTAGATTTTGTCACAGAAAATTAAGATTTTAAAAGAAATTCCTAAAAATTGCTACAAACTTCGTGCATACGCCAAGAATTGTATAAACATTCATTTTCAAACAGTATGCTGGTGTGTGGTAGTCTTAAATAGAATGCTTCTAATGAATTATATCAAAATTATTAGATTTTTTTGTATTTTCTTATAAAAATGAAGACTGAACCAAATGATTGGAAACAACTGACAAATTCATGGTTGATAGGGTGCCTTCCTAGAATTGGTCAGTAACTTAGTGAATGGCTAATCTCTACCTAATCTGGCCTTTATTTAGTAGCAAAGACCTTAAAGTTACGGATAAAAGTCTCACTGTTTTTGAAATTGTATTCATTTAGGGCATTAAAGCAGTTTAGCTCTTAGGTGGCCGAATATACAGGAAAAGAGGCCAATAAGCGTGTGGAGAATCCTAAACCCGAGAATTGCAATAAATGGGGAATTCATAAACTTACTGCTCATTCATTCCCGCTATTCTGACAATGTTAATTTATTAAATGTGCCTGACAAATTCGTGTATCAATTATGTTTACGTAAATTACTAGTATTTAGCTTATTCATGTATCACTGGTGAAAACATTGGGTGGTATATGATCGGTTTATTCGCGGTACAGATATTAATAATTATTGAGTTTATCTCAAATTAATTTAGGGGGCCGATACGTTTTCTTATAGTGTCAAAAACATCGAGTGTCCGAGAAGTCTCCTCAGTAGCGACAGAAAAATCTGTGTTCCGAGAAGTCTCCTTAGTAGGGAACGAAAAATACGGGGTCCGTGAAGTCACAGCTTGGTCCTCTTGTATTATATTTAGGGCAAAAAAAAAGACATCTCAATAATAATTTCTATGCCGATTGTCTTTTGAAAAGACATTTTCTGTTTGTTATATTCTGAATAAACAGGAATAAGGAACTCTATGCTTCGCATCAAATTCAACAAATATTTTAAGTGACATATGGAAAATGTGTAACTAGGGAAAATGTCTGATTTTATAAATTAAAACAAGTGCTGTCATTATATTGTGACATATGCCCCCGGATGCTCTTTTAGTAAGTGCGACATCGACACCAAAATAATTCTTTGTAAATATAAGTTAATTAAAAGTGTAAACTTAATTACTTCAGGGTGAAAATGGTTGCTCTGGAAAAACTAAAATTTCAAAGTTTAAAAAGGGGCAAAAATCTGTCAAAAAACAACTGAGTTATGGGGTTTTCTTTCTCTGGTGGAGATATTGATAGTAAAGAAGTATTTCAAATTTCAAGTAAATACCTTTGATAGTATTCCAAATCTTGAACATCATGAAAATCTTTTAACAAACATCAATAATTAAAAATGGGCATAAACCTGTCAAAACACAAAACAGAGTTATGGGGGTTGCTTTCCCTGGTAGAGATATTGATAGTAGTTTTTCAAATTTCAAGTAAATACATTTGATAGTATTCCAAATCTTGAACATCATGAAAATCTTTTAACAAAAATCAACAATTAAAAATGGGCATAAACCTGTCAAAACACAAAACAGAGTTATGGGGGTTGATTTCCCTGGTAGAGATATTGATAGTAGTTTTTCAAATTTCAAGTAAATACCTTTGATAGTATTCCAAATCTTCAACATCATGAAAATCTTTTAACAAAAATAAACAATAAAAAAATGGGCATAAACCTGTCAAAACACAAAACAGAGTTATGGGGGTTGCTTTCCCTTGTGGACACATTACAGCCGCAGTACATAGAATATAATTCAATCTTAAATTGGCAATAGTTCTAATGAACGTTCATGGCATTTATTTGGCTCAAAACTGTTTCTTATTTACGAAAGGCATTTTATAATTCAATCTTAAATTGGCAATAGTTCTAATGAATGTTCATGACATTTATTTGGCTGAAAACTGTTTCTTATTTACGAAAGGCATTTTATAATTCAATCTTAAATTGTCAATAGTTCTAATGAACGTTCATGGCATTTATTCAGCTGAAAATGTTCCTTATTTACGAAAGGCATTTTATAATTCAATCTTAAATTGGCAATAGTTCTAATGAACGTTCATGGCATTTATTCGGCTGAAAACTGATTCTTATTTACGAAAGGCATTTTATAATAAAATGTTAAATTGGCAATAGTTCTAATGAACGTTCATGGCATTTATTCGGCTGAAAACTGTTTCTTATTTACGAAAGGCATTTTATAATTCAATCTTAAATTGGCAATAGTTCTAATGAACGTTCATGGCATTTATTCGGCTGAAAACTGTTTCTTATTTACAAAAGGCATTTTATAATTCAATCTAAAAGTGGCAATAGTTCTAATGAACGTTCATGGCATTTATTCGGCTGAAAATGGTTTCTTATTTACGAAAGGCATTTTATAATTCAATCTTAAATTGGCAATAGTTCTAATGAACGTTTATGGCATTTATTCGGCTGAAAACTGTTTCTTATTTACAAAAGGCATTTTATAATTCAATCTAAAAGTGGCAATAGTTCTAATGAACGTTCATGGTATTTATTCGGCTGAAAACTGTTTCTTATTTACGAAAGGCATTTTATAATTCAATCTTAAAAAGTGGCAATAGTTCTAATGAATGTTTATGGCATTTATTCAGCTTAAAACTGTTTCTTATTTATGAAAGGCATTTTATAATGTCGATGTTTGAAACACTTTGTATTGGATAGACAATAATGTACATGCAGATTTACTCCAGAGGCATCACCAGCTATCGCATACAGAAACTATACAATAAGAAGTTACCGAAACATTCTTATGTTATGATGACAATACGGTGTTTTGCATTTTAATCGATAAGATGTCCATTACAAGGAATTTCTGCAAAGTTTTATTTTTATTAAAATATTTCTGGATTGCAGCTTTTACAGTAAAGAAGTATTTTAAGTTTCAGATAAATACCTTTGATAGTGTTCAAGATATAAAAACTTAAATCTCGGTGGAACGCATGGACAGACGGGCGATGTTATTTTAATACACCCACCATAGGGGGCATAATAAAAAGCTGTATGGGCAGAAATAAAACAAACAAGCAGATTGGTAAATAAGATATTTATCTTATTTTGATTGAACTTGAAAGTGCACATCAAATATATTGTACCTGTACATAGGGTTTGTTTCATATTCATTCAAGTGTTTACCAATCTTGCACTGATATGGTTAAATTAATTATCTACATTTATTCAATATAAGTGGATATCTGAACAACACTCATTCCAACTGAGACACATTTACTAGTATCCACAAGTTGTATCATTATGTAAAACAACATTCTGTATTACAGCGAAACATTTTACATAATATCTAGACAAAAATGCCTATATATAATTAATTATAACAAATTCCCCTAAGAATTGAGAACTTTAAGATATTCATCAAAATATCAGTATGAATATAGAGCAGAGCAACAAATAAGGCGCGTATTTGCGTAAATACGCAATTCTGAAACCCCTTTTTCGCAATTAATTTTATATTTGATGCGTAACAAAACTCAATTAAAATACCAATACGCAAAAAAACGACACTCTCAGTGCGTACTGTTTAAATTATTTTCAGAATATGTCCAGAGTTTAGTTACTTATGTGTTGAAAACAATATGAAGATTTAGTGTTCTAAAAGGAGAAATGGTTATGTGTGTGTTAAATTAAAGAAAAACTCACACCATTTGCGTGTTGAGATTGTTTGACTAAATTTGGAGATCAAATTCGTCTAATACTAGTACTCAATTATTTTTACTGTAATGGAGTGACATGATTTAAAGTACTCACAAAAAATTTCAGTACTCAATTATAAAAAATATGATTGGGTAATACCTAATTCTGACAGAATCCTTATCTGTTGCTCTGATATAGAGAATAAACTCGACAGAGGAAAAAAAAGAACAAAAAGTAATCTGTGTATATATCAAAATGTAGTATACAAATAATGTATTTATTGAAAGTGAAAACATAATTGAATAAAAATACCCATTTCAATACAGGCTTTATATAAATAGTTAAACACTTAGTAACTGTTTACCTTCATATTTAACAGCATACATGTATCGGTATATACACGAATTAATACAAGTGTTTCTATCATACATCAAGATTGTGTGTCACTATATAAAACTGCAAGGTTTAAAGACTCAAGAGCATTTATGTGGTTTAATATTTGATTTTACATAACAATAAATTGCGCTTTTTTAAAATTATTTTCATCATACAAGGAAAGAGAGCATACATATAATGTGCTATCATGTATTCTGAAATACTGTTGTGTTCCGAGCTGTAATTCCAGCTGCTGTTATACTACTAGTTTGGTGGAGTGTAACCTCCAATAATAAACAGACGCTGTTCCAATGTTCGTAGATTTATTCAAATACAGCGTTCAATAAATGCCAAATGAGTTATCATGAAACAAATTGTCAACCTTCGAAGTCGTACTGGTTCTAATAATATTCTAATAATAATGGCACAAATGCGTCGAACAAGTTTTAAAATGCAATGTCGTAAACTTCAAAATTAGTTAAGTTGTTAAATAAACACACTGCGAGTCACCTTATAAAGTATTATTCTTTCTTAAACACAATAAATACTTCTTATAATTAATGTTATTCTATACTGTATACGTTAAGTTTTGTTACTTTAAACGTACGAAATTTATATACTTCGAAATACGCAGGAGTCGCTCTTAAGATGACAATGTTGCAGACTGATTCTGACCAAAAAATCGGCCCTTTATATACTAAGAGCTTTCGGTCGACCCAGAACAAGGTCGAACGACCAAAAACACGGTCAAACGAACGCTCACGACCACCAATATGGTTCGGGTCGACCCAAAGCATCGTCGACCGAACGCGCACGACCACAGATATTGGTCGGTCGACCATGCATTTGGTACGATATTCTACAGCTCCTAGGCAACACAGGAAGCAATATGGCAGACAATGAACTTTGCAGTTTTAACAACAAAATGTTAAACGATAAAAATGAGCCATGTAAGGCAACCTGTGACTAAAATGAATAGGAAAAAAATGGATTGTAATGCTAAGAACCTAATCTGTTTCGTAAGTACAGTCAAAACAATGTATTACGACTATTAACAAGATACTAAAGTGCAGAAATTAGTGGTGACTCGTGACATTACAAAACTGCTTCTAAAAAGAAACAATAAAAATCTAACGAGTTCACTTGAATTATTATATGGATAAAGCCTGACAATAACAGGAGCTTGGGGATATGGATACTCGCAATGGATATATATGAAAATAAATGCTGTTATAAATTACAGTTGTAAGTTGTTTCAGTAGCAATCAACAAGTGCAAGAAGACGAGGTAAGTTTTTAAATAAAATCACTACCCCTGGTACCGGATTGTATCAATACAATTAAATTAACACCAATAAAATCTTACTAGTACACCTTGAGATGTACATCATCTACAATTTACCTGGATGTTAATGAAAATGTTTTGCAGTTAAGGTTGCAAAGTTTTGCTTTCCAGACTAAAACTTTTTGTGTATTTAAACTTGTACGCACAACAAAAATATTTACTTCAAGCTAATACAATGTATCCACTTTTACATGTAATACATAGTGAATTAAGACTCATAAGCACAGGTTTTCTGTTTTAATGTAACAAGATAGAGATTTGAAAATCCAAGGTCATGAAGCTGTGATTTTATTTTCAGCAAACAGTTTGCTGAGCTCCTTCATCACATCGCCATGTTTCAGGTCCTTGTTCTGCTGCTTCACAGTATTGTAGTTCTCCTTGACAAACATTGCAAACTTGTTGGGCGTGCGTGGAGTCGCTCCAGCCAAGGGGGTCGCTGAACCGGGGCCAGGTATTGTGGCCCCCGACACGTTGTTGACGATCAGCTCGAAGTTTCCCTTGCACTTCCCGCATCTCCATTTCTTCATGTCCAGGGATTTGGAGTGGCGACCAATACTGGAAAAAAGAGAGAAATCTTTTACAACTACCTAAATGTTGGAACTGCTGCACGTCTAAGAATTGGACATTCGTCCAATAGTTGAGAAAAAAGAGAAATCACTCACAACAAAATGTTGCAACTGCTGCACGTCTAAGAATTGGACATTCGTCCAATAGTTGAGAAAAAAGAGAAATCACTCACAACAAAATGTTGCAACTGCTGCACGTCTAAGAATTGGACATTCGTCCAATAGTTGAGAAAAAAGAGAAATCACTCACAACAAAATGTTGGAACTGATAGTTTTCTATTCAGACTACAGGCACCATTGACTATGTACATTCTTAAACTTTCTCTTTATCTTAAATACTAGCCATGGCTGTCATGTAATAACCGTTTTCATTGCGCAATAATTAAGTAAATACTAAGTTTGTGATTGAGTGTATTATTTATTGCATAGTATTTGGGCCAGGTTTCGTATGAATTTACACTATACAAGCAAAATTAAGGGAAAAATTTATCATGAAATTATGAAAAAATTAATAATTTATACATGCATCCTATTTAAATGACAATCACAAACAAAAAAAATCAAGATGTTGTGTTTGATAAACACAGATTCCCCCAGTTGGTGATGGACAGCCCATTTGAATTTTCTAAGTCCAAATCAGGTCAAGGGAGGTTGGGTGATATGGGTGGATTGGAAATGGTCATAATCAACAACTGTGTAAGTATCCGAGTGTTGTAATAAGCGAAGTTGGTGCTAGATGAAACTGTAAAATCTAGTAATAGTATTGCAAGTCCATATTAGGTCAAGGTCAAAATGAGGTTTGGTGATATGGGTGGATTGGGAATGGTCATAAGCAACAACTGTGTAAGTATCCAAGTGTTGTAGTAAGCGGTGTCAAGTTATGACGGGGGCATAAAAAATAATGTTTATATGAATACCGGTAATTAGCATAGCAACACAAAATATATCTGTGCTATTGACTGCCTTTGATAAAAGAGTATACAGTAAAATGACATGTACCTTTAATTAGGGAAAGATCTAGGACTTAAAAAGGTACAGGGTGCTGCTAAAAAGGATCCGGGTGGAAAGCTGGTCCAGTTTGATGATATTTTCTAAGAAATTGCTAAATCCAGGGTTTTTATTAGTCCAATGCTTTTAATGAAGGTTTTTAAGCACAGTCTATTCATTTGTTATTGAGTACTTGCAACAATATAGAGTTTCAGTAGATATTCAACCAGTCCAGTTATAGTCTATTCATTTGTCATTGAGTACCTGCAACAATATAGAGTTTCAGTAGATATTCAACCAGTCCAGTTATAGTCTATTCATTTGTCATTGAGTACTTGCAACAATATAGAGTTTCAGTAGATATTCAACCAGTCCAGTTGATATGTTCACCAGTCCAGGGGGAAACCAAAACCAAACCAAAAAATAGGCCTCAGCAAACTGTTGGCCGAAACCAAAAAGGAGCAGGGGGCTGCACCCTGCTGTTTTGCTCTAGATGTTTCCCTACTTGAATGTTGTAGTACTAGTACAGAAGCAAACACATTTAAAATGATAAATCATTACAATAAGTATCGCATCTACGAGTGACTGGAACACCACTACCTGTAGTCACACTGTGTACACTTGTACGTGTACTTGGTCTTGATGTCGTAGCTGTGGCAGCGGTCGATGGTCGGCAGTTCAGGGTGGACTTTCATTGACTGACGTGCCCTGTAAGGAGTCGTGTAAACAGGTTCTTCTTAAAACAATATAAATGAAAAGTAATTTGTTAAGATATTCTACAGTAAGGGGCCGAACAAATGAAACAAATTTGTCATTTCGTACAGCAAGGCCAGTGGTGAAAGTACACGCAGTTTTAATAAAATTTATCTGGCATTTTATTAGTTGATTTTTGGTGGAAAAAAGACCACTGAAAATCACAATTTTCCAAAAAATACATGGACTGACATTTATAATTAGAAAGTAAACATATTTATTTAAGATTAGAGTACAGGTTTCTGTCAACACAGATTAGTGAGACATTTACTGAATATTTGATTGTATATGGATTTACTATATCAATGTTTGTGCACATAATTAAAGTTGAAAGATGTAGAAAAAAAACATGTTCCCCAAAATTAAAGGTTACTGTAGCAGACTGTAATTGTCAAATTCCATGAGCCCCAAAAATAGGTTACAAAAAGCCAGTAGAAATACTGGGAGGATTTTGAAGGCACCCAATTAGGCCCAGAAAAAAAGTACAGTGTATTTCCAGCTGGCCCAAAATTAAAGGTTACTGTAGCAGACTGTAACTGTCAAATTCCATGAGCCCCAAAAATAGGTTACAAAAAGCCAGTAGAAATACAGGGAGGATTTTGAAGGCACTCAATTAGGTCCAGAAAAAACGTACAGTGTATTTCCAGCTGGCCCTAATTGAATTTTGTTTCGTTTTTTCTGCCCCTTACTGTATTTTCATGTCAAATAACGCTATGTTTAGAAAAAACTAGCATGCATGAACATTATAAACATATGCAAGTTGAAGGTTCTTTTCCATGTTTACACTGTAGTCAAATAGTAGGTGAGACACACACCTGCCATTAAGCATGTTTGCTCAACATGACAACGTAGAAAGTAAATTCTTAAGCTCGCAATTTCAATTCTGGTAAATAGAGTTATTGGTGTGCCAGCTAAAAGATTTAAGACAAGTTAGTCTGAATAAAGATTTCACATTAAAATTGGTTTTGTTTGCAATGCTAATGACAGGCGGGATAGCTTTACATCTGAAAGGGAAAAAATCATTTTTTGCTGACTGAATCCCCCCAATATTGGCGGCAAAAAAATCTTAGATCAAGGGCAATGTACTATAATATATATACAACCATGTACTTAAATGTTCAAAGTATGCTACATGTATAATTACCAGTATTTCCAAAACTGCCCATGTCCTCCATTGACCCCATTTATCAGCCAGACAGCCGCGTGGCACATCTCGTGTATCAGAGTGTCTCGCACCCTCTCCGCATCGTCACACACTTTCACTGACAACTCAATAATGGCCGACCTCTCCTCTGTTTTCCTTCCTTTCTTGTACTTACAGTAGCCTGCTGTGCGTAGAAGTCGTTTGTTCCATTGTACTGGCAAATCTGCAGGAAGCTGAAATATGCTTAGTTCATACATTTTTAACAAAACATCTAGGATCAGAAAAAGTACAGCATGCTGCTCAAAAGTACAGCATGCTGCTCAAAAGTACAGCATGCTGCTCAAAAGGAGCCGGACCAGTTCTTTGAAATATTCTAAAACTTCTGATAATATATGTCTTTAATAAATATAATGCTTCTAAGAAAGTTTGTTAAAAATATTATTTTCATTCATATTTTGAAAGTTTGAAAAAAAAAATGTAAATTTTAAGATATTCAACATTCCATTGTCGACTTGCCCACAGGGGCAGCAGGGGGGGGGGGGGGGGGGGCGTAAAAAAGGGGTAATACGGAGCAACCTGCTATTTCCCTCTGAATCTTTCACTACATTTTAAGTACACAGTGTATGAACCAACTGAACGTACTACCGGATGTTGTGATTGCGTACATCATCGATAACATACATATCTATGTCGCACTGGCTAGTGTGTAGTCAAAAACTATAAAAACGTTATCAACAAGACCAGAAAAGAGAAACAGACAGTTTTCTTTAATTTTGCAATGACAAATCTTTTCAATTTCATTCATTTTTGAGTTTGTTGTTTTGTATATATTGACATAAACTTCATCAACCACTTGATTCAACTGAAACTTTGCAAGTACATACGAAGTAAAATGTGTTTTACTCACATGTGGCTTCTTACCAGTATTTTTTTTTTTTCATCTTTGGGGGAAAGGTGTCGGGGCCCTTCAGATGGGGAAATTTACCGCAAAAGGGGAATTATTTTTTGTAGAAAAGCGTTATTACATGTTTATATTCTACTTTGTTATAAAACATTAATCAATCGCTTTGCTACAAATGATAACTTAGATTATGCACTTACTTGGTTTGATGAAAAATAGCTGGGATTGTTCATGAAAATGCCTCTATCTTAATCAATTTTTGTTCGATTTTGGTCCAATTTTTTTCAAAATAAAGCTTACATTCCGAGGCGAATTTTTAGGCAAATATAGGGGAAAAATACATACCTTTTTAGCAGGGGAATGGGGCCGAATTTCGGCCCCAAATTGGCCCTTAAAAAAACACTGCTTACAGAGTATTGTTATATATGTGTGTACATGCTCCAGTGTCTGATTATTACTCTAAGATGTGAGCAGTTTATGTAGGCAAAATATATGAGGCGTGTCGTGGGAAAAACGGACTTAATGCATGTGTGTAAACTGACGTCCCGGATCAACTGGAGTTGATGACAAAGGTTAGTTCCATGTTTCAAGTGAATAACTTATGTAGTTTTGAAGTTACAAAACTTTTGAATATAAACTTTAACCAGAAAATCTATGTGAAAAAGGAGCATAACTCTGTCAAAATACAAAACAGAGTTATACAGAATGTTGCCCTTGATACTGGAGTTGATGACAAAGGTTAGTTACAAGTTTCAAGTTAATAACTTATGTAGTTTTGAAGTTACAAAACTTTTGAATATAAACTTTTAACCAGAAAATCTAAGTGAAAAAGGGGCATAACTCTGTCAAAATACAAAACAGAGTTATTGGGAATGTTGCCCCTGACACTTGAGTTGATGACAAAGGTATATTCCAAGTTTTAATGTGACAAGACTTTTGAATAAAAACTTTAACCAAATTCAGAGGTGGACGCGGATGTGGACGCCGGGGGTAGTAGGAAAGCTCACCTATTCTTTGAATATTCAAGCTAAAAAACGCTAGTGAACTTGAAAGTAACTCCAGACTATACATCAAATTGCTGTCAGTGTGAGAATCATAATATATATCTAATTTATAATGCCTCGGAATACATACGAGTGTATGTCAGTAAATTCCCTTTGCCACAAAAAACCCAGCTCAAGTTAAGTTCTATTCTTCAGGCAATACTGGACTTTGACGAGTCATTCTAGGTTGAGGGGTAATATGTAGTTTTTTTCTATTACTGGCACAATTATTCTTTTTGATTATCGGATGTCTTCTGGAACTGTATTAAATCCTTTTAAATATATGTATTCTGTATTTTTAAATTGCAAGCACTCTTCTATTTTACATGCAAACAAACAGATTTCCTCACAATAACAATTTCATGCTATCAAAGTAATGCAACATTGTGTATAACATCGATTTAAAAAAAATCAATAGTTTGGACAATCAAAATAGTTCATACAAAATGTAGACAATCACATCGCAATAATTCGTACACACAGTTTGTAAGCAATCATAATAAATTGTTCAATGATTTGCAGTAAGTTATACAATATTGTGATTCACACCCTCTCTGGAAATCTCGGATTTAGAGGAAAACTTAGTTAAGTTGTTTGTTTCATTGCGATGTTAATATACTGGACTACCTTTTAGTTACACAAACTGTCCATACAAAAACTGTGTTTAATAAAATCTTGTTTTTGTTTGTCTTCCACCTAGATTTACACTCAATATCAGCTGATTTTTCGATTTATCAGTTGTACACTTCATAATTCTTTGAAAAGGTTATGGAAAAAGCCATAAAATGTCTTTAGATGAAATTACATTAAATGTGTGATTTGTCGTTTGATGTATTTCCTAAAAAAGAAGGCATTTATGAGAGTCGGAATGTGTGGACAGGTTTATCACTGCAATCGTAATCACAACATCCGGTAGTAAGTTCAATTGGTTTATACACTGTGAATAATGCCACATTTGTAAAAAAGATAAGTTTATCCACAGTTTGTTTCGTTTCAATGACAATGCTTTACTTATTCATTATTTATTCTACTTACATAACTAACAGTCTTCATTTTATTGCATTATAAAAACAGCATACATAATTCATAGACTTTATAAGCAAACAACCAAAACAAACCTTTCCATCAAATACTGTCTGGTTGAAAAACTTGAATAAGTAGCTGGACAACTCATCTCGATGTTTCTTGAACTTTGCCAGAAATCTGCAGGAGAACAGCAATATCACACATTCACTTCACAAACGTACACGTACATGGCCAGTTTATCTTGCTTAAATTTTAAAAGTTTACAATTGCATGTCCACATTTGAATAAAACATGTTATTACTAATACATGTTAAAACTAGAAACCAAAGTAATCAAATAATAAATTTCAAAGGAAAAAAAATTACTAGATGCAACATATCATAACAAATCATCTGGTTGTGTATATTTAAAAAAATAAGTTAGGTGGAAGTCAACTCAAATTCTCGTATTATTACTTGAGAGCAAGAATATGTTACAAGGCCGCCTACATTAAACTGTTTATTATATTCTGAGCAAGCCCGCTTCAAAATTTACCAGTGCATGGCCTACAGGCTTATGCTAAATTCGACCATGTCTTTTGTGTAAACTAAATTACAAATAGATATCCAAGCACAATGGCTGGATAATCACTCAATTACTTCTCATATGATTGACATCTGTGGAAATACCACCAGCCTGTAATTGCCCTTGGATAACTGACAACCAGAGGTGAAAAAAACCTGAAATGAGGCACGTCGTGGGAAAACCGGTCTTAATGCATGTGCGCACAGGCTAATCCAGGACGGCACTTTCCGCTTTCATGGTATTTTCTATTTCAAGGAAGTTTCTTCTAAACATAAATCCACTGTAGACAGAAAGTGCCGTCCTGGATTCGGGACGACACTACGCACATGCATTAAGTCCGGTTTGCCCACGACGCGCCTCAAATTAACTTACTTGTAGAATTTTTTACAAATGCTGTTTGCCACTTGTCCATACTGTAATTATATTGTAAATTCTACCAAAGTTTAATTGGTCTATACATGCTTTGAGCAATACAGAAAACTAATTTCGCCTTCCCTGATAACCAATGACACCCCTACCTTTGAGCCTCAGGGGCCCTGTATTCCTCAGATGTCGTATTCGACAGTGACTTCAAGAACGAATGCATGTACGTTCTACCAGTCTTATTGTTCCATGGCATATTGCCCGTAACCTCGCTTCGCTTCACCGAAGCAGGGGTGAGGAATTTGGAGACAGAAGGGGGGACCTGGGGCGTCTTGAAACCAGAATTACTCAGGGAGCCTTCAGACGTGTCTACGGAACTTATCGTGACGGAGCCGCTGTGTACACCTGATCTGTCCTCACCATGGCTATCATCGTCAGAGGACGACCTCAACTCACTCAACATGGCAGCCTTCGATACCTTCACGTTCTTCTCCACATTCCTACTTTCTTCAGGCTCCCTAATTTGCTTTCTAATAATTGGTTTTGGGAGTACAAAACCATTATCATTAGTTTTGTCATCATCTGATAAATTATCACCACCTTTATTCCGAGTTTTAGATGCAAGATGTGGCTTCTTTCCTCCTGGTTTTTGAGTGCTGCTGGTCGCCTCTGTAGATTCAATGTCAGGTAAACTTTCATCCTCACTATCTGAAGACACTGTGATGGTAGGCACAGCTGGTTTCACTCTGACTTTGTACTTTTCCTTCTTCTGCTTTGTTACACTTGATGGATACAATTCTGTAAGGCATTAGCATGTAATATTTTGTAAATGTGTAAATCACTTTATACATATGCTAGCTAGTATCTAGTAAAAACGACACCTAGGAAACCATCAAGTTATTTCAATTTACAATATACAAATAAATATATGTAAAGTAACCCTATTCTTTCACATTGTATAATATTGTTTAAAAACTTCAAAAATACAAATACATACGTAAAATAGACCTATTCTTTCACATTGTAGAATATTGTTTTAATACTTCAAAAATACAAATACATACGTAAAGTAGACCTATTCTTTCACATTGTAGAATATTGTTTTAATACTTCAAAAATACAAATACATATGTAAAGTAGACCTATTCTTTCACATTGTAGAATATTGTTTTAATACTTCAAAAATACAAATACATACGTAAAGTAGACCTATTCTTTCACATTGTATAATATTGTTTTAATACTTCAAAAATACAAATACATATGTAAAGTAGACCTATTCTTTCACATTGTAGAATATTGTTTAAAAACTTCAAAAATACAAATACATATGTAAAGTAGACCTATTCTTTCACATTGTAGAATATTGTTTTAATACTTCAAAAATACAAATACATACGTAAAGTAGACCTATTCTTTCACATTGTAAGAGAATGTTTCAAAAGCTCAAAATGCCATGATAAACAAAACTGAAAACCCCAAACAGGTAACTAAAGTCATGGCATCACAGCCATTAAGAACAAACTTATCAGGGGCGTAGCTTGGTTAGAACAAATGTATAGGCACAAAAAAGAACTTGACTCTTATTAACAGTGGTGTTTATATATGGTTACAAACAACTCATTTAAGCTAATTTTTCAACTTGATTTTAAATAATAAAAGTAATATTGAGGTAATCGTTAAGCAATGTTCAAAGTAGCAACAACCGACAAAGATTGCCCCCCTCAACCATACCCCCTCTTTATTTTAATGCATTTTGGGTGTTTTTACATTCAATATTTGTGTATTTAAGTACCAAAATGTGTAGAACAGTTAGTGCTATTGCAAACTTGTGGGTAAATTTAAAGACTTGTACTCCCTTTCAACTTACTTGAAGAAAAGTCATCACTGTCATCACTTGCAGACTTGTCATGCTCATCTTCTTCAGGATCATAGTCATCATCCTCATCAGCCTCTTCATTGTCATCCTCCTCCTCCTCTTCCCCATCATCATCAATCTCAATGCCTCCAAGAATCTTGCAGTCCTCTTCATGCTCCAGTCGATGTGTCTCCCGCAAGTGGAAAGCAGCAGCATCATCAGCATCACTCTCGCTGGTTATGTCATCGTCATCAACAATGAAATCTGCCATGCTGAAAGTTACATAATTGGGCATTAAAACATATCATTATTTTTCATGAACTTAGTGGTTGAAAAAAAATTCATTTCAATAACACAAACTTTTTAGAAAATATATCATGTGCAAGAAACAAACCAACTCTGTACCAACAATCAGTTATTACTATTAAGATTAAGGAAGGGTAGGTAAGGGGTTGCCATTAGTCAAATTTTTTTTTTCACAGAACCACAAATATTAAAGATGTTAAAACTAAAAGAGTGAAGATATGGGCATAATAGTTTAGGGCTGACCAGAACCATCGGAATATGGTATAGAGTGTAAGATATATCCTATTCAAGGCTATATAAACTGCTTCTAAACATAAGTCAATAAATCTAATACAGTTAAAAACAAGATCCTGTGTTTGATAAACACACATGCCCCCAGTTGGTAGCCCATATTTTAGTCCAAATTAGGTCAAGGTCAAAGTGAGGTTGGGTGATATGGGTGGATTGGGAACGGTCATAAGTAACAACTATGTAAATATCTAAGTGTTGTAGTTAGCGGTGTTGGTGCCAGACGAAACGGTAAAAGCTAGTTAACCAAGAAATGGCACTATTGAATTATTATAAGTCCAAATTAGGTCAAGGTAAGGTTGGGTGATATGGGTGAATAGGGAATGATCATAAGCAACAACTGTGTAAATATCGAAGTGTTGTAGTAAGCGGTGATGGTGCTAGATGAAGCGGTAAAATCTACTTAACCTTGTCACGGACGGAAGGATGGGAAGATGGATGGACAGACAGGACGATCACTATATGCCTCCTGTTCAAGATGCCGGGGGCATAAAAATAATACCTTTTAGGACTATACAAATCGTCCCGGGACTCATCACTTTTACTCTTATCTGGCTGTTTCAACTTCTGAAAAACTGAGAAAAATATTTATGTTTCAAAGCTATATAATGCTGTCTTATATCAAAGATACTGTTGTTAATAGAAGAAAGGAATACATAGAGGATATTTGTTTGTTTTCGCAATAACGCGTGATATCATCACCGGAAAGAGGGACAATTAATATTTTCATGAGCGCTTGCACGAGTAAAATTATGTAAATTGTCTCCCTTTCCGGTGATGATATCACGCGTTATCACACAGAGAACACATTTTATTTTATGGTTTATTAAATTTTGTTTTACATTTTTGTTGGAAATATCGCAGGAATCATAACATCATAACGTCAAAATATTGATGTCATTTCACAGTTTTGAGCCTGGCCTTGATGATGGTCCGTTTCATAGACTGTATTAAATCGGGCTCCAAAACAGTAGTCACTGTGAGCGATATAGGGATATATCTCACTGATATTTTTCCATATTTCACTCCTTAGCATTAAATAAACCTCTTTAACTCACACTTTTAATAAACTCATTATTGGTTTACAAAATGACATTTATTTACTGGGAAAAATTGTAAGTGACATTTAAAGATATTGGTAATTTCAGGAACATGCTAAATTTGTACTTATTGAAAATTCTTAAATCAGTTGGATCAAACATTCTGATGTTTTTACATAATATATATTATACTTATGACATACAGGCCTCTAGTTCTTCTTCTCCACTGGATTCACTGCTGTATGACCGTCGCTTTCTGGGAAATAAAATACCATCATGTATTTTTTACAAATGCAGGTGAGACTTCAACCACACAAACACTTATAGCACCTTCAAGGTGAAATCATGTTGGGTAATCAGTAGCGACCAGGTAAAATGCAGACAGTAAGTGGAAATCAACACTTTTACTCCTGCTTGTGCACAGAATTACATGCATACAATGGTGTGCTCTTGTCCATCAATGCATGAAATCCAAATGCTCTATATGTGCAGTATTACATATCAAGGGAAGTAGATTAGTAAAATAAGCAGATATAAATTATTCAAACATACATTTAAAACCTCAGAAAATGATATATGTACAAATTCCATGTATAATTGGTTCTGGATATTTAATTACCCCTACTTTTATGATGATATGTGTAGTACATGAAGGGAAAAACCTAGGATCCAAAAAGGTACAGAGTGTTTCTTAAAAGGAGATGGGGAGGAAGCTTAACAGTTCTTTGACGTTTTCTTATAATTTGGATAAACCATGGGTTTTGTCATTTTAATATTCTAATTAATGTTTCTGAACATGGGCTCTCAATTTATCATTGGAAATTGCCAAAATATATTTATATATTACAAAAGATATTCAACATTCCTCTGTTGACCAGCCCTGATGGGGCAGCAAAGGGGAAACCAAAAGGAGCAGGGTACAGCATCCTGCTATTTTGACCTGGATCTTTCCCTAATATGTACTATCAGGTACCTCCAGTTCTGTTGTGGGGCACTGCCGTTGTTATATACTTCTTTGCTCTCAACATTGACAGGGCCAAAGCTATTGTCGCTCATGTTATAGCTAGTACCAGGAGGCTCATTCTGTGCCATGTCTACATCAATGCATTTACTATCCTGACCATGTGAATTTTCATGTATAGATTCTATAGTAATAGAATTTTTCTGCATATCGCAACTTTCCACTGACAGGTCTGTGTTCACAGAATTGTTCATACTTGCTAGTTCTTCTTCACCACTGTAAGATTCCTTCAGTGGTTTATATTCATCCTCAGGCTTTTCTTCTAATTCTCCTGTCCCATTACTTTTACCAGTGCTAGTTTCATTTATATGTTCTAGGCTTTTCTCAATCATTTCATTATGTTCCTGGCTATTCTCAATCATTTCATTATGTTCCAGGCTATTCTCAATCATTTCATTATGTTCCAGGCTATTCTCAATAATTTCATTATGTTCACAGCTTGTCTCAATCATTTCATTATTTCCAATTATTCTCACATTGATTTTTGACTGAGGGCTGATTTCAGTTTGAACTGCTATATCCACTACTTCTACCACACTACCTGTATCACTATTCTGGCCATCATTGAAATATTCATCTACATTATTTTGTGATTCAGCATCAGAGTATGTTTCAAGGGCATTCTCGTCATTAGAACATTGATTTCTGCTAAACCTATCATTGTTTAAAGCAATCTGTCTGCTGTCTATTGCCTCAAAACTTTCATTATCACCTTCAACAGCAGTGACTTGGTCATAAATGCCATCTTCTGAGACAGCATTAAAAACACCAATAGCACTTAAAACCTTACTGTCACTCATATAGTTTTCCTCATGAAACTTATGTTCATTTACAGCTGAAGACTTGGATTCAATGTCTTGTCTATTGTTACTTTCATCAGCCATAGTTTCTGACTGGAATGCATAGTTTTCATAAACACCAATACTGCTTGAAACCTTGGTGTCACTCTTGTAATGATCCTCACGTTCATATACAGCTGAATTTTTTATACCAATGTCTGTTCTATTGTTAGTTTCATCAGCCACAGTTTCTGACTGAAACACATTGTGGTTTACATTGCTTATGCGTGTATCATTTATATAGTGACCAACAACTTCAGAATCTTCAAGTGTGTTTTGATCCTGTACAACTGTTTGTTCAGAGTAAACATTAACATTCTTGCTCCATGAGGCAAGACAATAATCTTCTATTTCCACTGTTTGTGTTACAGCATCACACACTTCTACTAGTTCATCCTCTGACTCACTACTTTCACTTATAAGACTAAACTTTGCCCGTTTAATTTTTGCAGGTTTATTATTTACTTTAGGCAATTTTGTTTTATTAGCAATATTTCCCTGTTTCTTTCTAGGCTTCACATGCATTGTTTCATCTGGAAATTCAACTGCTGTGATGAACTTTGTATCTTCTATGCACATGTTTTCATCATCCTTTGAATGTTCCTTCTCCACCTCTCTTTCTCTCGATTCTGCTCCACACCAGTTATTCCTGCTACTTACTACACAGGAATCCTCGACACTGGAAACTGTTTCTTCCACTTCTTTTGTTTCCGAATCATCTAAACATTTCATGATCTGATTGAAAGTGGCACTACTTCTTCGGTGAATTCTGGTAGACTCGACGAGAGGATCGCCAAGAACATCCAAGTTCAGAGTCATTGACGCCAGAGATTCTCTGTTCCTAACAACAGAGTAATCATATGCATCACTTAATCTATCTCTTTGCATGGAACCTGATTGACTTGACTGATCTTCGGGAGACTCTAGAACTCTGGACTGTTTGACACTTTTCCTTGTGTCTGATGAAATGCTTTGAGAAGGGTTACCTGGTTTCTCAACAATTTCATTTTCTTCCTCAGAATCGCTGCACAACTTCAACACAGCTTTCACAACTGAGGCATTGGCCAAAGTCTTTGACTTTATTCCAATTGCCTTCTTTCCTGATGTTTTGATGTTATTATTGTTGACGTTTCCTTTGTTTTCATTCAAATAGTCATCTTCGCTGTCTGAAGATATTACACTCTGCAAACTTTTTGCAGATGATGAAAATAGTTGGATATGTGATGCATTTGATGCTTTAGAAGGCACATTTTGTGTCTTGTATTTTGGGTTTCTGTCTACAATATAGAAAATACATTTCCAAATAAACCAGCAATTTCAATAGATACAGAAGCCAGCTTTTTGATGCAAGCATATTTCAATTTACTAATTTTTGACTCAAGCAAATAATCTCCCTGGCATCAGTTTGAAGCACTTGTTTTCCATTTGCCAACTTCAAAAGCATTAGAAAATAATATTTTGTGCATTACAAATGTGTTTTTTCCCAAGTTCTTAACCTTTATTAACACCTATTACCATTTGCAGAGTATTAAACAAATATGCCAAAAAACTAAATTTTCTGTGACTTCAGTATTTTGACCCCTAAAATTGTTATTTTGACCTCTAGAAATTTAAAGCCAGAGGTCATTTGACTCCTGATTTATATGTGGCGCGGCGTGGGAAAACCGGTCTTAATGCATGTCCGTAAAGTGTCGTCTCGGATTAGCCTGTACAGTCCACACAGGCTAATCCGGGACGGCACTTTCCGCCTACAGTGGATTTATGTTTAGAAGAGACCTCCTTGAAACAGAAAATACCATAAAAGCGGAAAGTCATCCCGGATTAGCTTGTGCGGACTGCACAGGCTAATCCGGGATGACACTTTACGCACATGCATTTAAGACCAGTTTTCTCATGACGCTCCACACTGAAATCTCTGTATACTTTGTAAACATGTAGCATGTAATAGTAGTAGGAGTCACTTAGCTTTATCACCAACAAGAGCAAATATGCTAAGAAACAAACATGTTTCTTGACCATGTAAAGTGAGTTTGTTTAAATTAACAAGAATCACAATACGAACAATGTTTGTTGCAACAGAAACACAATGTACCATAATATCAAACATTCACAGGAATTACCAAAGTTAGAAGCCAGTCTCCTTTCACTGTTACTTCCCAACTTAAGTTTTGATCTAGATGACTTCTTTTTTCCACTGGCAGACAACTGGAATACAGAAAGATGCTGCAAAAATTAGCATTAATTATTAACTTTAACACCAACACATCAACTTGACTGTATCGATCATAATATACCATATAAATACAATGTACTTACGTATCTACAAATACAATTCAATACCCAATACTTACACTACAGTAACATGTAATTACCATGATTTTTAAATAAACAAAATAATGACAGTAAATTATTCTTACAGATTGTATTGCTTCATCCAGACTGGAGTGCTGGAACCAGCCCAGCTTTTCTCCCATCTTCTGAAACATTTGTTGAACCTCACTGCCGGGCTTTGTGGAATCCATCACACTGAAAAGTACAAGAAAGCATAAGTTGAACTTGAATACTGCTGTTCAATGTTGTAGCGTGTTGTAGTGGACTAGTGGGTGGTGCGGATAAACTGGTAGGCCGAAATCATGATTGACATCAACTATTAAATGTAAATGCTGTTTTGCAGCATTTCTTGTGTAATTTCCATTTAGTAACAGTGTTCAAAATTAGCGCAAGCCAAAAAGCCTCTCCCTGGTAAATTTTAAGCTTGGTACGCTCAGATTCTAAATTGTACAACATAATAATATAAGACTTAGGGTTTTGTAGACAAACTGCTAATTTTGATGGACAAACACTGAGATACTTTTTTAATGGGCAATGAAGCCTGCCAGGCTATATTTCTGTGGTGGAAAGTTTTCCAATATAACGCAGCAAAGACATTTTTGTCACTACTTTTATGCGCTGAAATGGCATGGTTAGCAGTAAATTATATGATAATAAAATGTATATACCTTAAGGCAATTTATTATTCAACAATGTTTCATAAATATATGTACAAATGCCCTTCCATTTTGGATGCATCAGCAATTTAAACCTGATCACCATTTAATTTCTGAATTTTTTGTATCAAATTTGATACATATTCTGCTGAACTGTAAAGCATTTTGTCAATTTTATTTGTCAGTTGCAAAGATATGCCATATTGATTGGTTAAAGCTGTAACAAGCCAATGGTAAATGCAAATGGAAGTCTCTATGTAAATGTTGTAGATTTATACACTAGTTTAAAACAGAATGAAATGCATAAGGTAAATTTTGGCACATGTAAACTAGTTAAGGTGTTGTTTTGCATAATGTATATTGATGGATTATTGTTGCAAACAATGGGAAGTTTTCAGGCACTAAATGGTCTTTGAGCGATTAGACATTACAGTGAATGCTGGTCAAAACCGCATAAAACCATATGGGACCATGTACCAAAACGGCCCTGGTCGTTATCGGCTCTATTGTTACATACAGTATGCGTACATAGTGAGCATGTACATTTGTTGTATCTTTCAATTATTGTATTGTAGTTGGAAAATTAATATATAAACAAATATAAATACATGTCCTATTATGATCTTCAGATATTAGCATAACTTTACAAAATTAAACATAGTTTGTGATAAGGACACACACCAAAAAAACACCAACAAATTTATAAATCTAATAATTAAGTCAAGTAGATTTAATTGGATTGATGATTGAGATCTACTATAAGTTATTAACACACTATTACCTATATTTGTTTTTCATAATGTGTATAAATTAAGGGTGATACCGCTAAAGCACATCTGATCTTATTTACCTTATCTAGACTAGTACAGCTATGTGAAGTGTCAAAGGCAGCTATGTGAAGTGTCAAAGGCAGCTATGTGAAGTGTCAAAGGCAGCTATGTGAAGTGTCAAAGGCAGCTATGTGAAGTGTCAAAGGCAGCTATGTGAAGTGTCAAAGGCAAGCCGATAAATGCTTTAATCCATATGGGGGGCATCATCTCCCATGGAAAGAATGCCCCAGATTTCACTTCTAAATCACACATGATGGCCACATGTTTATTTAAGACCATTGTCTGCATATTAAATTAAGGCAAATAAAATGTTCCGATAGAAAAAAACCCAACCACTACAACAATGAAAAAACGTGGCTTGAAATAATAATATGATGAAGGAGTTTTTAAATTGCTATTTAAACAGTAAAGGCATTACCGGTTTATAAACAACAATAACAGCAGCAGCAATATCAGTATAAGCAGAAAACAGAAACAAACCCATAAACAAACAGTTGTATGAAGCCCCGTTCAATATGTTTGTTGTAGTTAGAATGATAATTATTTCTGTGCAATGACTTTCTTTATATTGCACATGTTAAAAAGACTGCACAATGAGCACAAGTTAAACTTATTTATTATCCATATTTTTATGTTTGCAGTAAACATAAATGTTTTTATGCAGATCAAAGCGTTTACAAAAAAGTATAGAAGCGTTTGCATGTGAGGTGTCTTTCTAATGTAGATGTACTAAATATTCAATGTTTGCTTCATTTTGTACATGGTGTACTTTACTACAGACTGAGGAATTTGAAAAGATCTGTCTAAAAGTTTAAGGTAATTGTAAGTGTATGTGTGATGAAAGAACTGGGCCGACTACGACCTGGGCTGTTTTGACCCGACACCTTCACAGCTAATTTTACCTTACATAAAAAGTAACTCTAAATTCATTGCGTGTCTAAGTAATTAGACTACCAGTTCCTGCTATGATTAGCTATGTTAGGGGAGATATGGGTAAGTACGGACATTTTTATATGGACTCCCCTTGTCATTTGGTGGCGCTTCGCTCTGTAAGATATACCCATATTATTATGACTAAATTGGAAAATCTCTGTCTTCCTAGGATTTTATCATTGATTCCATATAGCTAAATGTAGTCTAACTTACTTCAACTACGTCTGAAACAAGGCAACCCACAACCGGGAAAGTTTGGACAAGTAGGAAAAATACGGACGGTACTGGTTTTGCTATTGCAAATGACATTGGCAAACTACGGACACTATTTTACACTTAAAATTCAGGAGAACTCAATAGGTTGCTCCCATGACGCACCAATTACAATAACCAATGCATTACATCACATGCTATTTTTAGACATGTATTGCCCCAAACAATACTCTTCTAAAAGAAGGCAATATAATTACAAGTTACATGAAAACATGTAGGAAAGTCGACCTACTTATGCATTTGTCCGTAGTAACCCGTTGTCCATACATACCCAAATCTCCCCTACAGGTAACGGGACCATTTGCCCCGAAACATGTTTCACCCTGGAACTATTCGCGCCAGGTCGTTTTGCCCCCCCCCCCCCCCCCCCCCCCCTAATTATTGGGGATAAACATACAATGGGGCCAGTATGTGCATCATGCCACATTAGGATGTTTGTACAACACTATGCCCCCAACACCTATTTGGGGGTGTTAGTGTGTTATGTGTCACTTTTCAAACTGTGCAAGTAGCCCCTAGTTGCGTTCTTGCAACATAAAAGTTGTGATCTGTTTAAACTAATCGAGCAGATAATTGTGAGATATGTGTTAATAATGAGACAGCACTCATGTTTTTTTTTAAACCGTATTTTGCAAAAAGATTAACTTTATAATAACACAATAGGCAGGTGTTATCATATTCCTATACTTGAAATATTCTAATAAACATTAATAAATAAGGATGCCAAATATTTTTTTATTTTTATTTTTTTCAAAAATGTTTAATTAATATAAATGCATGTATAATTATATTTAGTTTTGTTAAATGTGCTGATAAAGATAAATGAATAAATGTCTGCTTTTTGTCCTCATCTTTCAATACAGTACTGTGTATATGAAAGAGTTTTTACTGGACACTGGTCATTTTTAAAATAAGTGAAATTGGCATATCATTATTCCACATTTAGTTTAATTAAATTCACATTATTTATTCACATTATTGCAAACTGATACCTGACCGCTGAAATATTAGGGGGCGAAACTTCTCAGGGCAAAACCTATTTCGGTGAGAATGGTCCCAAGGCAAAAGGTGCTTCGGGGCGAATGGTCCCGAATTCCCCCTACACATGTATTTCTAAAGCTAATGAGTGCATACAATGACAACATTGTTTACTTTTATCTCACAGCTCAAATTTGTCAAAAAGTTAACTGTGTATAATTGATTTTCATTACGTATTTATGCCGGTATCTACAAATAAAAATATCTTGGGGGAGGGGAGGATGTCATAGGAAACGATTTATGTGATTATCAACACTACAGCAATCGATTTTGTGCAAAAAATATACACTGTTAACACGAAATTGACGCCAGACGGACGCGAATTAATGTGACATTCAAATAAAATAAGATATATAAACATATATAAAGTTTAAAACATATATGTACATTTGCATATATAATATTTTTTATTTTTAGCGCTACGCAAAAGTGGGTAACATGTCTTTCGTTGGCTAAATTATATTGAAAACCACAAAATAAATGATTGTTTACATTTACTTACGCATTTAAAATTAGCGCTTCCCTATAATAACGGCTACATGCCACTATTTGTTATGTTACGTTTTGACTATTCTGGTACCCGATATATACTTACTTTGTGGTAAAGGTCTGGCATCACCCAAATCTCTTATGGTAACACCAGTTAAATCAAGATGGCTGAGGTACTTTACTTACTGTAGGCAATTTTAAACGATCTTTAAAATTAAGTACTTCTTCACCTGGCGTTGTATTATCGTTCCGCCTTTCATTCAACCTTTGTTTTGTCTGTTTATATGCAAGCTTGCCATTGCAGTATAAATTTTAGTTTTGTTAAAAAGCTCACCCAAATTAACTTGATGTCTATTTCGGATATTGGATAAGTGTTCAGGAACTAATGCAGAGTAAGCATTAATGCGTATTAGTAGTTAATTTGATTTCTAATTATGCTCAACAGAATAATCCTGTTAGAGTATATTAAGTTTGTGTTAAAGTAACAAGTATTACAGCAAACGTAAATGTGTATTGCATCACCATATTAGGTTTATTACATTGGAAATACATCAACAATGTAGGTGTATTTAGTAGCAGTTGATGCTAGTAGAACTTACGGCATAATTCTTGTTTTTATATTTATTTTCAGGTTGCTGATTCATTTAGAAATTGCTGGATTCATTTTGTGTGCATGGTTGGCCAACTGTACTGGCAATTCAAAGGATCTTGAAGTAGGCTGTTATATATTTAAAAAAATAAGTTTTTCTGCACAAGTATTGTTTTTTGTTTTTATTTATGTTTCATTATTACCAGTATTAATTAAAAAATCATATACACCTTAGGTATTATGATTAAGAAGGTGGAAAAGTAGACATGCCTTATAGAGAAAGGAAATTGTAATTAATTTATACCATTAATGAAAATGCCTTGAAACTTATAGCTAAAACACTGTACATGACACTTATTACAGTGATATGACAGGAAATATTGACTAAATCATTTTATGTATAAGACTTATGCCTGCTCATAAGTAATATTATTTGGGCATACATATAATTAAAAAAAAATTAATTACACTGTTTAAACCTTTATTTGATTTATTATTTCAAATCAAACATATAATAACACAGTTAATTCACACATAGATTCTTATGCATTTTCTAAACCAAAACATCTACATATATATTTCTGGTTAATAATGACACAATGCTAATGTTAATAAGTGCAATACATGTTCTTATTTGGAATACAATTGTCAATTTATTGCATACAATATATTTTAATGACTTAACATGTTTACTTTCACAATAAATGTATACATGTGAAGTATTTTTTATATATATTTGCAAATCAACCATTTCAACTGTATACAAATAATGGATATATCGCTAAAGAAAATTATCTACATTAAAATATTCACTGAAATAATTTGATGCAGTGTAGGCTCAGGCAATGCACACCATCAAACAAATCAGTACTATAGAATTGAATATATTTAAATTTAATTGCTCAGTGTTCTCTACAGCTACAGATAAAGTAATTAAATTATCATTTTAAACATAGAATAAGTTTACTTTCACCTTTCAAAAGGACAACGCATGCTTGAGGTATGTTGCAAAGTTTGTAAGATGTCCTCATTATTGCTTTGTTTGATACACACTGTTAATATTCACATTTTAAAACTTACTCATATAAAATTCTTATTATACAAAGTGTTCTTTTACATTTGACATTTTATAATCTCATGATAAATCCATTAGATACAATAGTAATCACACAGATGAATAGCGAAATTTCTGTTTATGAACTTTCTTGTCTTGTGAAGTTAGAAGAGAACAGTATCACGCATGTTGTGGCTTTTTGTCTGTTCTTTCTATCTTCTTAGTGTTGTACTGATGCCTTGGAGTGGAAACAACACGTCCGAATATCCGAAATATATGTATGGATGTTCAGACAGGTTATTCAGTATATTTAATCGATTTACATTCAATGAGATTTAAATCACTAAAGATCGCGATATACTAAAATGAAATATAATGTTTGGTTACAACGAAATGCAAAACGATTGCAAACAATTTAGAAAGCTATGTTTTTATGTATGACGTATCGATAGTCCGCCATATTGTATTGTCCATGAGTAATCGGCCATGAATTGGTTGACGTCAGACTAACGTTTTGACCAGATTCCCACCATTTCATGTTCGTGCTAAGAACTGAGAGCAACAATCCTTTACGATTTTAACTACAAAATTTAGTTTTTCGCATACATTTCGCAATAAATGCAATTAAAGCAGCATATTTGTCATCTTTAAATTATAAACCATGTCTCTTACCAACGTTAATTTGATTTTTCCTACAAAAAGGGATAATACATATATATAACAGCTGACACAAGACAATAAATATAACACATTTCTTCGAGTTTTTCTATAATATAACTTGGAGATATTGATTTCCATGCTAGAATACACATTCGTAATTACCCATTCAGGGTCATGATTTTAGAAATATTTATGGGGAGGAAAATACATTGCTCTTCAAATTGTTCACCTATTAAACGTCATCAATGGATCCAGCAATTTTAAGCGTTATCATAGGAGCATAGCGCTTTAAGTTTTCTCCTTTTTTTCCTACTAACTAGTAAATATATAAGTGTTCTTGTACATTTAATTCATTTATGAATGTCCTCTGTATGATGATAAAATTATTGTATATCTACTGTGATGTCTTATGCTCTCTGTGATACAAATAAATGAATGAATGAATAAATGAATGAATGAATGAATGAATGAATGAATGAATAAATAAATAAAAAATAAATAAATAAATAAATAAATAAATAAATAAATAAATAAATAAATAAATAAATAAATAAATAAATTAATTAATTAATTAATTAATTAATTAATAAATTAATAAATAAATTAATAAATAAAATAAAAGAAAATAAAGAAATACATTTAAAAAATAATAATAATAATAATAATAAAATAAATAAATAAATAAATAAATAAATAAATAAATAAATAAATAAATAAATAAATAAATAATAAATGAATGAATGAATGAATGAATGAATGAATGAATGAATGAATGAATGAATGAATGAATAAATATATATAAATAAATAAATAAATAAATAAATAAATAAATAAAATAAAATAATAAAATAAAATAAAATAACATAATAAAATAAAATAAAATGAAATAAAATAAATGTAAAATAAATAAAATAATAAATAAAATAATAAATAAATTAATTAATTAATTAAATAAATAAATAAATAATGAAATAATTAACAAACAGACAAACACACCAATAAATAAATAAATAAATAAAACTTGATGTAAATGCCATTCAAACAGAGGAAATGAGCTGAATGGAGAAAAGATAGTAATTATATAATTTAGGTTGTGTTGGTTTGGCCCTTTTCTTGTTTACATTTTGATGACATAATTGTGATTATAGGCATTGTTTGCACACATATTTTTACAAGGAAGAATATAAGTTGACTGAGCAGCTGGTTAAACAGAAGTCAATTGTCCTTTGTATATACAATTACTTTGTCATGAGTTTGATACCAATTTCGGATTTTCATTTTTCCAAACATTTTTTTTATCGAAAATATTACGCTAAGTTAAGTTTTCAATGTATAGATTTTTTGATTTACTCTCCGGATCCCTTGTATTGTAAATGTATATAATACCATACCATGTATATAATGATAAATGAAATATTTCCTAGTGTACATAGGCTCTTTAATAGAGTGACATGTTTATTGTATTTTAGTTACGCAGATCCGCCATCAATTTATACAATGTATGGAAATTCAAAATTAAGATGATTATTAAGGAGACATCAAATTTTGACTTGAACTATGCGCACATTCCATAAAAGCGGTACAATATACACGAGGATCTCAAAGGCATTATTAAACCAAAGGCAGATTTAGCGGAGGCGGAGCGGCGCACGTCCCCTTCTTAAATAACTTTAACTTATACATTTCATTACCAATGACGTATTTTTCAAATAATTTTTGCAAAATCAAACCCGTTCTGTGGTAGTTTCGTTAATTTGACGGCATTGAACAGTTCCGATATTATAGCCTTATGTGTAAGAGAGACCAACAACAGTTTGTTCGCAGAGACTGAATATTCCCGCGCCCTTTAACTTAAAATCCTGCACCCATGCCTGGTAACTGCAGTCACCTCATCTGTGTAATAGTCGTGCTGACATTGTCATATAACTTAACGATACAATAAAGAATACAATAAAGAGACCTATTCGAAAAACTGTGTTATCATCACTTTAAATAAAGCCTGTTGAAAATGTTTGTAGTAAAAACTCGCAAATCAAGATCGTCATTTTTGTGTGGTTACCAGCCGAACCACTCTAACCCCATACTGGTACCAAGTTTCAAGTTTTGTATTCAGATACTAGGCCAAACAGAGAAAACAATTTTAACTGCATAAAAATCAAACAGAAGTTTTAAATTGGAAGGTGATTAATTTAATTTAATTTTGAAATAATCTTTTAACAAACACAACTAATTGAAGCAATACATTGTTTTAAGAGCTAGAAAAAAGCTGCTCCAAACTGAACATATTTGGTGTCCGCAATTGTTTTGGTATATATTTCTTTCGGTCATATCGAAAGAAATCACAATATTACGTCTATATTGGCCGGATCCCAGTCAAACACACATAGTGGGTTCTAACCTTAACAATATTTGTCATTTTCTAATGCATTTGTGGAAAGTTGGGTAAAAGGTTTCATGTGTATATTATAACAGACAAAAATAGATAAATTTATATTTGATTTATGTATTTATGTAATACGAACCTGATCTCGATTTCCGAGATTACAACGAGATGAATCTCTCCAGACCGGAAGTTTGGAAGCTGTCAAATTAACAAATTAACATTGAATGTATCATAGATCATTCAATAGCATATAATAAAAGGTAATTGAAATATGAATGTTTTCCCTTTTGAATATGAACAGAAATTGTTGTTGCATTGGTTTGATGGGTAGTTATTTATTTTAATTCACGTTCAGAGAAATAAACACCCGTTGAGGAAAACATGGCACTCGTGCTCTGAAAAAATATTAGTCATTACTGACAATTGACATAACTTACATTAGGTCAAAACTTTAACTTGCCCCCCCCCCCCCCCCATTTTAGGCAAGCAAAACTTTAACTTGCCCCCCCCCCCCCCCCATTTTTGGCAAGCAGGTCAGAACTTTAACTTGCCTCCCCCCATTTTAGGCAAGCAGGTCAAAACTTTAACTTGCCCCCCCCCCCCCCCATTTTAGGCAAGCAGGTCAAAACTACTTGTCCCCCCTTCCCCCCATTTTAGGCAAGCAGGTCAAAACTTTAACTTGCCCCCCCCCATTTTAGGCAAGCAGGTCAAACTTTAACTTGCCCTGATAGGTTTTTACTTTTGCTTTGTGCAAGTAGGTTTTTATGAAGACTGGTTATAATAATTTGGATATTGGGTGGAAACTAGAGACACAGTTATTATACACTGTCACTCAATGGAGACAAGCTTGTAATGTTTTTATAGCTCAGCAGCAATCTGCATTGAATGCTGTGACCACTTCAGTTTAAATACAGCAAGAAAACAATTCCATAAAGCACCATTATAATTTTGGGGAAACTTTTCCAATAAATAGTTGTTTCAGATTCTAAAAATTCCTACTATGAGAAAAAGTCAGTGTTCGCAAACATTAATGGAACTTTTTCAAACTAGTGGCAGTAATTGTATTGTTTGCAAATCATGTTGTGGTTGAAATATCCCAGTAATGAAGTTGAAATGCCCAGAGGTTTTAATAGCCTGAAGAAAATGCATTGTGGTCAAAATGTTTAATTTGCATTATGTATCATTAATATTTGTTTTGTGTTTTCTCAGGTGCTGTGATTCCTGTTCGAAAATATAGACGCCATGCAACAAAAGTAATTGATGATGTCTCTTGGTATGTCATTGTGTTTACTATAAATGTTATAACTTGTCTTTCATTCATGGTATATTCTTGGTTGTGTTTGTGTGTTACAGGGATCTCACTAGGATTTTAAAATAGGAGTCCTGGGACTCCTTCCCTTTAAAAACTAGGAGTCCCAAATAGAAAAGAAATAAAAGTGAAGTATGTTACACACGAGAGGGAATGGACTTTTTATAATTTATACAATATATATCAGTTATAAATAGAATAATAATCATGATAAAAATACTACTACTACTAATAATAATAATAATTATTATTATTGGGTTATGTAATTATAATGATAATAATACATAATACTTAATAATGTCTTATAAAACAATATTTTTGTACCAATGATTAATTTTAAAACAGGTAAATTCTGGACAATTAGCAATTGATGGTCTAAACTTGTTAACTGATGTGTAGGCCTAGTATAAAGTCATGATGCCTCGATTACAGTGCAGCAGGCAGGTACCAAAGCGAAAGTTACTGTCAAGTAGTGTAAATGTAAAACAGGTTTTACAACACAAAAACGTATGAAAGGTGCAATTATTGGTGATATTAAACACCAAATTGTGTGTTTGCATGTGTTTTACAAATGTTTTGTGATCTGTAAAGTCGGCGACGAAAATTTTCGCGGGGTTGCGAAAATATGTGACATTGCAAAATTTTGTACTTAAATTGCCGCCAGTATTGTTAATTTATGTCTTGTCATAGGTGTTATATACTAGAAAGTTCCTTAGTATATGATTATTGAACAATGCTTTTATATTCCTGTCAAAATTCAGCCCTAGATTTTCGTGTTAAATTTCTGTCAAAACAAATACTCCTATCAGTATCACCGTATTAACTCAATTTACTGAGATTTAGTTGTTATTCATGAAATTTGATTGGCAGTATAAATTAGTGAAATCAGCTGAAGCTGTTTTTCACTCATTTTAACAATGTTGTTTGTTTTAAGTTGTCAACTATGTTCTAATTGTTCGTAATTGGGGACGCCTTTTGTCACATTTCGGCGATTTCGCACATTCTAATTGACTTATGGATTTAAGCACAGCAATGAGTGACAATGTAATTTACCAATGAAAATTAACAGTAACTGTCTGGAATGGTGTGGGTGGAGCTAAGGGACTGCTGTGGGTGGAGCTAAAGGACTGGACTTTGACAGCTGCAGTGTGTACTGGGGTCGATATTGATTTTGTCACGACTACTGCCGAGTTTACTGCAGGCACTCATGTATGTGTTAATTAACAGGGTATACGCAGAAAGCGAAAAAGCATGCATCCCAAGGACTCTTGGGATTAGTTTGACATGCGTCCTTTTGAAAAATTATGCGTCCAAATATGCTTGATTTTGCATTTCCGAGATCCCTGTGTTATCAACTTGACACAAAAAAAGTTATGAACAGACTTGCATGAAATTTAGAAATGGGCCAATGGGCAAATGATAAGATAATAGATAATTAGAAAATGAAAATAGAAAGATCAACTTTTGGGTTCACGTCTGACTAATTACAGTCTTTCCCACTTCAGTTTGTTGTGGGATGCACTTATAACTACAGCTGTTGTTGGTATTTATGGGTTTCCATAACTGTTAACCAAAATAAGAAGAGGAAATGGTGATTCAATTCATATACAGTATTTCCTCTTCTTATCCTCTTTTTTCCACCAACTATGATCATAAGTGCAACAGAGCAGGTATCAATGATAATTCTTGGTAAAGTTCAATTCTCATTATCATTTAATTATTATGTTCTTAGAGAAGATATTTGTTCTTAAAGAAGATATTTGTCTGTGAAGTTGTGCATCATGTTCTGTGAAAATGTATGTTCTTGGTGCAATCAAAAATAGTGGTATTTTGAGCAAATATATCTCATGGTCAGGAGCAGATGAACATGATGTTCTTTGTGAAGTGGGGTGACTATGGCGAACATTGCTTTGTATGTCCTAACAGCAAATGTGGATTATGTTTAAATTTTTGTAAGCAACCGTTTTCTTGGAGCAAATAATCATTATGATTGTGTGTTGTTAACTATATGCAAATGTGGCGCATCGTGAGAAAACCGGTCTGAATGCATGTGCGTAAAGTGTCGTCCGGGATCAGCCTGTGCATTCCGCACAGGCTGATCCAGGACGGCACTTTCCGCCTAAAGTGGATTTATGGTTAGAAGAGTCTGCCTTGAAACAGAAAATACCATAAAAGCGGAAAGTGCCATCCCGGATTAGCCTGTGCGGACTGCACAGGCTAATCAGGGACGACACTTTACGCGCATGCATTAAGACCGGTTTTATCACGACGCGCCACAAATATATTTTTGGTGAAGCTTATTATTATGCCCTGATAATTTTGAGAATTTTTAAAAATTTGGTAAAATCAAGGTTTTAATCAGCTTATTGCTTCTTATTAAGGTTTTTCTCTTCATTTACCATTGACTATTTGCAAAAATATATTGAATTTCAAAACATATTCAACATTTCTGTGTTGACTAGCCAAGAGAACCAGCAGGGGGTGTGGTGGGGGGACAAAAAAGGAGCAGTTTGTAGCACACTGCTATTTTGGATCATTCCCTAGGTTATAGTTCTTGGTGTGTGTGAATGTTTTTTTCATAGAACAACTGAGACTTAGAATTATAATCTTTTTGATCTGTTAGCAAATACTTGCTGTGGTGAAATAGAGTGTAGAATTTTCTAACAGAACGGTTGGCTTTTACCAAAGTCTAAAAATGGATTCTTGGTACAGCCGACATACAATGATGAAACTAGTGTGGCATCTACAGGCATAGCCATTTCCTGAACTTGGAGTCATGCAAGTGTGATAGCTTGACAAATATTTTCTTTATTTATTTTCTTTCCATGAATGTTTAGCTGTCTTTGTCAGGTTTCTTTGAACAGCCAACACTTGATTAAATTCCTTGTTCAGTTACAACAGGATTTGAAGGATTGTTCTTCAGAAGGAGATTATTTTAAAAATCATTTTCTGCTGGGAATAAATTGGTATCATAGTTTATGACAATGTTATTAATATATACAGTACAGCTCACGCAAAACCAACAAATCCCTCGATCCGCGGAGTTTAATGACAGCGAGTCTAAGCGGAGTCGACTCGGCATCGACCATCGTAGCCGCGTCTGTTCACCGAATCACTCCGCATCGGTTCGCCGAGGCACTCCGCATCGGTTTTCCGCGGCATGATGCCGAGGAATCCCACGTATCATATTGTTAAATAATTCAATTACATGTATATGCCGAAACAATTAATTAATTTTACTGTGTTGTTGTTTTCAAAATACAGTACATGTAAAACTGGCCGTAATTCGATTTGAACCCATTTTTACGACATTCCCAAGTGAATGCATAAAATTTACATTTTTATATTGTTGTAGTTATTGTGTAGTTATTGTGATATGATTATTTTATATGGTAAAATTATGTGATATGAAAATATTTAGATTTTGGCACCGGTTCACAATAATTGTATTGTTATAAGTGTTTATTATTTGGTAAATTTATGTTACGTAAAAATTATGATGGATTTTCGACACCGACTGCTAATAATCACTTAGTTACTAGGCCTAGGTTCTTTGTTCCGAATTAGTATTAAGTTCAAGTTCAAACGTTTTATTTTAAGTCAAGTTTATTGCATGAAACAATTTACAATGTTTATAGCAGTACATATAATAGGTGTGTCTAATTTTCATAGCCTCCATTTTGTGTATTTCACACCTGATGCATTTTTTTATTGACATGTTTGCTTGTCTTTTTAGTCGTCCAGGACGCAAGGAAGCCGTTTTCGCACCTAGCTTAGGATCCCGCACCTGATAGATTCATAATTACGTGTTGTTTTTGCCATCATGTTGAGCTGAGATAATTAGCAGTTTGAAGCCACATCAAGAACCAAGATTTGATTGTACCAAATCAAATGTTGTTTTGTTAATTGACGCAGTGCCAATTATCTTCTTATTATAACACATTGTTTGAACATGCCTATATATACTCGTTTCGTTTTGCTCATTTATATACTTTCATATTGGAATTGACTCTATATAGATTTGCATATATAGCAGTTACCTGTAAATTATACCTAAATATATATAATACAAGTATTTGTTGTTATTTATAGTTTAGGATATATTTGTGTGTAGTGAGGATTATTTGTGTACGGTGTGTAAGATACCCTGCGACAGCTGCTGGCAACGGAGACGTTGTTCTTCCTTGTGCAGTTCTTGGAGGACAAGAAGTTCCAGGTTCGATCCAGAGACAACATAATGCATGCCGGCGAAGTAAGGCTCATTTTACATTGCATTGACATACATGATTACTTTAGTAAAAGAAACAACTGATCTTAAATAGCAAATATATATGGAAAAATACAAATTTTGATTGTATGCACCCGAAGGCACTTTTAACTAGACCTTTGCTTAATCCGCTACAAATTTACTATATATATAATCCGAATAACTAGACATTTGCTTAATCCGCTACAAATTCACTATTTCTAATCCGAATTTCTCCAAACGTTTCAAGAACAATAATAACATATTACGCTTCGATGTTTTTAATTACTTGGAACGCTGGTTTCTAACATACATATGCCAATTGCGCACGTGCGTTTTGTTTTAGGCATTGTTGTTTTTTGGTTTGTTGTAGTATCTTTTGATTATGAATGCGTCAAATTTCTTTTATGACCCCTTATAGCACGAGGAAATATAACTATTCAATGAAGCATTTGATTTAATATACATTTATTGAAATATGTGTACGATGGGGCGACGCAACATTTGAAACCCATGCAATCGTCATTTTTCAATTCAATTCACTTTTAAAAAGGTTACAGTTGAAAGTGCCCATGAGTTTAGATATATTTTCAAACAAGTTATGACGTTATTAATCTAGTCACACAAACAACAAGACTTAAGTGGCTGTTGTAATATGTATGAATGTGTACGACGTAACACTTATTTAACGTTTTTATACAACGGTGTTCGAGTTATTATTTTAGTAAACGAACAAGTTACTGACTACAGCGACTAGATGTTGTCTGAAGTTTTATTGTATAGTTGAGAATCATGCTCGATATAGCACTGTGCACTAAGTAGCAGTTTTCAAATTTTAAGAATGTATACGAAGTAAAGTCTCATTTTAAATTACAAGTTAACATAAAACAAACACCTGGTAAGATGTGTTAATAAACTAATACCATATGGAATTTGCATGTTATAATTTTATGGACCAGAATATAAATGTATAATGCCAGACTTACTGTGCATGAAAGGTGTCCATTTTCGATGTTGACAAATTATAAATATTGTTTAAACGGTAAATTCTGTGCTATTGAATTGCATGTTTAGTTTTTCATTTACGTCCAAGTTTATCGTGCCACTAATGCATAATCAAAATCGCAAACCTGAGCATAATTATGTTTCCTACATTGTATCTGGACGTTGTTTCTACAGTGTGACTCAATCAAAATTCTATATTTTAATAAATACAGTAAACTTATTCTACATGACTACAAAGTCAATAAATGAAGGTATATGTAAGGCTCATTCAATTAGCATGTAATAATTTTGGTTAAATACGTAATGTACTGCAGTGGTTCAGTTAAAATGCACAATAATACAAGTAGCAAACAATTTAATGCAGTTCTATGACGAAACTTGGCATCCACATTTTAGTAAATCCGATTAACTAGTTAATGAGGAATGTAGCTTTTGCACGAGTATCCTCATCATTTTCCAGTAGATTTTGAAAGAACTTGATCGATTTTCCGTTGGACTCTTGTCTGAATATTCGATTAGGCGTATCACCAGTTGCACTGCCGTTCATTTTAATGCAAATTGGTACAACCTTGTACATGTGGTCAATGTACAGGTTGCACTGATCTGCAGTCATGTGGAGTTTCTAGAAAGATTCATTGGCCATTACCAGTTCATCCTTAGTTCTGGGTTCATTTTTTGACACATGTGACTTAAGCTGATTCCAAACCATCTCGATTGGATTCAAGTCCGGACTCTGTGCTGGCCATTTCGGGTTGTTAATTCCATTTCTTTCCATGAAATCCCTAGCCTTTCGCGAACGATGTTTTGGATCATTATCCTGTTGAAACCTATGTGATATGGGGAAAGTAGAGCGAATAAAAGGCACTAAGTTATCACCTAAGATTGAATTGGTATAAAATTCTGAGTCCATAATGCCTTCAAAAATGTTAATTTTCGTTGGTCCACGTCGACTTATCCCTGCCCAAACATGTAACTTCAATGGGTGTTTTGGCTTGGGCATGCACTTATTTACCGACTGTATAGGCCTGTAGGACGTCCGTTTGTTGGAATGTAACTGAATGGAAGATTCGTCTGTGAAGATAACGTTGTCGAATGTGTCGTTAACCTCAAGAAGACTCTCACAGAAAGCTTTTCTTACAACCTTGTTCGCTTCGCTTACTAGCTGTGCATACCTAGGAGTTGCACTTGTAAACCCAGCGAGCTTAATGGCGCGTTTTGTAGTAGACAGACTGAATGCCGCTCCTTTTTCAGCCAACTTTTTATGAATGTCCGTACTACTAACATTAGGATCATGGCTTAATGTTTCTCTTATTAAATCAATGTCACATTGGAACAACTTCTTAGGTGCTCCCGTATCATGACGTTCGTTAATTTCACCATATGAAAAGCGTCCACTTTCGTACGATCTAATCCAGTAATTCACCTGATTCCGGGAAATAACTACACCTTTACATGCTAGGGTTGAAATAATACGCTTAGTTGAGTTCCCACTTCTGTACAAAGATATCATTTCAAGTTTTGATTTAACATCAAGTTTCCCCATTCTACAAAGTAATACGCGAACGTATGTACAGAATTGTGGAGAAAAATCTGTATATAAGCGAATAGAAGTGACATGTTTAATGCCAAGTTGATGACACGTATATCTGGTATAAATTAACCTGTATAATGCCAACATTGGATGCGGCATATGACATGAAATACGAACATTCCAAGTGTCAGTTTTATGACGAAACATAAACTTGTTTGATGTCAGAATATACCTTTATTTATATTGACTAATAAAACAAATCGTGCATATTGGTACTACGGCATTCACAAGACCAGGCAGTAACCTGTTGTTACCCTGTAAGCCCTGTGTTATTTATGTAGTACACTATTGGAAATGTGATTCTTGCTTATAACATTTCAACTTCTAATGTGTTTTTTTTTAAAGCAGTCTCATTTCAAAATGATTTTATAAACAATGCCATTTAGTTTGGTATAAAATAAATATGAAAATAATAGATTGGGTCTTTACGCGCACGTACATTTTTTCATTATTATTATTATTATACAGATTGAGATCGATCATGACTACAATGTTCGGTGGGGAAGTGCCAAGCAAGTTGCGCGAGCAACAGTACTTGCTCGGGGACAAAAGAATGACATGGAGAATGAAATGCAGGTCAAGATTGATGCGGCCTCGTCAGCCCCGACGAAGAAACGGAAGGCTAAGGAGCCCGCCAACACCAAGATCATGATTTAAAAAAAGGCGAAAGTTGTTTCCGTTGGGTCTCCATCAAGGGAAGACGAGCGAAACCATCATTCACAACGTACCACAGCCACCCTGGAGCGACCGGACGCCACCGAAAGACCAGCCGCCACACCCGCCACCGAGAGACCAGCCGCCACACCCACCACCGAAAGACCAGCCGCCACACCCGCCACCACAAGACCAGCCGCCTCACTCGCCACCGAAAGACCAGCCGCCACACCCACCACCGAAAGACCAGCCGCCACACCCACCACCGAAAGACCAGCCGCCACACCCACCACTAAAAGACCAGCCGCCTCACCCACCCCCTTAAGACCAGCCGCCACACCCACCACCGAAAGACCAGCCGCCGCGGCAGAACGGAATTCGCCTGTCCACAGGAAACCATCCACAAGTGCCCCGGTAAGGAGGGTTGCCACACCGACAGAACCGAGTGGACTTTCACACATACTTGTACTGCTCAACCGGATGGAAGAGTGTATGAAAGAGCAGACGAGGATAATAAGTACCATGGACCGCTCTGTAGTGACGATGAGCAAACGCCTCACTGCCATCGAGGCTCGGCAAGAACGCCTGGAATGTATGATTGGCCAGCAGCGACATCCGCCACTGGAGCCAATAAACAACGATGACAACATCGAGGCGCCAGACGGAAACCTCGTCAGCAAGGCCACCGTGGCAGCCATAAACAGAGAGGCCAACAACAAGGCGCACTTCGCCTGCCTCCTTATGCCACATGTGTTCCCAGAGTTATTTGGGGCCAACAAGACACGCTTTCTATACAACTGGCATGGGGTGGCAGGGAAGCAGCCATTGGACGCCACCCGAAAGGCGTACGTGGAAAACTTGACCAAATTTTTTTACAGCGAGGCAAGATCCATGACGGGATGGGCGGCCGTCGTTGGGCGTATCAACGAACGTCTCAGAAGAAAAGAAAAAAAGAAACAAGCGATCCAGCAACCTGAAGTGTCCGGCGCCCGAGAAACAACAGTCGAAGGTGACAACAGAGACGTCGTGTTTGAGGATGACCTGACTGACTTCACATATTTTGATATGTAAATATAGTTGTGTTTTCTGTTTTACGTTAGTATGTTGATTTGTTTTCTTAAATGTATGTAATGTTTTTAAATATTTTGATTAGTCTATCATTTCTCTACAGCTCCATCAATTTCCTTATTTTATACTATAGTTGATGTGTCTCTGATTATGAACTTAATGTGATTGTGAGAGTGTATATGCTTATCAAATGTTGTTTTTATGATCATAAATTTTATAACCAAAACGCTATTATAACATTTAATATCGAACTTATTTCTAAATCCTAACACATGAACTATTCAAACTGTTATGTAAATGTTGTGTAATTTGATCAGACATTTTGTGTTTTGACTTTTGTTTTGTATGTAAATATCTATTAATACTTCAAACTGTAATTTTGTAATAAAGAAATTTGCATTTACCTACGTATATAAATTATTTAATTCTGTGTATGACTTACGTTGTCCTTCACTGCAAGTGTAAAAAACAAACTGTCAGCCACACACTTTGAGCTCAACTGAAACAGAAATTCGTTAGGCGGTATACAAACGAAGAAAAAGCAACACAAGTATACTACGATGCTTTAATGTTTATTAAGTGCAAGAATACTATAAGGTACTTCATTGGGAATTGTACAGATAATCACGCAGCAGTAACAATTAAGACGCATTTTCGGAAATTAAATGTATATGTTTCTTGAATTTTATAATCTTTAAACTATTCAAATATTTGAAAATAGCTCTAGGCAGACGTTACAGTTACACACTATACATGTATATAGTGTACCTCTAAAATTTCTCCTCGGCGTTCCGCTGCGTGAATGGACACGGCGGCATTCCGCGGATCGATGCCGAGGCTGAACAGACGCGGCGGCATTCCGCGGATCGATGCCGAGTGCCTCGGCGATTCGCCGCGGAAAAACACGATGCGGACTTCGAGTAATTTCGCGAACAAAAAGATCTGTCCGCGGCGTAGCCGAGTGATTTGCTGGTTTTGCGTGAGCTGTACTGTATATTGCAGAATAACTCATATCAGAGGAATGTCACCAGATGTGCATTTCCTTTAATTCTTACAAAATCCATATTTTCTGGGTCGCTGTCAGTGTTTTGTTAGCAAACGGAGACAACTGCACTATGAATCATGATTTCTTGTTTTTAAGAACTGAGTTGTCAAACCTGCTTCTGCTATGACAAGGAAACTAATAATATTTTATAGGTATCTGGAATGCACTGTTATTTTGTTGTTCATTGTTTATTTAATTCAAATTATGTACATCAGGTTCGGCACTGTTTGTTCGAAAACAGAGTTCATGATATTTCAGTGCAGGATTTTATTATTATGATTATTATTTAAAAAAAGATTGAAAAAAATACTTATGTATATGAAGAATTCAAACAATATAATATGTATCCGATAAGACTAATTGTTTTATGTTTAAAAGGATCCAATATACATGCAAGATAATATGGTCATAAGAAAGGATCCAATATACATGCAAGATAATATGGTCATAAGAAAGGATCCAATATACATGCAAGATAATATGGTCATAAGAAAGGATCCAATATACATGCAAGATAATATGGTTATAAGAAAGGATCCAATATACATGCAAGATAATATGGTCATAAGAAAGGATCCAATATACATGCAAGATAATATGGTCATAAGAAAGGATCCAATATACATGCAAGATAATATGGTCATAAGAAAGGATCCAATATACATGCAAGATAATATGGTCATAAGAAAGGATCCAATATACATGCAAGATAATATGGTCATAAGAAAGAACTAGAGATCTCAATGCTAGTGTTTGCTGTTTTTTATGAATTATTCATGTTTATAAATCAGAACCTTATCTTTTGACTTAATAACCATTGATCGAGGTTGCTTGTTGCCTAGTTAATTGCCATTTTATTGGCCATATCAAGGCAGATAGTGGCAGAGAGGTTATGGAATAATATCCAATTCATTATGTTGTTTTTTTCAATTTTCTCATTAGGCTTTGATATTCAGTGCAATGGTTCATTTTGTGTGACATTTTACCCCATGATTGTAAGCCATAGATTTGCTGGGTTGTTTAACCCACACAGTGTTCATTAAAAACAGTTCACGGAAGTGACTGAACTGATTTGCAACTGTTTCAATCAAAAATTAAGTGTAACACAAGCATTGGGATAGTTACATGTTGTTGTTTTTTGGCAACAAAAACTATTCTGTGGTTGTGTGGTGTTATAGAGTTGTATTTAGACATGACAGTGATTATAAATATTAATATATGAAGTGTGTCGTGGGAAAACCGGGCTTAATGCATTTGTGTAAAGTGTTATCCAAGATCAGCCTGTGCAGTCTGCTTTCTGCCTACAGTGGGTTTATGATTAGAAGAGACTACCTTGAAACAGAAAGTTACACAAAAGCGGAAAGTGCCGTCCCGGATCAGCCTGTGTGGACAGCACAGGCTAATTCGGGACAACACTTTTTGCACATGCATTAAGCCCGGTTTTCCCATGACATGCCTCATATAAATTATGATTTTTTTTTAGCTAACCTGAGCACAACGTGCTCATGGTGAGCTTTTGTGATCGCCTTTTGTCTGTCGTGCGTCGTGAATCGTAAACATTTACCTTGTGAACACTCTAGAGGCTACATTTGTTGCCCAATCTTCATGAAACTTGCTCAGAACATTTTTCCCAATAATATCTTGGACGAATTCGAAACTGGGTCATGTGGGGTCAAAAACTAGGTCACTAGGTCAGATTGAAGAAAAAGCTTGTGAACACTCTAGAAGTCACATTTTTTGCCTAATCTTCATGAAGCTTGGTCAGAACATTTGTCTTAATGGTATCTCGGCAGAGTTTGAATCTGGGTCATGTGGGGTCAAAAACTAGGTCGCTAGGTCAAATTGAAGAAAAAGATTGTTAGCACTCTAGAACATTATTTGCGCAATCGTCATGAAACTTGGTCAGAACATTTGTCCCAATGGGATCTCGACCGAGTTTTAATCTGGGTCATGTGGGGTCAAAAACTTAGATATAGGTCACTAGGTCAAATTGAAGAAAAAGCTTCAATGTCAATATGTACTTAAAAATGTGGATGTCTGTTGTCTCTTACGTTTTTCAAACCATGATGATTAAGGCCACATTTCCATTAGACCGTATCAGTATATCTAACACATGGAAAATTGTTTGACTAATGAAACTCAGGGGAGCGACCCAGGGCCATTTTGCCCTCTTGTTTTAAGTTGGATCATCGTTTATTTAGCCATCGAGATATTTGTTTTGCAAGAGTTATAGTTATGTGGGTAACCATTGACATTTTGTGGCAGTTTAATGTTTGTACCCCTAAGTCTCTATTCTTCTGTTGGAATTTGCGGCATGTTGACTCATAGCCATTGCTTTTGTTATACCAATCTTATTTTAATGCACCTAGTAATTGATTTGTCAACATTGTATCAACTTTAACGCTTGTTGATGCATTATTTTGTTGGGTATTCTACCTTTGTAAATCTTCTACTTGCAATATTTTGGTGTGTAATATCCTTTCATACGTTCATACAGTGTAACAAGTGTAACACGCCAATTCAGTCTTAATTATTCAAGAAATTGCAAAATGCACTTTCTCAACCCATGTCAGTTCTTAAGTTCGCAACAGATATAAAAAACATTACGCACTTATACTGGGGATATGTTGTTGATGGCGCTGGTTTCTTTGTTTGGCGTTTCTCGACGGAAATTAGTAAATTGACGAAGAGGGAGAACGACATTAGTGGTATCGTCTCTTGCTCACTGGACCGTGAGGCATCATGGAAAATTCCAGGATTTTCTCTCCCGAAATTTGTTGCCATGGGAATAATTTGAAAATAGGTCTTTATGTAGTTTCCTGTGGACGAGGAGAACTAATAATGTTATTGGACAGTTAATCAAACTGCATTGATTTGCTTGCGCCAATATGAGGTGTTTTGACAGCTTACGAGATTTCTGATTTAAGCTGTAAGTGTATTGCCCACATCCTGCTGGTGAACAAATAAAACTGCGGTGGAAATAATGGTTTCGAGTAATAGAATGTATTGTTTGCAACACATATTGCACTGTAAAGATGACAAGAAATTGAGCCGTAATGATTTACGGCCTCTCCATCAACAGTTGACAGATTAGTGTGAGGTAGCAACAGATTGGCTGGGGATGTGATGTAATTTTAGTTGAATTGTGGTGTGGTTGGCAGAACACCAATGTCATTTGACTTTTACATGGATTCATAGATGACATTGCCACATCTAAAGTACGTTATGAGTAGGATGTTGCCAAATACAGACCCGTTTATTGAATGAACTTAATCATGTTTATTTTTTTTTCTGATTATTTTGTATTTTGTCGATTTTTGCGCAAAAAAAGTAAATCAAACTAATGTTGACGAAGAAAAAAGTTGTTGAACCAAAGTAAATGTAAAATTCAACCAATAAATTATATACACAATCTTGTGAAGAACTATGATTTATACAGTGAATTTGCAATTGTACGAATAGTCACCAGGGCTTATATATTTAAATATACTGGTATGTCATTTTTGTGGTTATTTGAAACTAACTTAAATTAATATGTCTTTTTGAAGCCACATTTATGCATTATTTATTTTAAGTCATTATCTATAGACAGTGCAAAGAGTTATCCTGTAATTATTAACTATTATTCGATGTTTGTTGAAGCTAGCTGGTAGATGATGGTTTGCTTTGACTGCAACACTTAAGGTTTTTACATTGTTTCAATTTTTACACTATTTCAATTTATCAGCTAAAGCCAGAGTTTTTTTATTTCTTGATTCTCAGACATTTTTGGAAAAGTGTCCGGTTGGAGGAGGGAAAAAAAAGTAAATAATAAATAAAATACCACAGGTACTGTTAATGACTAGAATTTCACAAATGGAAATGGGCAGTGATATGAAAATCTTTTTGAATTATTACTTACAAAAATCATATGACACAACATTAACTTAATTACTGCATTAAAACTATCACATAAATACCAATAATAGTAACATAAAAAGGCATATATTATGTTTATCATATAAAACTACTGTTAAAATGTGCTCACACAGTACGCCAGATATCGCTGGACAGTGGTCTTATTATATGCATAACAGCATGATTTATTGAAGTAAAAACTACATGTAACTGAATATATCTTATTAATAAATCAATATATACCAATGAAACTTGTTAATTATAATATTGGTATAAGGTTATAAATGCAGTGTTCTGGCGAGGCCGCGAAATTGCGATTTTATCGCTTATTTTTCACAAATGTCGCCAAAAAATTGGTCTAGTAGCGAATTTTGTTGCATACAAAATTTCATGGGATGAATCGTCAAAAAGGCGAAATAATTTGGGGACGAATATAAAATCTCTTGAAGTGTACCGAGTGCGAATCAAACATCCGATTGAGGTCTTCTTTCTGATTGGTTGAATTAAATATGGCACTACAATCTTAGCCAATCGATAAGTTTATCTCCATATTGAAGAGTATTTGTTTTCCAAGATGGAGTTGTCTGCTGCGTCGCCCCCCCAAAAAAGCCTCAAACGTTATTGAGTAATTTCTCCTTGCAAAACATCAAAACATAACAGTTTGTTGGTAACGATACGAGTCTGGCCGTCGCTTCGCATGCTGCCTGCACCCCTATTAATAAAGCGGGTGGCGGTCTAGAAGTTTCTTTGACAGAAACTCAAAGTGCCAATGTCACGAATTTGACTTAAAAACCTGAACCTGAACGAAAATCCCCAAATTCTTGGTTTCAAGAGCACAGTTGGCTTGACTATAATGTTGAAGGAAATTTTATGACGTTTTCAATTTGTATTATGCACAAAAAGAATAACGTGTTTTCCATTGAAAATCACTAATTGTAAGTTTATTAGTTATATCAGTTATTTGTGTTGACAGTTTATAAAAAATAACATTAACCGTGTTTCTGATGTTAACTGGTGTTGGCTAAACTAATACCAACCACAGACACTTATATACAAGACACAACTAGTAAAGGTAAAACTTGTTATTGATTTTATCATTTGTAGGAAATTGTAGGTGTATTTTGTTTGTGTCTCAAAAAATTTGGAAATGTCCCCAATTTTTCATGAGCTGTGAGGCAAATGTCTCACCTTTCGTGATACCTCGCCAGAACACTGTAAATATGTATTTAATACAATGATACAGTCATACTAAGATCTTAATTTGTTTTTACTGAGTATTTTCTTCTGACTTTAAGTGTTGCATGATTAATATATAAAAGAACACAGAGCAGATCATATGAATCATACAGCGATATACATTCACAATGAATGTTACATAAAATTTAGTCATTTCTTCAGCGTTTTTTTGCATTCTGTGTTAACAGGTTGAAACCCTTTCACAAGTTAATTTGTACAATATCGGTTACATTCTACACATTATTGTTATTATTATTTTTGGGAAAAAATCCGGTATCTGGATCCAAGAACCAAGAAATAACAAAACTCGCCTAAAGTAATTTAAGCTTTAATTGTGTGCAGTCTGCAATTATGCCAGGATTCGGTTCTTGGTTAATTTTAATTAGTGAAGCTAAACAATTAATAGATTTATATAATCCTAATAAACACTGATACAAGCCATCAGGTTGTCAGTTCGGTACCTTTTATGGTATGCAATTTTCCCCATTAATCAGTGAAGCTTCTCGGTTTTTCTCCTATATTTGCCTGTTAATAACCCCAGAAACCTTTTAAACAATTAAGAAATCACAATTCTTGCATGTTTGATAGCTGTAAAAATTAACTCGAATCAGATGCTGCGTTCCATTTTGAGCAATGCCATTAGCTAACATTTTATTAAGCACGGGATGTTTCGGTGTGCGGTGTCGTATTACAAAGAGAGACCCAGGTATTTAAGCCGTCATCTGACATGACAAACCGGCTCCATTTCAGTTGACAGGTAATCGGAGGCTTTCATGCCTAATGCTGGGGTTTTTCGGATGCAGAAGGACTCTTCAAGGTTCATGAGAGCAAAAACAGCAGAAATCCTGCCAGATATCAATTTATGAACCATTAGAGGCTGCAGTGGTTGACCGTTCGATTCTTTCTCCAAGTTGTAGTTGATTTCTTCCACTTGGAAGTCAAATGTTACATACAAATACTGCTTAAAATTGCTGAATCTGTTCGTAAATAATAAGTTTTGGTGATCAAAGTTTGAGGTATGGTAAATTGAAATAAATATGTGTTAATATGCCTCTATTATCAGCTTGTAGCTTATCGTAGATTTCACGCTTCACTGACTGTAGGCTAATATTGTGCATGAGTAAAAGTTGAGAATGGCGTTAAATTTATCTAATAGTGTGAGCTGCTTATGTTAATGTTGCTTACGTTTTTCTAGTAGACAATAATTTGGGAAACGAGCGTTGTGGGCACAAAGTTTGCCAAATTTGAAAAATTGTCATCACTTTAGTGATTTTGTCACATTTGGCGACATTGGTGATCGCCAGCGGGAACGCTGATTTTCTCCCATGTAGTGTCTTTGTGATTACACCCTTTAGGCTTCAAAGTTTTCTGTGTCTGTGTGGACTTAATTTGTTCTTTGGTAGGTGATTCATTATCTAGATCAGTATTTAGAAAATTTGCTCAACATATTCATAAGAGCTTTGTGTAAAGTGACTCATTCGTCAAAAGCTTTGATGTTAAACTAGAGACTTGTGAACAATTGAACAAGATGATTATAAGTTAACAGAATCCAATAATTATAATCATAATGCACCTATCAATATTTTCTCCCGGGGGGGGGGGGGGAAGTGGCGGACAATCCCAGGGGAATTTGACTAATTGTATGTTGGGAAATCAAATTCCCTACCCTAGAGTCAAGCATTTTGTTCTAAATCCCCTCAATGGGGTATGCTTAATTGGTGTAGCAAATGGCCCGGGGGGGCAATATGACCAGGATCTAAAATCCAAACAAACTCTATTACCCTGGGACCCGGAATCATTCGGCGTGTCAAATTCCCGCCTTTTGGGAATTGCTTTCAGTCTAAGGTCCTTTATATGCCCGCCGCTCCCCCCCCCTGGGGGAAAATATTGATTGGTGCATAAGTAAGTCATTTAAAGGGACTGAACTCCAGATGGTCCAATTGTAATAACGAAAGAATATTGTCAAAAATACATTATTTTCTTAAATAATCATATAGAACACATTAAAAAACTAGACACCTATGTTTTTCTTAACCTGAAAAACAATGATTTATATAGTTTTCGTCCTTTTTATTGTCCTAAAATCTATAGAGTCTTCAGACGCTATAACCCATCGAGTATTTTAAAAATAGCGCTGTTTATATTTAGGATAATCACGTGACAGTTTAGTTCAGGTGCTTGTATTGGGGAAAGCTGTAGTATTTTTAAATCAGGAATACCGGGCTTCAAGGATAGTTCAAGCTAATTCAACTTCCATTTTGCAATGAAATATACGGGTTATGACCATATGTGATAGTAGTGGTTTTACACATGTTTTACTGTTTTGGCTTAACTACAAAAAAACGCACATTTTTATGATCATCTGGAGTTGAGTATCTTTAATATATCTACTTGTACAGACTAGAATATAAGCGCTGCTCACTTCCCTTCTCACAGTAAAAAATATGGTTTGTAAAGTCCAATGATTGTAATACTGTTCCAGAAATGCAACAATAAAAAGCCGCCATCAATCATTTCCATTACACAATATCGTCTGACAAAGATAACTGGGTTCCAATGAATGACGAGACACCATTCATTAAACATTCGCGGTCAAACAAAAATTGGTACTTTTGACACCAATGGTGGCCACTGTTTATATGTCTTTTGGCTGTAAATTGGCAATAAGCTGCTGTAATTTGTTACTCAAGGAGCTTATTTTATGGGGATGGTCAGAAAATACAGAAAATAAAAAGAAATTGTGACAGCAGTTGATGTCTTGGGAACATTGTTCAGTGTATTGGTTCATCTGAGGTATTCATTTGAACCAAAGGGTAGTTTTCTTGAGTTGTCATAAATATATATGAAATAATAAAAGCAAATACAAGAAAAGTATTAATTTTTTTACAAAAGCTGAGGTATAATAATTGTTAGTATTGGTCACAAACGTTTTGTAATGTCATTATAATTATGCGCTATTGGTATTTTGCTGATTGTGTTCGAGTAAAAACACTACAAAATGGTAAAGAAATAAATTAGAGTGGTGCTGCACATTTTATATCTAATATTCATTTGATTTGCATACTTATTCAGTTATTTTATGTCAGTGAAATCATTTTATGACCATGAACTTCAGTTTAGTCTGTAAATGTTGGAGCATTTACTTTAGCATATTCTACATCAATTTTATCAGAATTTTGGTACCGTACAAGTAGATATGAAATGTAAATATGAAATTTTTATTGAAATGTCCTTTATAATGGCTTTATTTTTCATGTGAGAAACAAGTGAATGCTTTGTTTTGTTATTCATTTACATCTAAAACTTGATTTATGCATGGCTTGCATATGAATTATTTTTATGCAAATGTCTCCAGACAACAGTATTTGCAGTTGTAAATGTGATAGTTATGTTTAGATATATTTTATCATAGTTATCTTGAGATGTATTTTATCCCCTAGGGAAAGATCTAGATCGAAATAGCAGGGTGCTGCACCCTGCTCCTTTTTGTTTCCCCCCTGCTGCCCCTCTGGGCTGGTCAACACAGAAATGTTGAATATCTTTTGAAATTCTATATATTTTTGCAAATATTCAATGACAAATGAATAGACTATACTTAAGAACCTAATTTAGAGGCATTTAACTCATTAAAACCCTGGATTTAGTAAATTATTAGAAATGTTAACAAACAGGTCTGGCTTTCCACCCTGCTCCTTTTGGGCTGCACCCTGTACCTTTTTTGATCCTAGATCTTTCCCTAATCCCCACTGAGCATTTTACAATATTCAGGAATCCGGAGGTGATATGTTTCGAACGCTATGATGTATCTGTTTCTTGTTTTCACAGTTATAACACTCATCCTTGATTGATTTGGTTCCATTTACCCTTCAATCTGACATTCAATTGGTCTAGATGATTGTACTGTCATGGCCCGTGAATGGAAACCGTAATTTATCTATTGTAACGCATCGTCACACTTCAGTGTCTAATGTAGTAATTACATGTGTGTGCCCCTTTGTAGATTCAGAAATGAACCCACTCTCAAAAGTGATCGAAAGATCGAAAAAGGTTTAACTTACACAAGTTATAGTACTTCTTAACCCATTTATGCATCTCGCCTGACGTTGAGACTGCATTGCCTCAAGTTAGTTGACAGTGTGACACATTATCTTATTATCACATAGCCTATGTCCTGTATCTGTCTCTCCTTTGTTCTTGCAGTTACAGCAAAGCAGAAGCTTTTGTATAATTGCTTTTGATCTGCCAACTCTCTGCTTGTAGTGTATTGGTGGATTCTGCAAAAGAGCGTAACATGCTATGAGGCGCGTCGTGGGAAACCTGGGCTTAATGCTTGTGCGTAAAGTGTTGTCTTGGATTAGCCTGTGCAGTCAGCTCAGGCTAATCCGGGACTACACTTTCCGCTTTTATTGTATTTTCTGTTTTAATGTAGTCTCTTTTAAACATAAATCTACTGTAGGCGGAAAGTTGTCCCGGATTATCCTGTGCGGACTGCAAGGGCTGATTCTGGACGACCTTTTACGTACATGCATTAAGCCTGGTTTTCCCAAGACACGCCTCCTATGTTTTTAGATTAAAGATATCAGTTTCCTGGAATTAAGGCCTAAGGCCATATGAATTTGTAAATGGAAACAAACACACACCAGCCTTTTCAGTTTTTAAGCAATTTTTTAAAGATAACTCCTTTGTGGTCATGTATCTGCGTGCGAGAAGTGCTAATTTTAAGGAATGTTCTTTTGTTGCCTCATGTTTTGGTTGATGGCTATGGTATTTGTTTATCACTACAGTAAATATGATGTTCATTAAGTAATTAATATTTATTTAATCAAGCAGGGTGCAGTAATGCTCTTCAGTGCATTTTCACCACATTTCCCCTATCCCATCTCATCCATTTCATAAATTGCTAATTAAGCAGTGGTTACATGTAACTAAGTGCAAGAAAATGCCCCTTGCTGACAGCAGAGGTTGGTACTGCAAATTTGGGAGTGATCTGTTTGTGATTGTTGCTGTGCATCCAGTGTGTACTTCAAAAGGCGTTCAGACATGAATTATGGAAAAAATTGGATACTTTTGTCCATTTTAAAAACAACGGGTGGGTATGCTGCGGAACAAATCACTTGAAATACGCAGTAAATAATAACTCTAAAAACTGGTGACTAGAGCTGTAGAGGTGAATCAGTTCTTGTAAGATGACTGAAGCAAGTTTTTGCCATGTGTTTATCAGTTACGCTAACAGCTTGGAGTTATCTCCCTTACAAATATTCATGACCATTACACAAACAGCGTGGTATTATCTCCCTTACAAATTTTCATGACCATTACACAAACAGCGTGGTATTATCTCCCTTACAAATATTCATGACCATTACACAAACAGCAAGGAATTATCTCCGTTACAAATATTCATGACCATTACACAAACAGCATGGTATTATCTCCCTTACAAATATTCATGACCATTTCACAAATGGCATGGAATTATCTCCTTTACAAATATTCATGACTATTACACAAACAGCGTGGCATTATCTCCCCTACAAATATTAATGACCATTTCACAAACAGCATGGAATTATCTCCCTATTCATATTCATGATCATTATGCACCTATAAATATTTTCCCCCAGGGGGGGAGCGGCGGGCATATACGAGACTTTAGACTGAAAGCGATTCCCGACAGGCGGGAAATTGACACGCCGAATGATTCTGGGTCCCGTCGAAAATAGACATTGGTAGAATTTTAGATCCCGGTAATATTGGCCCCTGGGCCATTTGATACCCTTATACGATCTCCCACTGAGACGATTTAGACAAAAATGCTTGGCTCTAGTGTGGGGAGTTAGACCCCCAAAAATGTAATTAGTCAAATTCCCCTGGGTCAGCCCGCCGCTCCCCCCCCCCCCCCAGGGTGAAAATATTGATAGTTGCATAAGTTCAAGGTTATTAGTACCAATATATATTTCAGTGTTTAGATCTGGCTTTTTGGCAGACACAAGTTCATACAGTTTGACAACCAATTTGAGGAGACCTGCCTTGCTGATGGACATATGGGTCAACAATTTAACACTCAAAGGGCCATGATTCTAATTAGTGATTCTTAATCAAAAGGTATTAAGCTGTTATAGATTCTATTCAAATATTAATGATTTTTAGGTAGAACAATATGGATAAACACATGTAAAATTGCTATAAGACGCCATCCTCTTTGAGAATTAAATTAATTTTTTAGTCTTTTTGATATGATTCTATAAATGTATTCAATATTTGTCTTGAAATCTGGTTTGATTTTAGGTTAAGATTTTTGTTCATTTTTATTTATTTATTTTTGTTTATTTTAAGTAAAATGTTTAGTAAACCTTTCTGTGATATTATCCCATGTTTTTCAAATTAATACTGTGGTAACAATTGATGATAATTATGTTACAGCATCTTGTTATACATGTTAGTCTATTTCTGTTGCAGTATATTTATCTAAAATGTATTTTATTTAATGGCATAACTATCATTTGCCTGTATGTCATGTCATCAACACAAGGACCACAATGTAAATAAGAGCTTGCTCTTTATTGTGTCATCCTTGGTGCTGGTGTACATGTCATGGCTATTTAATGCTCATGTTGTAATTATATATTATGTACTCCTTTACCGAAATAAATCTCTATCTTTCTAGTGTAATGGTCATGAATATTTGTAAAGCCTCGGTCACAACCGGGTTGCGTCGACCTTACGTGGAGCTTGCGTTAAGATTTTTGTCAAAAACGTGCTTCGGACCTACAGCGCCTGTGCGTGTTTTCCTCGATTGCAAGTTTGCCACAACAACCGCAACAGACATTAGCGCTAGCACTTAAGTTCATGTGTCGGCCTTGCGTCGATCACCCATCGTGCAGGCACTGTAAGGGCATCGTGCGTACATCGTGCGATCAACCTACGGGCACTCTACGTTTTTTGCTTCGCACTTTCTTGCTTATTACTTACGGCTTCCGTGCGATAAACAAACCGGGGATGCAAGAGAGAAACTGACAACTCATGCTCGCCGCAAGACATGTGCGATTATCGCACGCCGACCGGAAGGAGCTACTGTACTTTACCATGTATAACGCGCAGTTTTTGGCCCCCAACTTTCGATTTAAAAAGTTGGTGCTTTAAAAAGTTGGTTTTTTGGTTGAAAGTTTGCGAAAATTCCACGATTATCGTAAATATCCGCCATATTGATGCCATTTTGTTTTCACATAATACTACACCCAATCATCTTTCATTCTAAATGGGCTGTTGTCGATATGTAAAAAATGAGAGCGTAAGTATGAAAACCGCAGTGCGGTAAGTTTTAACTGTAATAAAAATGTGTGAATAAAATATGCAACAAATTTCTTTGTTTGTCTTTTACACATTGATGAATGCCCACTGTAGATGACGAGGATAAAACTGACTGACAATCGCCCTTTACAGGGCCACACATATTCTCGAAAGAATTATCTCAAATTGTCAAAATTATAGTGTCATGTAACCCACGCGCACTTGTCATAAAACGCTTATCATTTACATCAGAAATAAAAGCTATCCATTCAGTGACACTGATCAATGTTTCGTAAATGGCTCCAATTCATGCAGGATATTTATGAAAAAATATTAATATTCGTGTTTTTGCCACAATACCATTGCTGTCTTGTGGCGACCATGCGTACAACTTGCGATTACTATGCGCTGGTTGTGCGTCATCATAAAAAGTCGCACGGTGACCGTAAGGTCGCCGTAGGACAGACGCACGTTAATCTTACCAGTCGCAGACACAGCTATTGTCTGCTAAACGTGAAAGTTGGCCACACGATGCCCGTATAAATTCCACAAGTTCTTAAAAATGCATGCGTTTGCCTTGCGATCTCACAATCGTGCGTTTGGTCTGCGGTCTGCGGCCACCGCATTGGGTTGTGATCGAGGCTTAAGGGAGATTATTGCTTGCTGTTTGTGTAATGGTCATGAATATTTGTAAGGGCGATAATTCCACACTATTTGTGTTATGGTCATGAATATTTGAAAGGGCGATAATTCCATGCTGTTTATGTAATGGTCATTAATATTTGTAAGGGAGATTATTCCACGCTGTGTAATGGTAATGGATATTTCTAAGGGAGATAACTACACGCTGTGTAATGGTCATAAATATTTGTAAGAGAGACAATTCCACGCTGTCTGTGCTGTTTCCTATTGTATAAGGGACCTAACCTTTGTGCATTTTTTTCATCCATAGGTTTTATGAAACAACATCAGTATTGGAAAAAAGATTCCGTGATGTGGCCTGGTGTATGATTTACCCATAATTTTCCAAAATTTGCATAAGGGCTTGAAAGTGACAACTTGGATACATCATTTACTGGGAATGATTTGATTGCATGATGATGTGATTCCATGCCAGAATTACAGTTTTCATGAATTCTGAATGGTGGTTCCCTACAGAGCTATTCAAATCACTGAAAACAGTCAAGAGTGGTTATTTTCCATGAAAAGCATTAAAAATGGCGCAGGTTTCGAGTTAATATAAAAGTAATATCATTTTTATTCATACCGATATATTATATTTATGGAAGCCACATTAGATTTTCCACTACAATTAAATTACTTGTTTATCGTAACAAATTAAAGTTCTTGCATACATGTACTGTATTAAATGATAGTAAACTTTAGTTTGGGATTCGAAATTTCAGATGGGAATAAGCAAAAAAACAAATATATATTTTAATAAAATAAAAAAAAAATGTAATTACTACATACCCAGGTGTTTACCGACTGCTATCACGCATATGCTAAATTTTATTTGTACAAGACTTTTACATTTCAGAAATAGCAGTGTTTTGCATCACAATTGCAGTCTATTTAAAATAAAGACATAAAGCTGCAGGTTCTTCACTTCATTTACTGTTATTATCATCTTTATTATATGCTTAAATATATTATTATATATAAAATATTTAGTTTTGAAATTATTATTATGATATTAATACAATGAATGGTCAACAGCTGTTTAAAAGGCCTAAAAATTAGGAAGTCAGCAAAATATGAAAAAAAAATCATATTGAAGCTTGAAATTTCGGAATATGGTCTGATATTTGATCAGATTCTCATTATGAACATTTTCTCCTTAGTACAAAATGTAAGTTGGTGCCAAGAATATCTTCTGTTCCTTTATTGGCTAACAAGCTTCCAACTTTCTTGGAATTTCAGAGTTTCATAGAGGTCCATGAATGAGTAGGAACACTAATTTCATTGATGTGCCCATTACTTGATGCTTCCCTTGTTTTACAATAAGACTAACAGCATTAAAATTCCCCCTTACAACAGGCTTCTTCAAGACCTTGCTCAAACAAGCCTCCACGAGACCATGATCAATAGCCTCCTCTAGAACCCAGATCTGGTCGCTGTATCAGTGTATTTTGTTGGAATGAGCATGGCTTACCAGTAACAAATCAGTATCTTAATGGATAAATGTTATGGCTGGTGTTGCTTGATAGTGTTTTATTGGATAATGTGCCATTCTGGATATTGGATACATCCCTTGGTTTAGGAAACTTTAAAAGTTCTTATACCATTTATTCTGTCACAGTGGTTTTGGGAGATTTGCAATGTAATGGAAAGAACAATATATGATTTAAATATATAAAAAAAAAGTTTGGTTGCTTTAAAAATTTAAATATTTATAACATACCTGTATTTATGGACTTCTGGGATTTTTTTTTTCAAAAAACATGTTTATTCTGTTATGGTGGTTTTGGGAGATTTGCAATCTTAAGTAAAGAAAAGAACAATATGTGATTTAAATATATAAAAAATGTTTTGTTGCTTTAAAAATTTTAATATTTATAACATACCTGTATTTATTGACTTTTGGGATTTTTTTTTCTTCAAAAAACATTTTAAACTTTTATTTCTTCATATTTTAAAATTTACATTGTGTCATGTTCATTTAATGAACCTTTGTTTTTACATATTTATTTAACAGAAAGCTTAGACTGTCCTGGTGAAATATTTAGATTTTGAACAATTATGTGTTTCTATATAAATGTGTGAACAGTTTGTTATAAGTAAATACTTCATATTTATCTGAACCCATAATAAGTGTTCAGTGGTGGAGAAATCTGACCAGAATTCAAGCGAGCAGCTTGTATAGTATATGAATGCGAGATCTATAGCCTGAGACATGTGACACCATCAATTATGTAATACCGCTAAAATCCAAGAAGGAATGCGTTTGCGGGCCCATAGGTTTCTATTGGCCTGAAGTCCCTATGGACAATGTGTCATATAGTGTTTACAATGCTGTCAGTGCTGGCCCAATGTGCATTACAAACGAAAAATGTTTTGGAGAAGACGGGATGGAGAATCGTGACCCATTTTGTCCGGTCGCTCAAGCCGGCTTAATGTCTTCAAAGGGAATTGTTCTGAATGCGGCCTATAACTACAACCATCTGTGTCCGCGCAGGGCTCGAACTCGTAAATTCAATTTGAACATGTTCTGGTATCGAAATTTGTACCTGAAAGAAAACAAGTTTGAGCATTATTGGACCTTGTACCGCAATCCCTTAGAAGGTAAATTGTAGACGGTATCTAATTCACTGGTTTTGAGTTCTATTTGTCTTTAATACTTATAGTCATGTATTTATGGGTGCCAAAATTGTGTTGTGTCCCCTTTAATTAAAAAAATAATGGGATTATAAATAAGGCTTAAAAAAAAATTGTTTGTTTCAGGTAACATGCCCCAAAAAATTAGGGTAGGTAGGTCTGGATTTATTTATATTATTTTTTTTTTGGTAAATGGTCAACTTGAAGATTCTAAAAATGAATAAATATTCAAAACGTGTCAGTAATATCCTTAAACATTGTTTATAAGTGGATACTATCAAAACAAAACACTTATTTATCCAAAAACACATTTAATTATTGAAAAAGGTAAATAAACCAAAAATCAATCTGACAAAGCCAATAAAATGTTCTAGGGTCGGGGCATTTTTTTAGGGTAGGTCGGGTTACCTGAAACAAACATTTTTTTTTTTACGCCTAACAATTATAATGTAAAATTGGTGTCTGTTGTCATGGCAGTAAACAATAGTCCCTGACAAACAAAAACTGATTTTATTACTTATATTTTATATTATACATTATAGTCAGGGTTGTCATTAAATGTAACAAGCGATTATTATCAATATGTAAGCAATTTGGCCAGGGGTCTATGGGGCCCCCTTGTGATATTACCGATTTCAATTTTAATTTAAAGTTTCTGAAAAACAACCGATTTTCTAATGATTTCAAATGATTAATAATGACAACCCTTTATTGTACATTTAGTTAACATTAAATTGCAGTGAGCATTTCATCTCTTATCCAAAATCAATCAAATTGAATTAAACAAGGTTTAGTAATTTCAATAAAACATTTGTTTTATGAGCAATTCCCTGACATATCAATTCTATTGACGATAAAAAAAAAGGTGTTGTAATTTCGTACAGCCTTTTTTATGAGACTTCAACAGTTTGTCGTGAACAGGAAAGAAAAAACAATAATAACATGACAGTTACACTTAAACACAGAAATATAATGAAATAATTCTGTCATGACAAGATTTCTATTATGTGATTGCTTCCCTATCTTGATTCAGATTGCGATTGTAAAAGTGGTAATTAAGTTGTAATAATCACAATGATTAATAATCAGAACAATTATTATTAACAGCAAAATTCTACAGAACAAAACATGAAATATTCATGAACACATAATTTAATTTGTGTTGATAATATTTGTAAATCAGTCATACTAAGTTATTTGTTCAAAAGTAATTTAAAAATATATTTTTTTAAACAAACTGGTATATATTTTCGAAAGCATTATTTTTCTTAGATGTAAATCATTTGTAGACGCATTTTCTACATTTTCTGCATTTCCTGGTCGTGTGAAAATTGTAATAGTCCTATGCTTTAGCATTGTTCATAAAGCTACGTACATGGGAACTTAATTCAATAATTCAGTTATGGTGTCATTAAAAGTCTCTATTTAAGAGGAATGTTTTAACAAATATTTTCAAGAAGCAGTTTATATTAAAGCCTCTGAATATATAATTATATAATCTTACTTGTGGAGAAAAAAATCTTAAATTCTTTTTATATCATAATATAAAACAATTAACAAGAATTAACCAGACTGTCTTTGAATTGTATTTATTGCTTAATATATTTGAATGAACATTTCAGAAACAAGTGTTCATTTATTTTTATTCTATATGTTGTTTGTTGCTATAGGAACCCATACCCGTTTAAGCGGGGATGGTATCGTAATTTTGCTTTAATGCTTGAATTTGATATAAAATATATCGTTTAAAATTTGCAGTTTCGGTGCCAATTGACGTATGATGTCATTGGCGTATTCAACATCATTTGTCAATTTTCTGACGTCATTGTAGACACGACTGGTTAGCAAAACGAGTTTAAGCGTTACTTCCCATTGTTTTTTTCGTGGCATCATCGGATGCAACGGGAACGCCAGTATTATAAATTTCTGTTGTGAGTTTAAATATTCGCAGACCAAAACCTATAAGGCACCAACATGTCACGGATGCATGTTTTTGAGTGGCACAGACGATTCTTGGGAAGGCAGTGTGTTGCTGGAAGACGAAAAAAGGAGGGACCGGATGACGTCAATAGATTCAACGTTTGTTGCTACAGTTAAAAACGTTGTTGATATGTGCGTCACTTTTCAGGACATTTGCAGATGTGTGATATTATACTTACCACTACAATATTATACTTTACCACAACAACACGCCAGTCCATACGCAACCATTTAAGCTAGATATCGGGCCTTTGGGATTCGAACCGGTTGATCACCCTGCATACTCGCGTGTTTCCCATAGTCAAGTCGGCATTGAAGGGCACGAGGTTTGAGACATTTGACCACCTGTCACATGCGGTCCAGCGTGTTGTGTCCCATTTAGATGAAGAGTGGTACATTGACCTGTTTCAGCAGTGGATAGCGTGTCATGAAAAAATGTGTAGCGTGCGCTGGTGATTATTTGGAAAAAAATGACAGAAACACAATATGTCATTTTGACGTACTGTACAGTTTTCGTCTGAGCGTCCCCGAATGTCAAGTACGGTTGTTATTATAATGTATGTACATTTTTTATTTCTTGCATTACAGCTGTGAAACTTTCCGCTAATATAGATAAAAGAGTGGTAAGTTTTAATGTCTTTTTTATTTACGTGTGTGCCTTGTTGTTAAAAAACAAACAGCCTCAGTCTGGTTAATTCTGGACCATCCCTCGTATATTAGTTTCAAGATCTGTTATTTTGTAAAATGTCAAAGGGGATATTAAGCATCACGATATATTTTTCTATTTCATGTTTTACCATTGACATTTTGTTTTTCAATTCAGTAAATCAATTAAAATGTGCTTCTTAAATTGTTTTAGTGCCATCCATGCAGGCCAACAAAAAAATCAGTTTTAATCTATGTAGAATAAGAACACATTATAGTAACATAAAGATACTTCAATAATCGTCTGTTCGGCTAGTGCAGTGGTTGGTACACTCGCTTCTTACCTAGGCGTCCCGGGTTCGCTTCCCACTCCCGGCGCATGTGAGTTTGGTAGGTGGTCACCATACCCGACAAGTGGGGTTTCTTTTGGGTACTCCGGTTTCCCCCCACATCACAAGACCACACCAAAATTGAAATATCTTCAGTAAAAAATTAATAGCTGGTAATTGCCGCTTTAATTCAAAATTCGTCCCAACTTTCGTGAGTCTCTAGTAAGTTAACTAGGTAGGAGTGCTGGGACACGCTCCGGTTCCTCACATAATGCAGCCTCAGACATGGACGGACCTCATAAACTTTGAAATACACACTTTAATAATGTATTTAGTTAGAAACAAACCACATGTTAAACTTTATTCTGTAATAATTAAGTGATACGTTACATCTGCATCCTGCATTTTTCATGCATAAATCAGTACAATTTTATGTTTATTCTCATTACTCATTCTTTTGAGAAAATAATGTCAAAGTATTAAATAATTATTACGGCACTTACATTTGGAACCGCATTTTAGACTTTTAAATAATGATAATTTGAATTTAAAAAGTTAAAAATTTAAAAAGAATAGTTTATTTTAGGTAAATAAAGAAGGAATAAATTCAGGAACAGAAAAATACCTCGAAATAACGCTGACTTCGAGTTCAAAATAAAGATGTTCAGTTGTATTGATTTGATAAAATGTGCATCCCGAAAGCCCATAATTATGTTTCATTTGAAAAATTATCACTGATAATTTTCATAAAATAGCACTGTTATGGTTATTTACACAAACACTACTTCTAAATATGGAGTTTTGAAGATATTTATTGCAAGTTCACTAGTGTGCTAAAATGGCGTTCTTTAATTGTTACAGTGTTTATTGCACATCCATTTCCTGGAATGTTTCTTTAAACATGATTTCTACATTTTAATTATGTACCTTCTGGCAGTAATTGTTGTAACATTGTTTTTCTTGTTTTACAATCATAGCAGTTTATTTCTCAGGCATTAAATGTAGTGTCAAAGAGTAATTTGTCTGGATAAATTTTCTCTGAATTGAAATTTGATGGTTTTTAATTGACATTCATGAAGGATTTTCACCTGTGAAAATAATTTAGCACTTATATTATTATTATACCCCCACAAACAAAGTTTAGGGAGGTATAAAGGAGTGAGCTTGTCTGTCCATCGGTCTGTCAGTCTGTTGGTTTTTGGTTTCCAGATGATAACTCAAGAAAGGCTTGATATATTCAAATAATTTTTGGTACACATGTGTAACATCATAGAATAAATGTCAAGGTCGATGTTGGTTAAAAACCACTAAATTTTGACAGAGTTATGGCCCCTTTTCAACTTAAAATTCCCTCAAAACATGGATTCCGGATGATAAGTTAAGAAAGGCTTGACCTATTCAAATAATTTTTGGGACACATGTGTAACATCATAGAATACACGTCAAGTTCGATTTTGGCTACAAACCACTAAATTTTGACAGAGTTATGGCCCCTGTTCGACTTAAAATTCCCTCAAAACATGATTTCCGGACGATAATTCTAGAATGGCTTCATGTATTCAAATAATTCTTGGTATACCTGTGTAGCATCAAAAATTACAGGTCAAGTTTGACTTTGGTTACAAACCACTCAATTTTGACAGAGTTATGGCCCTTTATTTGACTTATATTCCCTAAAAACATGGTTTCCTGACTGTAACTCAACAATGGCTTGACATATTTAAATAATTATTGGTACACTTGTGTAGCATCATAAAATACAGGTCAAGTTCGACTATGGTTACAAACGACTAAATTTTGACACAGTTATGGCCCCCCTTTTGGACTTAAATTCCCGAAAAACATGGACAATAACTCATGAAAGGCTTCACATTTTAAAATTATTTTTGGTTATGGCTCCTATTGAAATTACATTTTTCCAAATACGCTGTTGACCATTCACAAATTAAAGCACTCTCTCTCTGTCCATTTCTTTCCAATGGATGCCATAGTTTTGTGACAAGGCCATATTGTGGGGGTATATCCGTCACTCATGTGACAATTCTAGTTTGTCTTGTAGCTCTTTATTGCTGGTCATGTTAAAAAAACAAACAAACAAAAACAATTGAACTAAATGTAAAAAAAAAAAGATTTGTTACTACATTTATGTTTTACCGGATATTTAAATTTAATAATTAATTGGATATAATGTAATTCTGAAGGAAAATATAAACACAGACTGAATATTTGTTTTGTTGAATGTCAATGACATGGGGAAATTGTTAATTTCTTGCTTCTGAAGATTTGAATTTTCAAGAATTGTAAAATGTGCTAGTTTGCTTTATTGTCTCAGTTCTGTCTGTCTACAATATATGGACTTCTTAGCCAAGAAAATTAGCATTTTGTTGACAGTGCCAGGCCGTATTTAGACATATGCACATATTTATAAAGAGAGAACAAAATTGATCATGCATTTTATTTCCATTGAATTAGCTTTTTATGCTATGATGCAACGTGTATTTTTACCAGTAAAACTGCTTTACTGACCTAATGGAGTGTTATTTGAATAACAAGTTAAACAAAAATCACTATCAACCATTTGTTTTATTATGAAGAATATAGCCTTACAATATAAAATTGAACTATAAATGCAAATTGCCACACATTAACATCCAAGGAATTTATGTTTGAAATTTACTTATTTAGTACAAGTTTTTATTAAATTAATGAGCGTTGTAAATACGGGTACAAGTTTACGGACAAGAACTCGTGAAAGTGCAGGTGACATGGGTTGGGACCTAGCAATGGAAGAAAAATTGTCATAAAACTATAGATTTTAAAAAGCTATTATTCATTAGTGATCCGTTTCTTTTTTTTTGGTGGATAAATGAGAGAACATCTCGAAACTAAATACAAATTGTTCCACAAGGACGTTAATATAATACATATACATTTATGTTGTTTAAAGACAAACAAGAATTAACTTATATCGTGATACATGTATGTTTCTTTTTTAGGTGTATAAATAAGAGAACGTCTCGAAACGAAAAGAAATTGTTCCTTATTAGGGAGTTTATTATAACAAATCTAACTATATATTGTTAAAAGACAAAAAGTCTTTGATATGTATAAAATTAAAAAACAAATCATTGTTAAAGTTAAAAACATAGAGATCTATGTCATCCATGCATGCCTGTTCATATAAGACTTCTGTAAAATTGTCATTGTTTATTATCATGCATCTTAATCTTGTCTTTACTGAAAGAAGATTGTCTCTACCAAATGCATATTTCTCGTTTCCCAGATGGGTTCCAAATATTTGGGTTGCATGTCATTTTGCTGACAGATTAGTTTTCCAGTTGTATCAAGATTTGAATTAATCATGTTTATATTGCAGCTTGGTTATTTTTCTGTATGAAATTAATATTCAAATGCACAGACCCACTGCTGTTGTAGTAACATCCATAAATATTGGTTATTAAAAAACACTACAACAAAAAACTATCCCCCCTCTGCCCCCCCCCCCCCAAATAAAAAACACGGTTAAGCTGTAAGTATAATTAAAACCATTGTTATAAGAAGATTGATTTTTATAGATTTATTTTGAGTCTTTTTTTATCTGTGCATGCGGCAAAAATCAGTCTGACTCGTCAAGGGGCTGTATATGCATTTGCTATAATTTTTTACTGTGCAGTAACAAAATATTTTCTTTTTATATTTACGTTTTAATATGCATTTTTGACCACAAGTTAGTCTCAACATTTATTCTAATTTTATTATAAAAATAAACTGACTGTTAGAATATATGGATGGCTTTACCTCATGATTTTCGTACAAAATCGTACTGTCCTCCAATATTTATTTGTATGATCACTTCAGTCCTTGCAGTGTATAATTATAATATAAATGTGCTGGCATGATGCTATACATCTCAGTACATTCTTAATAGAAGTTTTATACAGCACTAGCACAATAATGAGCCAGCTTTACAAGAAAAGACAAATGGTCAAATATAAGTCGACAAGGCAATACATTTGGTTGCCGTCTTGGGAATGCAGGATGCAGGATATTGGCTGTGCCAGGAAAATATGATTTTCAGCAAATATGTCTTCTTATCATCTTTTGGAATGGACACTGTACAAAGTCACGCCTGTTATGTTATAGCTTTTTCACACACACCAACTTTTCCGATCTCAAATTTTGTTCTATTTTTGTTGTTAGTCATGAATGTTGTCATAATTGTTGCTTCTCAACTCATGCTGTTTTTAATCTTGAGCCATTGTTTTATGATACAGTATTTTAATTGCATGCGATTTAAAAGAATGGAAATATTTTAGAAAAGTTTGTCAATAACTTTGTGTTCAACATCTACCTGATATTTTAATTTATAATGCAAATGCAAATACATTAGTTGTAAATGACAGAAAAACATAATTATACCTCGGGCACGAGTTCTCTTTTCTCTTGTGCAATTTGAGTTTGACAGTTTGAGTTGGTACATATTGAAGGCAATAAGCTTGAAAATATTTCACATGAAAACCATTCAGATTTATGAGATAATTTGGTTCTCAGTATTCCAGTCTGGCGACAAATATCTGGAATAAATTTAGCGAACTTTGTTGGAATCTTTGAATTAAAATCGCCAGTGGCGTCTCTTTAATTTGGATGCTTTGCTTATGATTTGAATTGGTCTTTTATTTTTTGCCTTGGAAAATGGTACTATGCTTCTAAAGGAAGTTGGGAAGAATATTTTAAGGGTTTTGTAGACAAGTAAGTGATGTGTTTTACTGCCGTAATAGCCTTCTTCAATGCTTTTGGACAGTTTAATGGTTGAGGATAAAATATCTGTGATCCCAATAGCAGATGTGTCTATAGATTTTGTTGTTTCAAATCCTGCTGTTAAGGAATGTTGGATTGTTCAGGCTTGAGAGCTATTCAGAGATAAATAGTCCATCATTTTGTTGCATAAAATAATAATTTGTTTAGGTTTTTGTTTCCCCGGATGTGTGGCAAAAACGATAACAAAACATTTCTCCATTAGTATTCTGGGCACTCTTTAACAAATTTCCTTTGAAAATAAAGAAATATGTGGGGAATTATGTGTCTGTGTCAAATAATGCAGTATGCTTGCATAAAGTGAATGAATACAGAACTTGTCATCAGTAATACCGATCCAACGAACATAATTTTGTATGATAATAAATTTATAAATCAGTATAATGTGTGAATTATGAGCGCATCAAGAATATGAATGGGCTATTTGTGAACAGTAAGACATTTGTACATCATACAATACAGCAGCCGGATTCTTTTTGTAATTTTATATAGTATATCATTAGGCCTGAACAAATTAAAAATTCTTGGCCAATTGTATTTCGTCTTACACAACTTCCGAGACCACATGAGGTGCTCTCTGGATGGTCAGAGTCCATAATAACAACTGAACAACATTAATTTTGTAAGAATATAAATGAGGCGCGTTGTGGGAAAACCGGTCTAAATGCATGTGCGTAAAGTGTCGTCCCGTATTAGCCTGTGCAGTCCGCACAGGCTAATCCAGAACGTCACTTTCCGCTTTTATGGTATTTTCTGTTTCAAGGAGGTCTCTTCTAAACATAAATCCACTGTTGGCGGAAAGTGCCGTCCTGGATTAGCCCATGCGGGCTGCACAGGCTAATCCGTGACAACACTTTACGCACATGCATTAAGACCGGTTTTCCCACAACGCAGCTCAAATGCAAACACCACTTATGGATGTTTTTAAAATAAATTTATCAAAAAATAATTATGCCCCCCTTCGAAGAAGTGGGGGTATCTTGCTTTGCATCTGTCGGTAGGTCTGTCCGTAGACAATTTCGTTTCCGCACGATATCTTGAGAACGCTTTGACCTACGATCATGAAAGTTGGTACGCTGGAAAGGAAGAACCCTATAAATTTTGAGGTCAACAGGTCAAACGTCAAGGTCACCGTTGCTAAAAATAGAAAAATGGTTTCCCCTCAATAACTTGAGAACGCATTGAGATATTTTAATGAAACTTTATAGATAGATCCCTTACATCGATTTTAATGAAACTTTATAGATAGATCCCTTACATCGAGACCTCTCTTGGGATTGCATATTGGGTGGGTGGGGTCAAGGTCACCGTTACAACAAAAAGAAAATGGTAGACCATTTCGTTTCCGCACGATATCTTGAGAACGCTTTGACCTGTGATCATCGAAGTTGGTACGCTGGTTACTTGGGAGGAAAGGAAAAACCCTATAAATTTTGATGTCAACAGGTCAAAGGTCAAGGTCACCGTTGCTAAAAATAGAAAAACGGTTTCCCCTCAATAACTTGAGGATGCATTGAGATATTTTAATGAAACTAGATACCTTATATTGAGACCTCACTTGGAACGCAACGAGATATTTATGCCCCCTTTCAAAGAAGTGGGGGTATCTTGCTTTGCACCTGCCCGTCGGTCGGTCGGTCTGTCCGTAGATCATTTCTTTTCCGCACGATATCTTGAGAACGCTTTGACCTACGATCATGAAAGTTGGTACGCTGGTTACTTGGGAGGAAAGGAAGAACCCTATAAATTTTGAGGTCAACAGGTAAAATGTCAAGGTCACCGTTGCTCAAAAAAGAAAAACGGTTTGCGCTCAATAACTTGAGAACGCATTGAGATATTTTAATGAAACTTTATACATAGATACCTTACAACGTGACCTCGCTTGGGATTGCATATGGGGTGGGTGGGGTCAAGGTCACTGTTACTAAAAATAGAAAAATGGTTTCCGCTCACTAACTTGAGAACGCATCGAGATATTTTAATAAAACTACATACATAGATACCTTATATTGAGACCTGGCTTGGAACGCATCGAGATATTTATGCCCCTTTCAAAGAAGTGGGGGTATCTTGCTTTGCACCTGCCCGTCGGTCGGTCGGTCTGTCCGTAGACCATTTCTTTTCCGCATGATATCTTGAGAATGCTTTGACCTACGATCATGAAAGTTGGTACGCTGCTTACTTGGGAGGAAAGGAAGAACCCTATAAATTTTGAGGTCAACAGGTAAAAGGTCAAGGTCACCGTTGCTCAAAAAAGAAAAACGGTTTGCGCTCAATAACTTGAGATCGCATTCAGATATTTTAATGGAACTTTATACATAGATACCTTACAACGTGACCTCGCTTGGGATTGCATATGGGGTGGGTGGGGTCAAGGTCACTGTTACTAAAAATATAAAAATGGTTTCCGCTCAATAACTTGAGAACGCATCAAGATATTTTAATAAAACTACATACATAGATACCTTATATTGAGACCTGGCTTGGAACGCATCGAGATATTTATGCCCCTTTCAAAGAAGTGGGGGTATCTTGCTGTGCACCTGCCCGTCGGTCGGTCGGTCTGTCCGTAGACCATTTCTTTTCCGCATGATATCTTGAGAATGCTTTGACCTACGATCATGAAAGTTGGTACGCTGGTTACTTGGGAGGAAAGGAAGAACCCTATAAATTTTGAGGTCAACAGGTCAACAGGTAAAAGGTCAAGGTCACCGTTGCTCAAAAAAGAAAAACGGTTTGCGCTCAATAACTTGAGAACGCATTGAGATATTTTAATGAACCTTTATACATAGATACCTTACATCGTGACCTCTCTTGGGATTGCATATTGGGTGGGTCAGGGTCACCGTTATTAAAAATAGAGAACGGTTTCCGCTCAATAACTTGAGAACACATCGAGATATTTTAATAAACCTACATACATAGATACCTTATATTGAGACCTCGCTTGGAACGCATCAGGATATTTATGCCCCCTTTTAAAGAAGTGGCGGTATCTTGCTTTGCACCTGCCCGTCGGTCGGTCTGTCCGTAGACCATTTCTTTTCCGCACGATATCTTGAGAACGCTTTGACCTACGATCATGACAGTTGGTACGCTGGTTACTTGGGAGGAAAAGTAGAACGCTATAAATTTTGAGGTCAACAGGTAAAAGGTCAAGGTCACCGTTGCTCAAAAAAGAAAAACGGTTTGCGCTCAATAACTTGAGAACGCATTGAGATATTTTAATGAACCTTTATACATAGATACCTTACAACGTGACCTCTCTTGGGATTGCATATGGGGTGGGTGGGTCAAGGCCACCATTACTAAAATTAGAAAAGCAGTTTCCACTCAATAACTTGAGAATGCATCGAGATATTTTAATGAAACTTCATACATAGATACGTTATATTGAGACCTCGCTTGGGATTGCATATGGGGTGGGTGAGGTCAAGGTCAAGATCACCATTACTTAAAATAGAAAAACGGTTTCCGCTCAATAACTTGAGAACGCATCAAGATATTTTAATGAAACTTCATGCATTGATACGTTATATTCAGACCTCGCTTGGGATTGCATATGGGGTGGGTGGGGTCAAGGTCAAGGTCACCGTTACTAAAAATACAAAAAACAGTTTCGGCACAACAACTTGAGAATGCATCGAGATATTTTAACGAAAACTTCATACATATATACCTTATATCGAGATCTCGCTTGGAATTGCAGATGGGGTGGGTGGGTTCAAGATCACCGTTGCTAAAAGTAGAAAAACGGTTTCCGCTAAATAACTTGAGAACGCATCGAGATATTTTAATGAAACTTCATACATTGATACCATATATCGAGACCTCGCTTGGGATTGCATATAAAACAAATTTCTTAACAATTGCACATATTCACAACTTGGCTGCATGTCGGGGGGCATACATGTGTTACAAACATCTCTTGTTTACTGCGTAAGAACATGTACAATACCAACATAATAATTATACCCAGGGTGGGCGTATACTACAGGACATACTAATTCCAACCAAACATCAACCTGGTACAAATTTAATTGTTTGGGATATTTTGTTTCTTACAAACAAACACATTTTTTAAATATCTCAAAGCTCTTTCAAAGTCGCTAAGTCGCTTTAAATGCATAATACCAATGACTCGTCTATTCTGAATTCAGAAATACAGTATAAATGTAAAGCAATCTGTTTGATAAATGTCTGGCAGGTATTGCACCATTTAATTTATAGACTGGTTTATTTACCTCATTTATTTGTACAATGCACGTAACCAGTCTATCCATGTTTGATTAATCAGCCCCTTATTGGGTCCTTTGACCCTTTATCAGATTTCTGAAGATTAAGAAAGATCTGTATCATGTGTTGTATTACACTACAGCCTTGCTTTGTGGACTTTAAGGTTTGTAACTGATATTCATTTCTGATTGTTTACCATGATTCTGTGCAGCTACAATGTTATTGTTAATTGTATTTTGGGTACAAGACTTTTAAGGATATATCGGAGCTAAAAAGAATTTATTTGATAAAGTTGTGTTGACTTTGTATTTAATAATTGTGGATTGTGTATATAAAAGAGGTCAAGTTTCTTGTGATTTATTGAACAGCATTTCTTTAATTCATAAATCTAATTGGAAATTGAGGCCTAAATGTCATCTGGAAAACTATTGAACAAGATTGTTTGTAGTGTGTAAAAGGATAGTGATTCTTATTGATTGCTTTTTGCTGGTAAGTTTTAAATGTATATGATATAATATAACTATTGTAAGCATATTTAACACTCATGCCTTAGTTTTGTGAAGTGAACAGAAGGAAAACATTAATAAGGCGTAAAAAAAATATGTGTGTTTCAGGTTACCCGACCTACCCTAAAAAAATGCCCCCACCCTAGAACATTTTATTGGGTTTGTCAGATATATTTTTGTTTTATTTACCTTTTTCAATAATTAAATGTGTTTTTGGATAAATAAGTGTTTTGTTTTGATAGCATTCACTTATAAGCAATGTTTGAGGTTATTACTGATATGTTTTGAATATTTATTCAGTTTTAGAATCTTCAAGTCGACCATTTTCTAAATAAAAAATACACAAAAAAAAAGAACCACGACCTACCTACCCTAATTTTTGGGGGCATGTAACCTGAAACAAACATATTTTTTTATGCCTAATTATACTGAAATACAGTGCAGCTGAAGTGAAACACATTTTGTAAATCAATTTCGCAGAGTCAGAGTCTTCAATGCTTGTAATTACTTGGCTTTATATGTAGTGCAGGCATATGCCCAGTTGCCCACCACAAAATCACAATCAAACACTCCATGTGTTCAACTGATAGCTGATGCCTAGTAACCCATAGTAATAATTACGCGACATTTCGTGCTGTACACAGGTCTACACTACATTGACTCGCCTCTGACTCAATGAGCCAAACTCGTTGAATCACAAAATATGTTTGTTTCGCATGACCAGTACTGTGACAATTAAATATCTCAAGAAATCTTGGTGGAAGGGGCTAATGTCCTACCTGAAAGGGCTAATTTATGCCCCAGGCACAAATCAGGAACTGCTTCCGGATGGCATTTGTTTTGCCCAAAATCGAGCAAAATCAGACGGCGCCTGATGAAGTTAAATGAATACTTAAAAGTTAACAGTGACTGGGCGATTTCTTTCGGGGTCAAACTGCTTGTTCCCCATGTTAGTCAGCGAAAACCGTCCAGCGCCTGCTTGAGTTTGTGACCACGCGAGGCAAAAATATATATGTCGTGCGGCGACTGTCCGATTCCAAAAATTGACAATGCTTTACCGTTCGTTAAAATCGGACGGCGCCCATTCTATTTGTGGCCTAGGCATTAATATCTGCTATCACTTGCCCATTTGTGTATTTTGGATTCTTTTACTTTTCAGATTAAGAAGTAATTTAGTTCAAATGGAGGTTTTAATGTAAGTCCAGGATGCACCCTTGCTTGTACACTAGCACGCCAGTTTAAACACTAACCTGGGCCGGTATTCACAAAGCTCCGAAGGAAAATCTTAACTAAGGTTGTACTTAAGTGAACATTTCAGATGAAAATTTCTATGTGAAATTCACTGATTTTCGTTAACAAAAGGATAAAATCTGAAATATCAAAGTAATCTTTACTAGTTTGAAACATTTAAATATAAAAAGATCTGTACGTGAAGCAACCACTGTCTTAAGGAATTTTATAAATTTAAGGAATAGACTTAAGTTTTCCCTAAGGAGCTTTGTGAATATGGGCCCTGTTTGTTATTTCCACTAACTCGAACCTTGTATGCCAGTCTTCTAACATTCCTTGTTATGTGTAACCTACAAACTGTACATGTATGTCATATAACCCAAGTTATACATACAAAAAAAACGCTTGTGACTTTATTATTCTCATTTTATAATTATGAATTTTGATCTATGATTACAAAAAAATCATTGATTCGTATTTCACACTTCACAGTTGTCATAAAAATTGTGAAGTGTGAATAAATAAATGTTTGTATCTCACAGTTTATAATTCATAATTAGGTAATGATCATTTTTGCAGTTTCCGTAAACCGTACCAGGCCTATTGAAACACTTGACAATTGCAGTGGTGTTATGGATATGGTGTCTGCCTTGCAGTCGGAAGATCATGAGTTTGATCCCTATCTGGGTGCGTTCGAATGATCTTTCTAAAATTTAGACACCAAGTACTGGTTCTACCCTGGCAACAGACTCAGTAGGCCTCTGGCTTTCAACACTCTCAAGCTGAAATAAATAGCTGTAAGCTATTGTCAATGCTTAGCATCTACTTTTCTGTATGTTCTTTCAGAAAGAAATGTAATGAATGATTACGTATATTAAATACAAATAAATGGGATAACAAAAGTATGTATTACAATTTTATTCTTTATATAATACTCAGTTCTTTAAATAATTATATGGTTAAATATATGTGCTAAATACATTGTTTCCTTTCCATAATTGCAGAAATAAAAATGTGCCATTTAAATCTGTAGTTTGTTCTGCGATTACGACATAAATAAATAAGCCACCATTCAAAGAAATTGACTGGTTATTAAACAGGAATTCCCAAGACAGCTTGTGTAACATTGGAACATTTTGTTGCCCCAAAGGAAAAATATATTGTAATTATACCCCCACAAACAAAGTTTAGGGGGGGTATATAGGGAGTGAGCTTGTTGGTCTGTTAGTCTGTTGGTTTTTGGTTTCCGGATGATAACTCAAGAAATGCTTGACATATTAAAAAAATGGTACACATGTGTAACATCATAGAATACAGGTCAAATTCGATGTTGGTTACAGACCACCAAATTTTGATAGAGTTATGGCCCCTTTTTGACTTCAAATTCCCTAAAACATGATATCCGGACGATAACTTAAGAATGGCTTGACATACTCAAATAATTCTTGGTATACATGTGTAGCATCATAAAATACGGGTCAAGTTCAACTTTGGTTACAAACCACTAAATTTTGACAGAGTTATGCCTTTTATGATCCTTCGAAGAAGTGGGTGTATATTGCTTTGCACCTGTCCGTCGGTCGGTCGGTAGGTCGGTCTGTCCGTGGACCATTTTGTTTCCGCACGATATCTGGAGAACGCTTTGACCTACAATCATTTAAGTTGGTATGCTGGTTACTTGGTAGAAGAGGAAAACGCTTATTCATTTTGAGGTCAACAGGTCAAAGGTCAAGGTCACCGTTGCTAAAAACAGAAAAACAGTTTCCGCTCAATAACTTGAGAATGCATCAAGATATTTTAATGAAACTTTATACATAGATACCTTATATTGAGACCTCGCTTGGGATTGCATATGGGGCGGGTGGGTCAAGGTCAAGGTCACAGTTACTAAAAAATAGAAAAACGGTTTCAGCTCAGAGGCTTGAGAACGCATCAAGATATTCTAATGAAACTTCATACATAAATGCCCTCAATAACTTGTGAACGCATCGAGATATTTTAAAGAAACTTCAACGCAGAATGAAGCGTATTTGGACGCATACTTTTTCAAAAGGACGGATGTCAAACCCATGCCAAGAGTCATTGGGACGCATGCTTTTTCGCTTACTGTGTATACCCTGTTACTTAACACATACATGAGTGCCTGCAGTAATCTCGGTAGTAGTCACGATAAAATCAATAGTACACACTGCAGCTGTCAAAGTCTTAGTGCTTTAGCTCCACCCAAAGCAGTCCCTTAGCTCCGCCCACACCATTCCAGACATTTACTGTTAATTTTCATTGGTAAATTACGTTTGTCCTCATTGATGTGCTTTAATCAACAAGTCAATAAGAATGTGCTAAATCGCCGAAATGTGACAAAAAGCGTCCTCAATTTAGAGCAATTAGAACATAGTTGACAACTTAAAACAAACAACATTGTTAAAATGAGTGAAAAACAGCTTCAGCTGATTTCATTAATTTATATTGTCAATGAAATTTCATGAATGGCAACTAAATCTCAGTAATTCTGTGATAGATTTTGTTTTGACAGAAATTTTATATGAAAATCTAAGGCTGAATTTTGACAGGAGTATAAAAACATCGACCAATAATCATACATAAAGGAATTTTCTAGTATATAACACATATGACAAGACATAAATTAACAATTCTGGCCGTAGTTCAAATACAGAATTTTGCAATGACACGTATTTTCGCGACCTTGCGAAAATTTTCGTCGCCCACTTTACACATTTGTAAAACACATGCAAACACATATTTTGGTGTTTAATATCACCAATAATTGCTCCTTTCTTACATTTTTGTCTTGCTAACCTGTTTCACAATTACTCTACTTGACAGTAACTTATGCTTTGGTACTTGCCTGTTGTACTGTAATCACCGCATCATAACTTTTTACTGGGCCTACACATTACAAATCAGTCAACAAGTTTAGACCATCAATTGCTAATTGTCCAGAATTTACCTGTTTTAAAATTAATTATTGGTACAAAAAAATTGTTTTAGTTACATAACCAAATAATAATAATAAAAATAACAATTATTATTCTCATGATTATTATTTTATACTGTCATATATAATTTATTTTATAAATATATTGTACAAATTTCATTCACTCTCGCGCGTCGCATACTTTACTTTTTTTTCTATTTGGGACTCCTACTTTTTATGGGAAAGGAGTCCCAGGACTCCTATTTTAAAATCCTAGTGAGATCCCTGCTTCACACATAGATACCATATATAGAGATCTCGCTTGGGATTGCATATTAAAAAAAATTCTTAACAATTGCACATGTTCACAACTTGGCTGCAAGTCGGGGGGCATACATGTTTTACAAACATCTTTTGTTTGACCTAAATTCCGTAAAAACATGGTTTCCTGACGATAACTCAACAGTGGCTTGACATATTTAAATAATTATTGGTACACATGTGTAACATCATAAAATACAGGTCAAGTTCGACTTTGTTTATATACCACTAAATTTTGACACAGTTATGGCCCCTTTTTGACTTAAATTCCCGAAAAACATGGACAATAACTCATGAAAGGTTTCACATATTTTCATATTTTTTTGGTACATAGGTGTAACATCATAAAATACAGATCAAGTTCAACTTTGGTTACAAACCACTAAATGTTGACAGAGTTATGGCGTCTATTGAAATTAAAATTTTCCAAATACACTGTTGGCCATTCACAAATTAAAGCATTCTCTCTCTGTCCATTTCTTTTGAATTGATGCCATAGTTTTGTGACAAGGCCATATTGTGGGTTTATATCCGTCACTTATGTGACAATTCTAGTTTAAAGGGGCATATCGATGGTATTTTGCATGCATAGAGACATATATTGAAGCAAGACAATTATTAAAAATTTATTAATGGAATATTTAAGAAAACAGTATATACAAAACAAAAAATAGTTTTGGGAGACATGGCTTCAGTAGGATTTGAACTCGCGCCTACAAATTCACACTCTTCAACGAAATCTTCCCCATGCTATGCAAAGTTTATCAATGGGTCACATGAGCATAACGGTACCTCATGTACATTTCATTCATATCAATTTTACTACCACTACACATTTTCATTTGCCTGCGAGAGTGTCACTGTTGACCACTGTTTATATAAATAAATAATATATGTCTGACAAAATAATGTTTACAGAAACAAAATCTTTTAGTTTAACAATGCTTAAATATTAATTCTCTGTAAATTAAGTTCAGTATTGCAAATGATATTGTCGAACTACCGCAGATATGACCTTTTAAAGAATGCTTTACATCACGGTTTTGTAGATCTGATTGCCTATCTGTTTAACACACTTTGTGTTAGAAGATTCATATGTTGTTAAAGCTTTGAAAATACTGTGATGTTTATATATGTTAAACACATACTTATTTATTACAGTAAATTAATTAATTGTTTTCATTTGTGATTAGCTGTCTTCAAAACTAAATCCAATTGCCTGAAGCCCAGTTCAAGATTAATAATCCATCAGGAAATTATTTGCAATTTGATTCGAAAATAGAAAAATAGGCATCTTTGAATGTCTGAAGGTTACTCCAAATGCATCATAGATACAATTGTCCTTTGAATTATTACTTCACATATGTGATTATCAGTTACTTCAGATCAGCAATTTCTTAGTGTAAGACTTATTAAAATGTTTTCTTCCTTTTTGGACTAAAGAAGGCAGATGAAGTTGAAATTTCATGGTGAACGCCTGAATGGGACGTTGCTTGCAATAAATTATTGTGAAGACTGCATCAGAAAAGTTTCACTAACAAAATTACATGTGCGAGCCAATATCCTTAGCGCATGTTATTGACACAACAAACATTGCTACTTCTTAAGTCTGTGCACATATTTACACTGACAAATTGCAGCGTGTTATACCATACGAGATTAGTGCCAGCAGTTACAGAGGCGCAATATCACCAAACTGTAGTGCTCAGTTGTGACGTGGCATGCATACCAATTGTGCTCGTTTTGCCAGAGATTCTTCGCCGTTTTGGGAAATTTGTTTTCTTATTGGACAAAATATCTGGCAGGATCAATTCCTTTGCACAGTAAGATCATATACGAGGAATCAGTATGCTAGCAACATAACATTGATTTCAAATAATTTCTGCGTCATTTATTTCGCTCCGTGGCCATTAAGCTATAGATTTTTTTATTTTATCAGAACACTATGTTCAGAAATGTTTATTCAAATTGCCATTCTGTTGATTTCATGCATTTAAAATAGGTTGTCTAGTGTTATTGGGTGACATATTGCATTTGTATGACGGTTACTTGTTGACTTTTAATTGAGTTACATTGTTTTTATTTGTTAATAAATGTGAAATGCTCAGTTTGAAATATGACATTCTGATGGCAGTGAATGTTTACGGTACACACATTTGCGTACACACATTTGCATTTCTCTGCAGGCGACACAATTGTTTTTGTTTGTCATCCAAATGACTAATGCACAGAATATTTTAGAAGCAAATGTTGTTTGTTTGTTTTTTTGTTTGGATTTTTTCTCCGCTTAAACAGTAAGTCATATCACGGTGGCTAATTAACCTACTCACACTTTTCCTGGGCAAGATTAGCCGATCTTAGCGGTTTACCAGTACAACGTGCACAGTAACTGACAACTGCCAAACTTGAATCAGAGGTAGGGGGAGAATAGCCGTAGAAATAATTTCATGACCATTCCCCACACAAGTTATTTTGCCTGGCTTGGGTTCGAACTCACAATCCATGGATTGGCAGTCTACCAACCAGAGCTCTACCAACTGAGATACTGGGCCCTGGCTAGAAGCAAATGTTATCCACTGAAGGTACCCCATTCTATACAAATATTGTTTGAAATACTTAACAAATCAGTAATTTTCTTTATAACATATATATCTGTAAACATCCCTGTTAAAATCTGACTGCCTTTGATCATGTTGGGCAATAATGAATATTTGTTGAAGTTTTAAATACTAACCAATTTTATTGGCAGTAAATTGTTTTGTTGAAAGTCAATATATACAAGTTCATATCCAATAAAATAATATGAAACTTTTTTCTAACAAAAGTAATATGGCAACATACAACATAAATTATTGGTGTTTTTTTCTAAATAAAGCTCCGATAAAGCAATCAGCATATCTTTAAATATCGCTGAAAAGAATGGGAAAGAAACGAAAAAAATTGCTATGGTAATAGCAACTCCTATGTTTGCTGTGAATGACTCACATGCATACATTTATCATATTATAACCCTGATCAATAGAAAGAAATATCTTGATGTTCTTTGAAGCTGATGAGAGTCGAAACCTTACTCTGTGAAACTGACACGTTGTTTTATATTTTCCAAAAAATTATATTAGCTAGGAGAATTTCAATTTATCGTCTTGTAAAGGATCTATCAGAGAAGTGCCATTTTCAAAAAGGCTTCAATCAGTCTGAACAACTGCCTGTTGGCAATCAAACGGTATTACGCAGAATCAAATTGTTAAAACAGTCTACTTAAACCGTGAAACAACCAGTCTAGCCTCTCTCGATGATTGTAAATCAGTCTAATCAGGCGTGATCGGTACTTTCTGGACCGTTTTCAGTCAGGAATTACTTAATTTGTATATCAACTGATGACTGCCGAGTGACAAGTTAAAATTAAGTCTCACAGGACTTAGCCTTGATTGGGACCCTAATTCTAGTGGAGACCGTCTTATGTCAATGATTGAACGTAGCATTAGCAACAGATAGTTTGGGTATTATCCAATGGGAGACATGCATGGTTGAGTTGTACGTTTTTCTGTTGTTTTTCTGTTTCATGGAAGCAATACTTTAATACGATGTGAAAGATTGATGATAGTGCAATATTCTTGATAGTTTTAGAATATTCAGTGACAGCACCATTTGTAACAAGCTGTTTTGTAGTAAAAATGCGGTTTCTGTCTGTAGTTGGTTTCAGCTACGTCCAATAAATCTGACATGTTATTTACACAAAGAAACTTTTACCGCACTTTAAAATTGTTTGCCATGTTTGTTTCTGTATGTGCCGGGCCGGCTAGCTCAGTTGGTAGAGCGCTGGACTACAAATCCGAGGATCGCGGGTTCGATTACCAGCCCGGCCACATAGCTTGTGTGGGGATTGGTCATGAAATTATTTTTATAGCCATTCTCCCCTTACCTCTGATTCAAGTAAGGCAGTTGTCAGTTACTGACATAAGTATGTGCACTCAGTACTGGTAAACCAGCTTGCCCAGGAAAAGTGTGAGTAGGTTAACTGACGGCCATTTTTATGAGTGAAATACTGTTGAATATGGCGAAAAATCCAAATAAACAAACAAGCAAAACAAACAAACATGTTTCTGTATGCTGGCTGTACTCAACTGTACTGTTGATCAGCGAATTCAAGGAATCGTTCCTGTGGCGATTGCATGAATATGCTGATTTCGTCACATCTAAACAAGATAATACATACGGAATATTACGCTAGTCAATTGTTCCAAGAGTATGTATTAGTCGAGTGGCTTGTGGGATGACGTATCACACTGGAGGCGGAGCCTCGAGTGTGATACGAAATAGCGCAAGCCACGAGACTAATACATACTCTTGGAACAATTGACTAGCGTAATATTCCTTTTATTATATACTACGATAAACTTCAACTGTTCATTTACCTTATTTAATTTGTTTAAAAACTACAATAAGGACTAATCATACTGTAGGTATAGATTATATGTGGCGCGTCGTGAGAAAACCGGTCTTAATGCTTGTGCGTAAGGTTTCGTCCCGGATAAGCCTGTGCAGTCTGCACAGGCTAATCCAGGACGGCACTTTCCGCTTTTGTGGTATTTTCTGTTTGAAGGAAGTCTCTTCTAAACATAAATACACTGTAGGCGGAAAGTGCCGTCCCGGATTAGCCTGTGCAGACTGCACAGACTAATCCGGGATGACACTTTACGCACATGCATTAAGGTCGGTTGTCTCATGACGTGCCACATTTGTTTACATAACTATGATGATGCCATTAAAAAAGTAGTCCAGCTAGTATGGTAATACGGGAAGGGAAAGATAGCGAGTAACATAATACAGGATTTTTTTCTGTCGATGCGTATTTCACTGATTGATAAAGCATGTATTTTATTACGATTTTAAACAGGTATATAATACTAAATTATATCTTTGATAAAAACTGTTTAATGTAGAGGAATAGAAAATAAATGGGGATGCATTAAAGTATTCTATTGATAAAAGAACTAGTCTAAATGTTTCTGACATATGATGATAAAACTTTTGAAAATAATTATACTCCCACAAACGAAGTTTAGGTGGGGTATATAGGTGTGAGCTTGTCGGTTTGTCTGTCGGTCTGTTGGTTTTTGGTTTCCAGATGATAACTCAAGAAAGGCTTGACATATTCAAATAATTGTTGGTACACATGTGTAACATCATAGAATACAGGTCAAGTTCGATGTTGGTTACAAACCACTAAATTTTGACAGAGTTATGGCCCCTTTTGGAGTGAAAATTCCCTAAAAACATGGTTTCCGGATGATTACTCAAGAAAGACTTGACATATTCAAATAATTTTTGTTGCACATGTGTAACATCATAGAATACAAGTCAAATTCGATGTTGGTTACAGACCACTAAATTTTGACAGAGTTATGGCCCCTTTTCGACTAAAAATTCCCTAAAAAGATGATTACGGGAGGATAACTAAAGAATGGCTTGACATATTCAAATAATTCATGGTATACATGTGTAGCATCATAAAATATGGGTCAAGTTTGAAATTGATTTCAAACCACTAAATTTTGACAGAGTTATGGCTCTTTATTTGACTTAAATTCCCTACAAACATGGTTTCCTAACGATAAACTCAACAATGGCTTGACATATTAAAATAATTATTGCTACACATGTGTAACATCATAAAATACAGGTCGAGTTCGAATTTTGACACAGTTATGGCCCCTTTTGCCTTAAATTCCGAAAAACATGGACAATAACTTATTAAAGGCTTCACGTATTTAAATTATTTTTGGTACATAGGTGTAACATCATAAAATACAGATCAAGTTCAACTATGGTTACAAACCACTAAATGTTGGCAGAGTTATGGCTGCTATTAAAATTAAATTTTTCCAAATACACTGTTGACCATTCACAAATTAAAGCATTCTCTCTCTGTCCATTTCTTCCGAATGGATTCCATAGTTTTGTGACAAGGCCATATTGTGGAGGTATATCCGTCACTTAAGTGACAATCTAGTTTTACATGAGTTTGAACCCCCGCCCAGCCACATAACTTGTGTGGGGATTAGTCATGAAATTATTTCTACAGCCATTCTCCCCATACCTTTGATTCAAGTAGGGCAGTTGTCAGTTACTGGCGTAAGTATGTGCACTTAGTACTGGTTGCTTAGATTGGCTATGCTTGCCCAGGAAAAGAGTGAGTTGGTTAACTGACCGCCGTGATATGACTGAAATACTGTTAAAACGGCGAAAAATCCAAACAAACAAACACAATCATTAATTTGGGTTTGAAAATTTTAGTTCATGTGTTCCTTTTATGCCGAAAAGGTCGCGCCCTCCTAAGTTTCTTGTAAAACACACAATTAGAGATGAAGTAATGGTGTAGTGGATATGCTGTCCGCCTTGCAATCGGGAGGTCCCGACACCAAGTACTGGTTCTTCCTAGAAAACGGGCTCGAGAGTGTTTCTATAAGCCGAAGGCTTTCGATGCAATCAAGCTAAAATAAATATGTGGCGCGTCGTAAGAAAACCGGTCTTAATGCATGTGCGTAAAGTGTCGTCCCAGATTAGCCTGTGCAGTCCGCACAGGCTAATTCAGGACGGCACTTTCCGCCTGCAGTTGATTTATGTTTAGAAGAGACTTTCTTGAAACAGAAAATACCATAAAAGCGGAAAGTGCCGTCCCGGATCAGCCTGTGCGGTATTTCCAACGACCCGCCTCATATGTTGAATCTAAAACCTAAAACGCACAAATAGTGTTATATCCAAGATTAAAAAAGGGCTTGGTGCTGGCTAAAAGGGCAGACATTTGTCAACAAAGGGCATTCATTAATCAGCGTTACCTTCGGATTGTAAGGGCAAATTATCGTTCGAGATTTTGTAAAGCAGCAATGGAAAAAATACGAAAGTACATATAACAAAGTTTTATTCAGTATAATATAATGCATCACACCAAAATACAGACAGCATTGAGGAACCAGCTGCATTGAGACCATGTGGGTGTGATAAAGCGTGTTATATTGAGATAAGTGGAATAGGATGGAGGGCATTTTTTATCAAGGCAGTAAGGTACATGCTATCTCAGCAGGGGCACATTGGAAGTAATTAAGGGCAGATTGGCTTTAATAAAGGGCACATTGGTGGCAATAAACGGCAGCTTGGGGGAGCACCAAGCTATTCAGCTTTAGATTTAACACTACACAAAAATGTTAGAAGAATGACTAGTTATAACTTCTGGTTCCAACTATGGTAATTTAAATGAACGGAAGCCCTGTTTGCTAACGTGACCTTTTCGCACCAGGAATGCATGTTTTAATTATGGTATTATACTGCTACACTGATTAATGTAAGTTGTCTCCAGATTAAAAAGAAATGCCAGGAAATGCATTGACATCTTTGCCAGGGACACAGGTTTCATTGGCAAACATTCAGAGTTTAATACAAACTTGTTCCTTTTTCTGCCATTAATACATTGGGGACATATAAAACTGTCCACTTGCTCCAGATTTATGCCTCCAAGCCTGGAGAACTTCCCACTTCAAGTTCCAGTGTAATGGTTTTATACCGTTAATTAGAAACTGTAGACTTGTAAAACCCAGCACCATTAATGTTTGATGGGGCTTTAAAACCAAGACTTATGGTGATGTGTCCCATATTGGTAGGATTAACAAGTATCATCCCTTAGGTGATGAGTAATAAAATGGATATTATATTTGTAAGATAAATCCCCTTGGTTTGTTAGAGACTTGTTTTATTTACCTTTATTTAGAATTTTGTTTTTAATGATTTCTTGGAAGGATGCAAAAAAATAGTTTATGGTTAATTTGACAGTTTTTTTTTCTGTATGGAAATAAATTAGTTTAGATGTTCAAAACCACTGGCCATTAAAGGCTTAGAGCAAACTTATGCCATCTGGATTCGTCAGTCGTAAAAGAAAATGTGCAATATTAAGAAAGTATATTATTCATATTTTGCCATAACATTTGTTGAACAAGTTCCAAAATTATAGCTTCTTCCATAGCTTCTTGCTTCAATCCTTCCTTAATATCGACCCTGTGGCCCTCAATCTTGCTTCAATCCTTCCTTAATATCGACCCTGTGGCGCTCAATCAAACATTACCAAAAATATGCATGTGATAAGATCAGTGCAATGATATGGAAGTGTTCCAGTACTCCCAAAAGTGAGCCATCCTCTTTGTTCATGTGCCAATCTGGACTGTTTGGCTAGACAAGCATGGCAGCTGTTTGAATCACCGAAGATGGTTCTACTCTGTAAACCATGAATTCCAGAAATCATTCCGGTGAACATCTTATGAATATGCTTATTTCCTTCCATTTTAAGAAACGAAATATCATTGATATAGATTTAGGTCCGTAAGTAGTCATAAGCATGTGCATAAAGGTCATCACGCTAACTGGAAATGTAAAGCTTGTAAGCTTGAAAAAAAGCTGTTAAAAGAGTTTAGCGTCATTAAAGCCCTATTTGATTTGCAACATTGTATTTTTATTTCACTGAAATGAGTATTATTACAACTTAAGGATATAGATTAAGCTGATGTTATACAAGTTTATGTTTTGTTTTATATTAAATGGCCCCTAAATTTGCAACTATGCATATGCTAAAATTTCCCTTTGCCTTCGAGGTTAACAGGAGGAATAGACAATGAATGTTGTTTCTTTTTACCAGTATGTAGTATAAGGTAACGCAACAATTTCTGTATGTTTCTGACAACCATCACAAAGTTTATTAAAATAATTAAATATGATAACAACAACACTATTATCTGCCTGTTACATGACATTGCCAGGTATTTGTTAATGTGTTTGTGTTTTATTGTTTGTAAGGTTGTGGTTGTTCAGTGCCCAAAATGAATTATGTGTGAAACCAATGAGTGCCCCATCATTTCTGTCATTCCTGTGACACACATCAAGATATGGGGCAAAATTATTATTGCAGCCGTTTTAAGTTAATTAATATCTTTTCAATGTTCAAGTGTACTTATGCTGTGGGGAAACTACAGAAATCTGTTTGTGTTAGCTTGGACTGGGAATCAAGTACCCGATATCTCCCTCAAGACACCAAGTACTGGTTCTACCCAGGAAACGGACTCGAGAGTGTCCCAATAAGCCTTAGGCTTTCGATGCAATCGAGCTAAAATAAATAGGTTTAAACTAAACATGCAACTGGATTGCATCCTTATCATACAATATTAATTTACATCAGGTATGATAATACTGTCTGCAGAGAGAAGTTAAACGAGTTTGTGGACGGTTTCTAAGGTTTAATTAATATGAGCTTGGCTTTGCTCTGTTACAGGAATGAAATCTTTGAATTTCCACTAATATTTGGTTTCGGAACCACTTGATGTTATGAAACCCATAAAGGAAACAATTAGAAGTTCCAGCAATGCTTGTTTATGCAACGAAAATGCACAATGTCAAATGTGGGCTGTGTTGAGGAGATTGGATCTTGCCATTTTTAGAATTACAATACCAATTCATTTATTGCAAATTATGAAGTATTGTTTCAGGAGTTATTTACTCTTATAGTTCACCTGTTATTATAACGAGCATGTCCATGCATATTTTGTGTCAGATTTTATTGATTACCCGTTGGACATGCAAGATTAATGGAAAAAATCCACTAAGATGTAAAAAATAAATATGTTTGTTTCAGGTTAAAAAAAATTGGGTAGGTAGCTAGGGATTAATTTTTTTAAATATTTTTTATTTATTTAGTACATGTTCAACATGAAGATTGTACAACTGAATAAATATGCAAAACGTATCAGTTATATCCTTAAACGTTGTTTTGAAGTGGATGCTATCAAAACAAAACACTTATTTAACCAAAAAACATTTATTTATTTAAAAACATAAATAAAACCAAAAAAAATCTGACAAACTCAATAAAATTTTCTAGGGTCGGGGTATTTTTTGGGTTATGGTCTCGTTACCTGAAACAAACATATTTTTTTACGCTTTAAATAACACTGTTTAACATGTAGAGGAGAGCATATCAAACATTTTATGGAAATATGCTTCATTCGTAGAAAATGTCAATACCAAAGCTTCAATTGATAATCCCCGACTGATTCTTGCATCTGAAACCGTTATATTTGTATCTGCGTTTTCTATTATGGGTGTTTGAGAGTGGTAAATTGCTCTTATTTAGACTCTTCTCCCTCTGGCACTCTTCAGAAAAGGAGGTGTGAAAAGGTAGTATATTGAATTACCCATGAGGCTTTGCATCAATTGTATCAATGGTTGCTGGGACCCGGGCATGTGGAAGAAAACATATAGGGTGACAGCAGTCATCAATTTGACATTCTTCAATATATTTTTCTGAAGCTTTTATCTGGATGCTGAGTTTTTGTTGCATGTTTCCCGTGAATAGTATTAATGCCTTAGTGTTTTACAGCATCTTCCTGTGGGTAATGAATTCTTGAAATAATGTTAATTTCGAATGCCAATAATGTAACAAATAGTGTTGCGATATTAAATTATATATTTTTATCAAGACAACATTTGCGAAGATGTAACAGGTTTTTTTAATTTGCATACAAGAAGAAAAGTTTTCTTCAACAGATACACCATTTTAAAATTTGACTTTGTATTGTACCAGTGGTATTGTACTCGTAAAAAAAGCATAACAAACCTCAAAAACACAATTCCATAGAATGTTTCTATACGGTCCCAGTAGTCTGTCTTTTGCAAGTGAAGACATGATTCAGGAAAGGTTAGCATGTAGGAAGAAATATCTGGAAACAGAAAACAATTTAATTATATAGTTCTGCAGTAAATTGTAGAAAACTGGAATTGCGCTGATAGATTGGTTGATTACTTTTGCAAATTGTGTTATACTATGAATACAGACAAATTGAGACAGCGTCTCCCAGGAAAATGGACATTTTATGAAGTAAAATAACAAGTTAGAACTGCTATTTGCATTACAATCAGACAATTTTATCTGACTTGTGTGATGCATGTCTTAGTAATTGTTGGTACCCTGTGGCAGCAGAAAATTGTATGAAGCAGTTTGTGGTTAGTACTGATTGTATATTATAAATTTGTTTTGTCCCTTTAAGTATGTATTCGAACAATTTTTCTAATGTGGCTCTGTTTAATTTTCATACAGCGTCTCCAGCCTAACATCATATTCAGTTTTACAGGCCAGTTATAATTTCCCCATTTCTTTACTGTGTCGCCTGAGGCGACATATAGAGGTTACTTCGGTGGCGGCGGCGGCCCCTTTCCGTTTGTGCAGACAATAACTTAAGTTTTTATGCATTATGAAACTTTTTATAGAAGTATTAGTAGGCATAAAAGATAGGTTAAGTTCGTTTTTCGGCATATTTGGCTGTTATCATACTTGAGAATGTGCCCCATCAGGCGACACATTGGACTCACGGAGTTCTAGTTATATAACTTGCTCATGGACACTGTATTGATTGAGAATGTGCCCCATCAGGCGACACATTGGACTCACAGAGTTCTAGTTATAGAACTTGCTCATGGGCACTGTATTGATTGAGAATGTGCCCCATCAGGCGACACATTGGACTCACATATTTGGCTGTTATCATACTTGAGAATGTGCCCCATCAGGCGACACATTGGACTCACATATTTGGCTGTTATCATACTTGAGAATGTGCCCCATCAGGCGACACATTGGACTCACAGAGTTCTAGTTATAGAACTTGCTCATGGACACTGTATTGATTGAGAATGTGCCCCATCAGGCGACACATTGGACTCACAGAGTTCTAGTTATAGAACTTGCTCATGGACACTGTATTGATTGAGAATGTGCCCCATCAGGCGACACATTGGACTCACAGAGTTCTAGTTATAGAACTTGCTCATGGACACTGTATTGATTGAGAATGTGCCCCATCAGGCGACACATTGGACTCACAGAGTTCTAGTTATATAACTTGCTCATGGACACTGTATTGCTTGAGAATGTGCCCCATCAGGCGACACATTGGACTCACAGAGTTCTAGTTATAGAACTTGCTCATGGACACTGTATTGATTGAGAATGTGCCCCATCAGGCGACACATTGGACTCACAGAGTTCTAGTTATAGAACTTGCTCATGGACACTGTATTGATTGAGAATGTGCCCCATCAGGCGACACATTGGACTCACAGAGTTCTAGTTATAGAACTTGCTCATGGACACTGTATTGATTGAGAATGTGCCCCATCAGGCGACACATTGGACTCACAGAGTTCTAGTTATAGAACTTGCTCATGGACACTGTATTGATTGAGAATGTGCCCCATCAGGCGACACATTGGACTCACAGAGTTCTAGTTATAGAACTTGCTCATGGACACTGTATTGATTGAGAATGTGCCCCATCAGGCGACACATTGGACTCACAGAGTTCTAGTTATAGAACTTGCTCATGGACACTGTATTGATTGAGAATGTGCCCCATCAGGCGACACATTGGACTCACAGAGTTCTAGTTATAGAACTTGCTCATGGACACTGTATTGATTGAGAATGTGCCCCATCAGGCGACACATTGGACTCACAGAGTTCTAGTTATATAACTTGCTCATGGACACTGTATTGATTGAGAATGTGCCCCATCAGTCGACACATTGGACTCACAGAGTTCTAGTTATAGAACTTGCTCATGGACACTGTATTGATTGAGAATGTGCCCCATCAGGCGACACATTGGACTCACAGAGTTCTAGTTATAGAACTTGCTCATGGGCACTGTATTGATTGAGAATGTGCCCCATCAGGCGACACATTGTACTCACAGAGTTCTAGTTATAGAACTTGCTCATGGACACTGTATTGATTGAGAATGTGCCCCATCAGGCGACACATTGGACTCACAGAGTTCTAGTTATAGAACTTGCTCATGGACACTGTATTGATTGAGAATGTGCCCCATCAGGCGACACATTGGACTCACAGAGTTCTAGTTATAGAACTTGCTCATGGACACTGTATTGATTGAGAATGTGCCCCATCAGGCGACACATTGGACTCACAGAGTTCTAGTTATAGAACTTGCTCATGGACACTGTATTGATTGAGAATGTGCCCCATCAGGCGACACATTGGACTCACAGAGTTCTAGTTATAGAACTTGCTCATGGACACTGTATTGATTGAGAATGTGCCCCATCAGGCGACACATTGGACTCACAGAGTTCTAGTTATATAACTTGCTCATGGACACTGTATTGCTTGAGAATGTGCCCCATCAGGCGACACATTGGACTCACAGAGTTCTAGTTATAGAACTTGCTCATGGACACTGTATTGATTGAGAATGTGCCCCATCAGTCGACACATTGGACTCACAGAGTTCTAGTTATAGAACTTGCTCATGGGCACTGTATTGATTGAGAATGTGCCCCATCAGGCGACACATTGGACTCACAGAGTTCTAGTTATAGAACTTGCTCATGGACACTGTATTACTTGAGAATGTGCCCCATCAGGCGACACATTGGACTCACAGAGTTCTAGTTATAGAACTTGCTCATGGACACTGTATTGATTGAGAATGTGCCCCATCAGGCGACACATTGGACTCACAGAGTTCTAGTTATATAACTTGCTCATGGACACTGTATTGATTGAGAATGTGCCCCATCAGTCGACACATTGGACTCACAGAGTTCTAGTTATAGAACTTGCTCATGGGCACTGTATTGATTGAGAATGTGCCCCATCAGGCGACACATTGGACTCACAGAGTTCTAGTTATAGAACTTGCTCATGGACACTGTATTACTTGAGAATGTGCCCCATCAGTCGACACATTGGACTCACAGAGTTCTAGTTATAGAACTTGCTCATGGACACTGTATTGATTGAGAATGTGCCCCATCAGGCGACACATTGGACTCACAGAGTTCTAGTTATAGAACTTGCTCATGGACACTGTATTGATTGAGAATGTGCCCCATCAGGCGACACATTGGACTCACAGAGTTCTAGTTATAGAACTTGCTCATGGACACTGTATTGATTGAGAATGTGCCCCATCAGGCGACACATTGGACTCACATATTTGGCTGTTATCATACTTGAGAATGTGCCCCATCAGGCGACACATTGGACTCACAGAGTTCTAGTTATAGAACTTGCTCATGGACACTGTATTGATTGAGAATGTGCCCCATCAGGCGACACATTGGACTCACAGAGTTCTAGTTATAGAACTTGCTCATGGACACTGTATTGATTGAGAATGTGCCCCATCAGGCGACACATTGGACTCACAGAGTTCTAGTTATATAACTTGCTCATGGACACTGTATTGCTTGAGAATGTGCCCCATCAGGCGACACATTGGACTCACAGAGTTCTAGTTATATAACTTGCTCATGGACACTGTATTGATTGAGAATGTGCCCCATCAGTCGACACATTGGACTCACAGAGTTCTAGTTATAGAACTTGCTCATGGGCACTGTATTGATTGAGAATGTGCCCCATCAGGCGACACATTGGACTCACAGAGTTCTAGTTATAGAACTTGCTCATGGACACTGTATTACTTGAGAATGTGCCCCATCAGGCGACACATTGGACTCACAGAGTTCTAGTTATAGAACTTGCTCATGGACACTGTATTACTTGAGAATGTGCCCCATCAGTCGACACATTGGACTCACAGAGTTCTAGTTATATAACTTGCTCATGGACACTGTATTACTTGAGAATGTGCCCCATCAGTCGACACATTGGACTCACAGAGTTCTAGTTATAGAACTTGCTCATGGACACTGTATTGCTTTATGCTGTAACCAGCATTTACATTTTAGATATAATTGTCCTGTGGTACAAAATGTTCATTAAGTAACTTCAATGTAATGTCCATTATGTTTCAGTATTAAAAAAAACAAACTGTGTTTGTCAACATTAAATTCTGTGGTTTTTTGAAAAAAATGTGTACGTAATGAATGATTAAGAAAATTATTTAAATTATTAAAATTTGAAATCTCATACTCCAATTTAATATCAAATGAGTAACAGTTGCGTATCTTAAATCTAAGTATGTTCACTGCCAAAACACTTTTTAGAGCAAAAATTTGGCCTTACCAAAAGTAACCGCAGGGGTGTGGAAATAGCAAAATTGTTAACTTGTCCATGGACAAGTTCATTGCAAAAATCTGCTTGTCCGCAAACAACAGTCACTTGTCCAAATAAGTATAGAATTATTATTCCAGGCCTTCCTGATATATTTTTTCATTAAATTATAAATAAAACACAATTTGTCATTCAAATGTATAAGGATATAATAATATGATAACTAACTTCCAACTAAAACATCATTTTTACACCCTGAAAAATGTGATGGACAAGAAGACAGAAAAAATGCATTTGTCCGACAGTAAAATTACCCGCGTCAGACAAGTCGGGCATAGGATTTCTACACCCCTGTGTAACCTTATGGAATAATTGTTTATTGAAAACTTAATTTCGAGGCTCATTCTACCCACGTAATCCCAATCTGCAAGTGAAATTGCGAAAGACAAAAGATGGTCTACATTTCTACAAGACAGCTCCACTTGATTAGACCCAATCTCCAATTCATTATTCCCATCTCTTTGTTTTTGATTTTCTTCAGTGATAAATCCTACAAACACAACTTGTTACCAGCCTTTGTCTGATAATTGTTGATTTCTGGTAGATATGCACTGCTATATATGGAACAATCTGAATATGGTCTCAATCTTTGTTTGTTTTGCCAACGTTCCCAAGATATGAAGTAACTTACAGTTTTGATTGTCCAAAATACTTGGCCGTTCGGCAAATTGTTCTTTCCAATCTTTTTTTGCTATGTGTGTGTGTGTGTGTTTGTGCCCATCTGTTGTCTACAGCATTACTTATACTTTAATATAATGCAATAAGATAAAACATTGCTTAAACTACTGTTCATAAAGCCTTGTTTTTACCAATTATTTGACAAATATCTTGCTGTAGCAAAATTTTGCATGTTTTTCAGCCGTTTTAATTGACCGTTGAACTGTTTATTGTATAATCACCGCTTCCATTCCTTTAATGTTGCAAATTTGCACCATGTTAGCATGATTTGTATTGTTGGTCTGGCAGTTCAATATGACATACTGCCTCCCCGGCAATTATGCATGTCTTATTAGACGAGATCTTGATCAGCATTTATCATTTTTATGCACACATTAAAGGAAGTCTTGAAGCATTTTTTGCTCGAAATTTAGCAATTTCTGCAAATTACTAATTAAGTGCACGGGATGAAGATTGTGTGCATTTTTAGCTCGGTGAGCTATTGGTATAGGGGACCTCTCCTGCATCGGCCGTTGTCTGTTGTCAGTGTGCCATCAACGATTGGGTTTGTTCTCACGCTGGAGTCTTCACTTTTTATCCAATCTTAACCAAACTTGCACAGTTTGTGTATAACCATAAAATCTCGGATGGGATTGTTATTGGGTCAGATCACACCAGTAACACTAGAGTTATTGCCCCCTTTTCATGCCAAAAAAAGCAAAAATGCCTGTTTCCAACATATAGACTTTATTTTCAATCCAATCTTAACCAAACTTTCACAGTTAGCATATGACCATCAGATCTTAGCGGACACTAAAAATGGGCCAGAACGTCTTTCAAACACCAGAGTTATTGCCCTTTGTTGATTAAGAAAATATGCAAAAATGGACATTATTAAGGATAGAGACTTCATTTTTCATCCAATCTTCAGCAATGTTGCACAGTTTGTCTGTTACCAGGAGATAACAAGTGAAGTCGAATATAAGCAAGATTGGACCAGAAACACCGAGTTATTGCCCTTTGTTTGGGAAAAAAATATTCAACAAAGGACATCATTCAGAATAGAGATTTCATTTGTCACCCAATCTTCACCAATCTTGCACAGTTTGTTTTTGACCATAAGATTGAAAGTGAAGTCGAGTATAAGCAAAATCTGGGTAGAAACACCATAGTTTTTGCTCTTTGTTTGTGAAAAAAATATACAAAAATGGACATTATTCAGGATAGAGACTTCATTTTTCATCCAATCTTCACCAATTGTGCACAGTTTGTCTATGAATGGAAGACTACAGGTGAAGTCGAATATAAGCATGATCAGGCCAGAAACACCGGAGTTATTGCCCCTGGTATTTGGTAAAAAAACATCAACAGGTTATCAGTGATTGGCTTGCACACACGATTTTTGATTCAATGTTGACCAAACTTACACAGTTTGCGCATGACCATAAAAATTGATTGATACAATTTGATTTCCAACAGTTGCAAACCTTGCATGCAGTTATTTGTACATGCAACATTGATGGCTTCAGAGCCTCCATTAACATCGATTATCATCATTGGACAGAAAATTTTCAAAGAAAAAGCAAAACTTGACTTTATAGCACAGCCATCGCAATTATCTCATTGCAACTTGTTATCCAAGACATCAAAATCTACTGTTTCTGCATTTTCCAGAATTGTCACTGACTTAATGAAAAAGGGTCAGGTAAGAATATAGAGAAAAATGATTTTAGCAAAAACACGGCACATCCACTACCCAACTCGTTCTTGGACTTACCGATGTTTTAAATCACATTGATCCTATTCCCCTTTGCGTATTGTTCATATACCTTAATTTTCAAACCTGTCACAACAGTATGGTCTTCATCTGTACCAGTTCCCAGGTGAGGTCTTTGGGCCATCATGGCCCTCTTGTTTGTCATGATTTGTAACCTATTTTGATAATTACACAGATTATAAATAAAGGAAGGTTGTATTTGTTACCTTTATAATTACATGCAGTGAGTATATAAGAAAGCTACTACATAAAGATAACACTTCCATATGGATAACCAGGAAATAGCCCAGCTAACAAATTTTCTTAAACCCCATTATCTTACTTGTAGCCATTGGCTAATTTGGTAACTGGCACAGTCAGATCCCTGGTAAACCAACAGTTTATTTAAGAAATAATTGACGGGTAACTGTTGGTTATTGTGGTAATAACCAACTGTTTGGAGTTCCGATGCGTAGGAATTAAACCACGAGGGCAGTTTGATAACAAGCATCGGAACGACAAACCGTTGGTTATTATCGCAATAACCAACTGTTACCCATTCATTATTTCGATTCTTATACGATCTTATATATTTGTATTTTTAAAGGTTATGAATGAGAACTATATTTATCTATATTCCGCCCATTTTCCGAGATGAGAATTCACACGTGCGTTTCAGTGACGTCAATAAATCATAACAATTCAAAACGACGTCAGCTTTATTGATAAACATTGAGAGAATGACGTCATACTTATCGATATACTACAGTGAAAATATGATGCTAAAAACTGCAAATTAAAAGCATATTAACAAAACACAAACGTTTTTGTGAACTTAAGGATAAAATATGTAGTACAAGTGTGGTTTTATTGTGCTACAAAATGCAGAAAATTATTTGTTTGTCACAATTTTCTATCGTGCGTTTAAGCACGTGCATTTTACGGAACAATTTCTTTACATTTCCGGAAATATTTTCAAAATATTAGGCTCCGCCCATTATTGTTTGCAGAATAACCCACAGTTATTTTCCTTCTTGATCTATGCACCACTAGCCGCGTGCCGTGGTAGAATAAAGATTAGGTATGCATTTGAAAATTAATTTGCCAAAAAATATTGTCAGTTTTTTTTTGTTAGACTAAACTAATCACAGAAACCAAAAGTTTATTAAAGATAAGATATGCATTTAAAAATTAATTTGTTAGAAAAATATTATCAGTTTTTTCAGACAAAACTAATCATGGTGTATTGAAAAATCATGTTTTGAATGCTTGTCAAAGTGTTCACTCCGAGACATCATACTGTTGTCTGTTATATGGCTCAGACAAACTCCCAGGACCATCGTAAATCTGTCTCGTCCAAATGTTTGGGAGCGTTTACACTGAATTTTTGTAGGACACATTATTTTTGCTGAAATACTTTATTTTGTTTGTTATCAATTCAGAATGTCATAACAAGCCCTAGGAAGAAGCAATGAGATAAAAATATCTTTTTGTTAATTTACATAAATGATATTGAAACTGTTTTGCTTGTTGTTTTCAATGTAAATGTGTTGCAATCCTTGAATTTTGCGTTACGTAGGCTATAGTCTAAAATTGATGATTTGTCAATGCTTGCAAGATTACATATATTTGTTTGCATTATATATTCATCTTGTTTATGCAATGATTTGTTTTTCATTTCTACTTGCAGATATGGAAACACCATTTCTGAGCTTTTCCAATCCTAATTACGAGCCAAGCAATAAACACGTACGCACCAGTCTAGTGTCAGAGAACAACAACAACCAGAGTGACGCAGTCAACATCAACATCATGTCGGCTGCGGTTGAGAAGCAAGAGCAGACAAAGCTTTTGAATGGAGACATGCAGTCAATGACCTCCACGGAAGAAGACTCGGACTCGGTCTCAGTGAAAAGTGGTGTTGTGTCGGGAGAGGAGGTAGTTTCCGACGAAGAAAATGACTTTGTCGATGCCAATACCAAACTTCTAGGTGACTTGGAAAATGACTCAAGCGACGAAAAGTTGAACAACACTGAGTGTATGAACATGGCCTACGGTGAGAAAGGCAAGGGTATTCTGGCCTACATTTCCATGCTGGAGCAGAGCGCGAGAGAACGCAGCGAGAGGAAGCGCCGAGAGCAGCTGATGGGGGTTGATGGCGACCGAGGGGAGTGTGACAGTGGTGACACCACACCGGCCTCCTTGGCGGAGCACATCAAACATAAGACGTATGTGTTCAGTGAATTTTTTTCCTTATTTAACAGGATCCGATAAAAGGACCCATTCAATATGAGTCGCGTTGTGGGAAAACCGGACTTAATGCATGTGCGTAAAGTGTCATCCCAGATTAGCCTGTGCAGTCCACACAGGCTAATCTGGGACGGCACTTTCCGCTTTTGTGGTATTTTCTGTTTCATGGAAGTCTCTTCTAAACATAAATACATTGTAGGCGGAAAGTGCCGTCCCGGATTAGCCTGTGCAGTCTGCAGGCTAATCCGGGACGACACTTTACGCACATGCATTAAGACCGGTTTTCTCACGACGCGCCACATATGGTTTATTTTTCCCAATTAGAATGAAAAAATAGCAAATCTGATGTGACAAAATCTGAAACACATAGGAAATGTGGAACTAAGTTTTTAATTATGTTAATCATGAAATTACTTGTATGGTTATGGATAAAATACCAAGTTCACCCAATATAACACTCGTTTAAGTAATTAATTAATTAAATTTCTTTCTTAAATGTTTCCCTATCAGTAAGAATTCACGGCGCAAAATTCCCTATTTGATGGGTACCAGATTAATTCCTAAAGCCGCGAAAAAAATGGCCGAGTGTTTGCTTTCTGCCATTCAAAATTGGTGAGTTTTCAACTTTTAGTCGGATTTAAGTATTTTTGTTAGCTTTTGTCCCAAACCATAATTTAAAAGATGATATTTAGTGTTTAGTAAAGGGAATATTATTACATTATATCAACCAAATTATATAAATTGGATGATACAAGAAGAATATGATGAAAGTTATTTGAAAATTAATTTAATGGTAATTAGCTAGTGTAAGTGTTATCCACCCATTGACGATGTGATTATTGCTATGATAGACAGGTTTTCAATAAAAAATGATAACAGCTATGGTAATTTAAATAATATCACTTGCCAAAATGATAATTGTTACACACGATATTAATGAAATCCATTTTGATAATTACTATGCCCTCAATGGTGGTGGTGGTAGTAATTATGTGCTGAATGGGTATAATTGTATTAACGGTATTAACTATATTGACTGTATTCACCATTCCCTAGGTTTTCCAATGCCGGATTTGACATCAACTCTCCAGACTCCAACGACAGTGGCATTCAGTCGGACGCGCGCTCGGATGACGGCATCTCGCAGTCCCAGAGCGTGTCAATCAGTGAGGAGCTGTATGGGATCACCAACAAGTCCTACCTTCCTAATTCGGAAAGTGAGGAGGATACAGAGCTCACACCCACCCAGGTACCTCCAGTACAAAAGTGACATTTATATGGTTTTAAATCAGGGATCAAATTTGGACAGTTAGAAAAATTAAATGAAACGCTTGTAAATCCTTTTTGGTGATAACGTATTTATCATTCCACCTGAAATAAAGAAGTGTTTTGCGAGTGATATTTGCCATTTTGTGAGTTAATACAAAAGTAACTCGCAAAATGTTACCAGTATGTTTTTAATGGCAATTTCTAACCCTGATAAATGGTGCCTGAAATACTACATGCTTCCGCATGTTTCCATCAAGAATCCTGTTTGGGATTTTGCTTTTTTGCTAAAAAAAATGGGGTCAGTTTTGGAAACTGCAAACACATTTGAGGACCTCTTAAGAATATCATATTTGCCATGCCATATTATGATCCCTTTACTAGAACAGAAAATACAGCCCTTGCAAATGGGAGAGAGTTTTAGTGTGAGATAGTATGGTGAAATGCACTCATTGGTCTTGTTTCAGTATACTCATAATTTTGCATATTTTTATTTATTGCTCTGTTTTACAGGATAATAACAATGTGATCTTATGGATATAACATGTGTATTTGTGTGGTTTTGAGGAAAAGTATTGGAACAAAATGGCGAAGGGGAGTAAAATATCCTGGTGTAAAGTCAATTTTGTTGAAAAATGCATTTTTTAAAAGACATTTTACAAGGGGATGACACGCTTAATTGGCCTTTACTTTAGAAGGGAAAAGCCATGGTTATTATCCCAGTCACAATGTCTCGACTTTGTTGCCTCAGTTAGCTTCGTTGCGCAACGTAGCAGGTATGTAGATCAATATAGCCGTAACGATCCCTCAATGTGGCACAAGTTGGCCTGTATGTAGTTCAACGTAAACGACAAATCTGAATTTTGAGCATGTTTAAAATACTGCTGTGTTGTACCACAACATACTTAGATGCCGTGGAACATGTGGCCTGTACTTAGCACAATGTGAACATAATAGTCCTATCAATTGCTACTTTATGCTGCATTATTTGCTATGTTTTAACTATGATATGCCACAAATCACTCTCGTAATTGTTACGCTTAGCTGCGCTATGTACCGCGTTCTTCTATGAAATGCTACATAATGAAACGTTGTTGTTCGTTTCAAATGTAATGTAGCGTAGCGATAGTGCAGTAACTACGTAGTACATCGAGGCGCAGCATAGTAGAAATTGATGACAACTTGGCGGAACGTGAGTGTCAAATACGTACTAAAACAGCACGAAATAACTTTACACTATGACTGGGCTATAAGAGTAGTAGTATTATCAGAATTTTTCTCTACAGAAGTATTAGTTTTTAGCCCAACTTACTTTATATGTAGGATAAGTATTCATCTTGTATTACAGACTGAGGACAAACAGAAGGGGGAAGTGTTACCACCAGGCTGGGAGAGATGCGAAGGTGTGTTTCAAATGTGCTGCAATATTTAAGGCGTGTCGTGGGAAAATCGGGCTTAATGCATGTGCGTAAAGTGTCATCCCTTTACGCACATACGTTAAGCCCTGTTTTCTCACGACACGCCTTATTTAGTTTATCAGCTAGTAATGTTCGTATCTTGGGAGTGTTCATTTCAATCTAATGCAACAAATATGCCTGTCCCTTATTTTTATCTATCTACTTTCATTCTATGTTTCACACATTTAACAGGTGTTTGTACATGATTGCTGTTGCATATTTCATTTGCACTATGCAAATACTGAATTATTTTTCAAGGCGCAATAAAGTAGTATCAGTATTAATTTTAAATTAGTAATAACAATACAGGGGTGTAGAAATCCTATGCCCGACTTGTCCAATGCGGGTAATTTTACTGTCGGACGAGAAAATTTTCCCGTGTACTTGTCCACGTCCAACTGCAATTTCAGGGTGTGAAAATGATGTAAGTTTGGAAGTTAATTATACTATTATTGTATTCTTACGATTTGAATAACTAATTGTGTTTTATTTATCATTTAATTAAAACATATATCATAAAGGCCTGGGATTAGAACAATAGTTTATTTGGACAAGTGACTGTTGCATGCGGACAAGTAGATTTTTGCAATGAACTTGTCCATGGTCAAGTAAACCATTTTGGTATTTCCACACCCCTGCAATAAGTGTGATTAAAAAACAACAAAAACATAAATCAAAGGGTCACAAGCCATTGCTATTTCTATTTATTCTAATTATCCATAGTTTTTTTAGACAAACCCATTTTTAATATCACGTGTTCTTCTTTCTGCTGGTATGTGTCATTTTCAAAATCAAATACTAGTATTCGATGTCTGGTTAATCTCCCAATGTGTCTATATCTAACATGTAATCAGTGCAATACAGACAGCTTTCAAAAAATTTACTGGGCATTTCTGTATAATGCAGCAATAAAACCTGCACAGCCTCCTGTTAAATTGTAATAAATGGAGCAATAATCTATCGGCCATGAAAAATCAGCAAATGAATTGCATTTAAACACTGGATATTTAGGAAGATGCCGGTAGGATTATTTAGGGTTGCAAATGTCTTCTGAATAATTGATTATTCCAGAATTTTAATGGCTTTTGTATGGAAATAAATTCGCCAAAAAAGGAAGATAAGAAAATTAAACAGCATGACTAATAAGCCCTTTGCATTTGAGGAGTAAATATGGAATTGATTGGAATTTGACACGAGTCTAATAGGTTTACAATGTATTCAGTGTTAAGACATTTGCGTGTGTTGAAATAATGCATTGCAAATGTTTTATTAGCAAAAACGTGTAACATTTAACCACATTTTGATCCATTTAAGCAGACTTAAAATTTGTCAAGTGTCAAAATGCTTTTGTTTGAGAGTGTGTTTTCTAATTCTTGGTACATGTATTTCCTGAAATATATCATTTATTTGCATTAAAAAGTATTGGCAGTGACAGCGACAGTTTGGAGATCAACACTTTTTCATTGACTTATTCAAACTAATGAATAAAATATTTCCTAAACAAATATGAGCTTTTTCACGTATATTCGCTGACATAAAATTCCAATCATTGTTGACATAACGGTTTTAGCTGATGTGGGTACATCAGAATTGTGAACTCCCGTTGCTATGTTAGTAATTAAAGGATACTTACTAGGCCCCGCCTTGCTGTGTTTTCCACAGTGTTCGAAATGAACACGAGCCTGTTAGCCCGGCACTGGTGAATACTGAACTGGCTTGCTCAGATCCTCAGTTTTATATAGGAAGGCTTGGAACATTTACTTGCTCTCTAGTAATATTATAAGAATTTTGGCTTTCTTCGCCAAACTGCTAATTTCGATGACTGTTTCCAGACGAAGATGGTGCATACTACTGGCATATCAAGAGCGGCACGATCCAGCGCGAACCCCCGTCTCCCGCCCCGCCAGATCTCAGAGAGACGCTGCGGTCCATATCCATCAGCAGTGACACGGTGAGCGATGGCCAGCTATAGCTTCCGTAGCATTTATTAACTTCTTGTGATTTGATTTCATGTGAAAAATTACCCAGTCAGAAATTTGCGTGTGCCTTCATAAAAACAGTGATTTTGGTGTCCCGGTCACAAATTTGTGCTAACCTTTAAATTTTATCATAACAGTATGAGGGCCACTAGGGTTGAGGCGAAGGTTTTTATTGGAGAGTGTCTATGCCATTTTAAGTGAATGGAAACTGATTTGCTGCATATATTTTTGGTAACATATTTAGCTCCTAAATATAAATTGTAAGTTATATCCTATCAATGCAAAATAGATATGTACGAAAGAGTCAGTCAAGTATTGGAAATATTTAACTTTATCAATTGAGAATACACCACGGTATGCGTAACCCAAACAGCAACAGCAACATACGTGACGAGCCATATATTTAAGGCTGGCGTAATTTTTGTTAATCCATGTTTGATCTTTTTACAGAGCACAGTGTCTGGAGACTCGATCAGTTCAATACCGTCCACTCCGTCGAGTGTGGCCAGTACGGAGGACCATCTGCACGAGTTTGAAGACCATGCCCTACAGTATGCTGTCAAGTCACTGAAAAACCTGTAAGTCAAGTCACCGAAATTACCTGTAGGTTAAGTCCCTGAAAACCTGTATGTCAAGTCACCGACAAACGAGTAATTCAAGTCCCTGAAAAACCTGTAAGTCACCTGTGCTATGAAAGTTATAGGCCAAGTCATTGAAAAACCTATAGGTCAAGTCACTGAAAAACCTGTAAGTCCAGTCATTCAAAAAACCAATGTCAAGTCACATTGTTATAAAACCTGTGAGTCAGGTCCTGTAAGATGACCTGTGGGTCAAGACCTATAAGATACTGTCACACTGATGTAATTTGATGATGATTTATTAAGGTCGGATTTAACCTTCTATGTGGAAATGTTAGTACCATTTAATTGACTTTGTTAGTCATTCGTTTCTATAATTTTTACTATATTATTTTGAAAGGAAGATTACTCGTTATTTAATGATGACGTGATTACTTATTTTTTTTTTTTTCAGATCTGCTCTGCAGAGAAGTTCCCGTTTGAATGAAGGAAGCATCGATAAACCAGTCAGATATGCAGTCAGCTCCCTTGGGTGGGTTCCGATTGCTGAGGAGGATTTGACCCCAGAACGAAGCAACAAGGCGGTAAACAAGTGCATCTTGGACTTGACCCTGGGTCGCAACGACATTAACGACACCGTGGGACGCTGGGGCGATGTGAGTAGCTTTATATCTCATGTAATTGTCACTGGGTAAGAACATTTTGCAGCCAGTCCAGGACTCGAACCCGGAACCTCTAGCTTACAGGGCGAGCAGCTCTCCCGATTGAGCTAACTGGGCTGCTGCACAACCTCTCCCCATTTGTGACTGAGTTTATACCTGACATAACATTGAATGTGCAAGGCTTGTGCTGCCACTTGCCACATAATCCAGTGGCCACAAACTTGAATATTTTTTGGCTTAAGAAAATTAGCTTTTAGTTCGACATTTTATGTACTGGTTGGCGAGTAGTGTCCGTAAACTAGCAGTATCTTATTTGTATATTAAAAGGTGTAAAAGCTCTCCAGCATTGAATGTTGAGTTTACACACATCACCTAGCAACTGTTCCAAACGCTGAATAAGTTGAAGTCTCCAAAACTTCATATTTTTCAAGATATTTACATTTATGTTTTTTTAAATATCAAAACAACTTAACTCCTCGCGGGGCATTCACGCGCACGTCTTTGCGCATGCTTATAAATATATAATTGAACCCCTATTTTTATCTTGTACTTCCCTGTTTTCGGTTTACCAAGGGTGATAGCTTGGTTATTCAAATAAAGCAGCAATATTAGTATTCAAACAACACCATCCATATATTCAACACGCAGTTTATGTGAAATATATTTTCTAAAAAAAAAAAAGAATTACAATTGCAAAATGTTTACACAAAGCAAATATTCACAAAGAATTGCAATTTTAAAATGGTTACTCAATTATACGGCTAGTTTCGGGACGATTTTGACAAAATTTCAATGCAGGAGGGATGTCTACTTCGATAATAACATGGTTATCTCCCATTTGCCATCAGCACATTTGTAAGGGGCGCCAAAGTGGTCATCAAAAGACCATTTTCTGGCATCCACTTATGTTAGAAATCGCTTTATCACCGCTATTCTGGCATAGAATTTAATAATATTAAATGATGTAGGTAATATAATGTAGAACAGTATAGAGCAATTAAAATCTTGAGGTGTGTACCACAAAATTCGCATTTTCAACTGAAAGGAAAGATCACGGATACTACTAGTTTTATTGCTTCAAGTAATGCTTATTGATTACCCCTTTGGAGCCCCATATATGGAAAAAACCATATGATGTCATGACAAGATATTTACATCCTCGTAAATAGAAGGAGCCAAACTTTGTACTCGACAAGCTTTTCTTTAAAAGTATTACTTACGCGATCGAAAATAAAGAAAAACTACTAAAAAATCACGGACACTACTCGCCAACCAGTATGGCAATATACAATTGGTCAGTAAGCATGTTTTCAAGAACATTGGGCTAAAAAAAAGATTTCATCCAGAATGAGCCTTGTGGAGTTACCAGAACATGCATACAAAATAAGTCAACTTGTGATAGGCCTATTTCTGACCTTTGTGGGGAAAGTACCTATTTAAATTGGGATGTTTGAAATGCAAAATATGCTAAACTTGGGAAAGTAATTTATTGTTTAATCTCAAGTTTGGAAGTAAGTTGCTAAAATATGTTGATTTAAATGCATGCCTGAATGATTGTCTTGAATACAGCTCTGTGGCTGTTGTAAAGTTCATACCAATTCCAATGTGGCTGTTGTAAAGTTCTTACCAATTCCAATGTGGCTGTTGTAAAGTTCTTACCAATTCCAATGTGGCTGTTGTAAAGTTTTTACCAATTCCAATGTGGCTGTTGTAAAGTTCTTACCAATTCCAATGTGGCTGTTGTAAAGTTCTTACCAATTCCAATGTGGCTGTTGTAAAGTTCTTACCAATTCCAATGTGGCTGTTGTAAAGTTCTTACCAATTCCAATCAAAATGCTAAGACTGTTGGCGAGATAAGGAAAGAAACCAAAATCAAGGGAAATAGAGTGCAAAATTTTCTAACAGAAAAGACGCAGTTGTTTTAATGGAATTTAATTTCTGCAATGCCATTTTTACGCAAGACAAATTGAACTACTGTGGAATCACTAATTTTTTCGGTGGTCTAATGTTCGCGCTCCCGCCATTGCGTGAATTTATGTCCACTGCGAATATTTACCGATTTCATAATTTAGCCTTGGGAGTTTACATGTTCGTTCAAATGTACGTTAGTAATCGTTCATAAATATAGGTATATGTGACTGTCACGATGTTTTAATCATTTACGTCATAAACAGTTTAGTTAAATATTTCTTACTACATTGTAATTGATGAATGATTCATATTTCTTTTAATTATATTGTGATCGTTTTTGTACAATAAAGTGATTCATTGCGGATTTGCGCTTATTTAAGACCGCGCGAATATGTCCGCGATCGCAAGTGCGCGAAATGTGTACCCCGCGAATTCAAGTGATTTTACAGTACTCATTGTTATACTCCCTATTTCAACATCTTGGTAGATATATAGGTTTGTATGCCAACTACTAAATGCAAACAATAATATGCATAACAGTCACCATGTCGACTTATCCTGAACTGGCCGAAATAGCCGATAGATCGTATAAATATGGTGGTATCGAATGTTAGTGCTTTGTAGACTGCAAAGTCAAATGTAGGTCAAAATCACCCTACTAAAGACCGTTGGCTTCTGCCAACAGACTAACAAAAAATTAACAGTGTTTCAGTTCTTGAGAAATATCAACCATAATTAACATTATATGGATCAGTTAGGTTCGCTGGCATAAAAAAATAATGTAGAATTGTTCAATGTTAGATCATTGTAATTCTCAACACTGTTTTAGAAACACATAGTACATTTGTAGCAAGCTACTGGTATATATTTTCAATAGTGACAAAGAAAGAGGAAGATAGCATTGTTGCACTCTTTGATATTAAAAGAATGTTCTTGAGAATATTTCAGCCAGATTGTTCCATGTGAAATTCCTCTATCCTTAATAGTTGTGTACATAAGAAAACGGAAAATACATTTGAGGCGTGTCGTGTGAAAACAGGACTTAATGCGTGTGCGTAAAGTGTCGTCCCGGATTAGCCTGTGCAGTCTGCACCGGCAAATCCAGGACGGCACTTTCAGCCTACAGTGGATTTATGTTTAGAAGATACTTCCTCGAAACAAAAAATCCCATAAAAGCGGAAAGTGCTGTCCTGGATTAGCCTGTGTGGACTGCACAGGCTGATCCAGGATGACACTTTTTGCACATGCATTAAGCCTGGGTTTCCCATGACATGCCTCATTTGCGTTTAAGGATCTATTTTGCATATTTTTCCCAACTGGTAATGTTTTATATTATTTTCAAAGAAATACTCATAGATCAAGGATATCACCTTTCGTTAGACATCATGCACTATAATTAATTATCATGGCTCGGTATGATTCAATATTTCACATGACAATTTAATTGCAAATTTAATATGGAACAAAGATCTTAGAAGTGCATTATTGTTGTACAACATGTTTGTCTATCGAACCAATTTCCCAATATGGAACTAAAAGGTTGATCAAGTGTGTACAAACACCAGTTATTAATTTCTCGGCACCAGAATGTCATTAAAATGATTACAGGGCTATCTGTCATGCACAAATGCATCGGCTGGCATTATTGACATCTGGCAAACCTAAAAAGTAAACCGAAACATTATTTCTGTGGTTTTAGTATGCGTTCACATCTGCATAAAAGAACAATGTAGGAAATGATTCCCAAGTTAGCGTAGCTGTATGCATAATGCAGTTCTGGTCTTCATGCACACAGTTATATTTTTGTGTGAAAATTTTGTACATTCATACCAGTGTACAGTTTTGTGGTAAAATCAATTTTACTGATGCAGTTAAATATGCAAGTGTCTATTGCACTAATTACTATGCAAATTTTACAAATGGTAAACTGCATATAAAACATTAGTGTAATAAAACAGTTTATTCTTTGTTTGACGTCTTATTCAAACTTCACATAAAAGTGTGTTGGGGAATATTTTGAGAATTTTGGGGGGGGAAAATATATTACCATTGCTGAGGAAATGGTGCCCTATTTTGCCACCAAATTGGCCTAACAAAACACTGGCTGTTGAACATTCCCTTCTATCTTAACCATCGTCAATAACTGGGCCTCAATAACTTGGCCTATCACCATTTCATTCATTGGGAAAAAATTGGGTGATAGTGTCATTAAAAGGAAGGTGTAAAAATGTTTTTAAAATAACAGAACTTTGTGCAGCAACTGGATGTGAACTGTGTTTGTTTTTCTTCCAAAATATCAATGTATTCCATTAGTTTAATGTCATTGAATGAATGATTTCTGGAATGTTCTACTGATCAAGTGGCATTACTGTTATATAAGGTGGGATTTTTGTTTGTTTGTTATTTTTCTTATTTTTTCTTTCCCATGATGGTGTTTGTTGTTATGCTGATATGAAGGAAGGACCGGTGCATGATCTTATTGATTCCTTCAATGTTCAACAGATTTTGTTACTTTAAGTTTGTTTTTTTGTTTTGATTTCCTCCGATAATGTTCTACAATCATTGTTACTACCTATTTGTTATTAGTTCGACCTCACATAATGCTCTAAGTCCTGTATACAGGGGAAGGACCTATACATGGACCTGGATATAGAGAGCCTGCGTTTGATCGACCCCCAGGACATGTCCGTTCTCAACTACCAGCCCATACACACCATCCGTGTCTGGGGTGTGGGCAGAGAGAATGGCAGGTGAGTGTGCCACAAGATGTTTAGGATATTTTTTATGCCCCGGGCATCTTGATGTGGAGGCATATAGTGATTGTCCTGTCTGTCCTTCCGTACCTCTGTCCATCCGTGACAAGGTTAAGTAGATGTTACCGTTTTGTCTAGCACCAACACCGCTTACTACAACACTTAGATACTTGCACAGTTGTTGCTTATGACCATTCTCTATCGACCCATATCATTCAACCTCACTTTGACCTTGACCTTGACCTAATTTGCACTTAGAATAATTCAAATAGGCTGTGTCTTGGTTAACTAGATTTTGTCAATTCGTCTAGCACCAACACCGCTTGCTACAACACTTGGATACTTACACAGTTGTTGCTTACGACCATACCCAATCCACCCATATCACCCAACCTCACTTTGACCTTGACCTAATTTGGACTAAAATAATTCAAAATTTAATGTGCCATTTTTTGGTTAACTAGATTTTACTGTTTCGTCAAGCACCAACACATGGGGGCATGTGTTTATCAAACACAGAATCTTGTTTTATGTATTATTTGTCTTTCAGATTTCTTTTCTTTACTATTTGGTATATTCAAACACAATATACCTTTATCTTTTGGGCTATTGAAGTTAGCATTCAAATTGTGTGTTATCAACATTTAAGACTAAGAGTATGTCACGAGATGTTATGGATATTTTTATGTATTATATGCCTTTAGATTTATTTTCTTTACTTTTTGGCATTATCACATGCACTATTCCTTCATGTTTTAGGCTTTCTAAGTTGGCAATCCAATTGTATGTTATATACAATGCAAGACTAAGCTGTTTAAGTTGGCAATCCAATTGTATGTTATATACAATGCAAGACTAAGCTGTTTAAGTTGGTAATCCAATTGTATGTTATATACAATGCAAGACTAAGCAAACCAACACCATCATAAAGCTTGTGTATCTTTGTATTTCTTTGTGATTTTTTGTTGAAGCAGAGATACCAATGTTTCCAAGACAAATATTCGTATATTTGTCACTTGCATGTTTCCATTATTTAATTTTCACTTTTGTTAGCATTAAATTATAGCAAATGACATAATTTATATGTTCGTTTGTAAAATAAAGTCTTGATGATAAACATCTTTTGAATTTTATAACACATAATGAATGCTATATCGTTGTCTGGTAAAACCATCTGTAAAATATGCAATTAAATCTTGTGTGCAAGTATTTCTTCATGTCTTCTTAATATTTCCAGAGACTTTGCCTACGTCGCTCGTGACAACCAGTCCAAGAACTACATGTGTCACGTGTTCCGCTGTGACACACCAGCCCGACACATCGCCAACAACCTGCGTGACATCTGCAAGAAGATCATGATGGAGCGTACCCTGCAGCAGAAGGCGCTGAGTCGACTGACGCGTCCGATTGACTTGCCCAACCTGGAGACTGTCAACACCCAGCCAGTCGGGGAGAAAGTCACATTCAAGTCTCTGTACTCAAGTATGTGTTGCTTAGTGATTGAGGTTGAATGAGAATTTTTTTATTTTTTTTTATTTGTAGTGACGCGTACTCCGCATTGAATATGTTTTTACTTTGGATTAATGAATTCTTCAAATTGTACACCAAAAATGGATATACAGTATAACTATTTCTTGTTGTTATTTCATAATGTGCAATATTTCAACTTGTTATTTTCATGTTAAGTATTTCTATTTAGAACTACTTATTATTTCCATGTTCAGTATTTATACTTGTTATTTCCTAAGGCCTAAAAAAAAAGAGGTTTGTTTCTATTTACATGCCAAAAAAAAAATGGGTTGGTAGGTAGGGTTTTTATTTTTTATATTTTTTTTATTTATTTAGACAACACTTCCCGTCGGAATCAAAGAATTTGTGTGTTCCTGCCCCATGCTTTTATATGTCACTATTTGTTGGGTGTCATTAGTGTGAAATTTTAATACAACTTTGTACTCGATTTCAGATATGACTATTCACCAAAGAACTGGAAGATGTTTGTTACAGATTGGCTATACTGTCTGTGCAATTTATTACATGTAAAATACTGCGTAAATAAAAGTGCTTTGAAAACTGAAGACATCGCATTTCAGAAAGAGCATTTATTGACTATAATAAATATCAAAGACATTAACAAAAATAACAGTTGAGTAACTAGAAACCTAATACTTAAACATGTCACAACTATTATAGCTATTGACAAATATATAGCTCAACTAATCTGAGTCTTTTTAGCCAAATTATTTGACTTACAATATGAAAAAGAGCATTCCTTTATTAAAAACCACAGATCCTTGGCACGGGGTTTTACACCAATCAACACACAGTCAGATACAGCAATATGATAAATAAACTTGGGATATTTTAATACATGGAGTACTCCATGTTACTCTGTACTGAGATTTTTTGTGAAGTTAATTTTGTTTTCATAGTTTTATTGATATGTATAAGATTTGACAAAATTGCTAACATTTTGAAGTGGTGGAAAGAGAATTGTAGGGAGGTGTGACACCATTCCAGGATCCTGTGTTTGATTCCAAAATATTTACAAATATTGCTGTTCAGTAGTGTACCATATTTTCTTACCGAAACCTTTGCTTCAACTTGAAATCATTTGATTTTGCCATGGATGTCGCCATTAAATATATTGACAATTGTTGAGTGATGGGGTAAAGATATGATAGCATTGACTCCATTTGCTTTGTGTTTGCATTTGTCCAATCTAACGGCAATCAGTGAACTTGCCATTTTTCTAGAACATCGCTGCAACGTTTGTTTACAAGGTACAAATTACCCTGCACTGTTGCCGGTAGTCTCTATAGTCTAGCCGTATGCAATGATCATTATGATAAAGAGCGTCTGAATGATGCAGACGGTTTCTGTCTGGTGCACGAACAATTATTGAGTTGTAAAAATTACGATGAAGCACTAAATTTGGACAAACAATTTTTTTCGGACATAAAAACTTTTGAGTGGGTGGTTAAAATATAGGGTCGGTCGGGTAACCGGAACCAAACCATTTTTGTGTTGAGGCCTAATGTTCACTATTGCTACTTGTTATTTCCCAATGTTCAGTATTTCTATTTCTACTTGTTATTTCCTCATGTATATAATTTATATTTCTACTTGTTATTTTGAATGTTCAGTATTTCTGTTTATGCTTGTTATTTCCTAATGGTAAGTATTTCTATTTTCTACTTGTTATTTCCTTTTGTTTGATATTTCTACTTGTTATTTCCTAATGTTCCGAATTTCTATTTCTACGTGTTATTTCCTATTTCAGATGCGTCGTTCCCCACCCCAATGGAGGAGCCCAAGAAGATCCTGAGGTGTCACTACCTGGGATCCACCCTCGTCAGTAAACCCACAGGTACTGGCCATTCAGCCAACACATACTCTTGATTATTATAATTCATAATCATTCACTCTTCTTGTTGTCGGAAGTTTTTTACATTTTATTAAATAACATGCGAAAGAACTAAATTGGGGGAAATCAGTGTTTTTATGCCACCTCTTTATAGTATGGGGGCATATAGATTTGCCCTTATCCGTCCGTCTGTCCAGTCCGTCTAGCGGATAACTCCAAAAGTATAACTGCTAGAGTGATGAAACTTTATAAGCATATTTATTGGCATCGGGGCTTGTGCATCAGCGGAGTTATGGCCCTTTTTTTTTTAAAAAAGACATGTGTGGACTTGTGTCATGCGTAACTCAAAAAGAGTGATAAATCTTTATGTACATATTAATAAGCATGTGAACCTAGGTATTTTGGTACATTTTTTTCCGACATCAGCAGAGTTGTTGCCCCTTTTTTAGCAAAAAATGACATTTTTGGACTTGTGTCGCTTGCAACTCAAAAAATATTATTGCTAGAATTATGAAACTTTATATACATATGAATCGGCATGTGAACTGGGTAGTTTGGTGCATTTTTTTACGACATCAGTGGAGTTATGGCCCTTTTTTAAGCAAAAAATGACATTTTTGGACTTGTGTCGTGCGAAACTCAAAAAGTATAACTACTAGACTGATAAAACTTTATAAACATATTCATCAGCATGCAAACTTGTGCACCTGGGTATTTTGGTGCATTTTTTCCAGCATCCCCAAAGTTTTGTGACAACCAGCGGAATGTGAAGGCATCCGTGTCCTTCGGACACGTCTTGTTAATTTTTAGGCTTCCCTGTGAAAGGGCTATAAACAACAACCAAATAACCCTGGGATGAAAACATTCTTTAACATTCTTGGCAGTAATATAACCCACCTCTAAAAACTAAATGTCCCTCAGCATTAACACCTCTGTCCCCACAATGGTGAACTTGTTTATTTTATAAATCTTTATCACATCACTATAGTATTCTCCTATTTCTCCACACATGGATACGTTGAATGGTGCAATAGTGTGTTAACGCACGTGGCAAGACGTATGCAACCACGGTTAAAGTTTGCCACACATTGCTAACATCTTGCCACTTCTTTTCACGGGTTTTAGTGATTAAGCGTGTTATTCAATTGAGTAAATGATCCTTCATTAGGTGCATACACTATTGGTATTTTATAGTTTGATTTACCAATCATTTGGACCAAATATAGTTATAGAGATATTTACCAATCATTTGGACCAAATATAGTTATAGAGACTGTATTCGGATTAGTTTTACGTCAGATATGTTGAATTTGTTTTTAATACCCCGCTATTTCAAGATAACGAAGTTCAGCTGCTAGCACATTTATTAACCTGTTTCACCTATTTCCCCAGGCATGGACACTTTGAACAGTGCAATAGACAATGTATAGCACGTCACTATAGTATTCTCTTATTTCCTCAGGCATGGACACCCTGAACGGTGCAATAGACAAGCTGCTGGAGACGGTGCCGCCTGAGAAGTGGCAGTATGTGGGCGTGGCAGTGGCTCCCTCCACCATCACCATAACGGAACACGGGGTGGGTGCAGAATACCCTTCTGAGAAAGACAGGATAATACTTTTTAATTTTGAATAAAAATCTATAACATGTATACATGGAATAAAGTATTGTGGATTTCCAGTATTCATTTTCAGGGACATTCTTGCAGCTATGTTTGATCTCATCCCAAAATATTGTATATACAAAGTTGTTTATCACTTTAAGCAGAATTGTTTTAAATATTTCAGGTTTATTAAAAGCACTGCATTTCTTGCTGCCATTAAGCGAAGATTTTAAATTAATTTTAATGAAACCACATGATAGAGCTGCATGTGTAGATTTCCTAACTGGTGTTTTTACCGAATGTGTTCGGCATATGGGTAATTATGATGACATTAAAATGGTTGTCATCAAAGAATTTGCACGGTTTAATTGTTGATCAAGGATAGCAAACATGTAAAAGCAATAAATCTATAGTCCTTTTACTACCATTTTTCAGAATCCAGAAAACAAGATCGAAGAATGTCGTGTGCGATACCTTTCCTTCATGGGTATCAGTGTCACCAACGTCAAGTAAGCTGATACGTATCACGTCTATTGAAATATAATAATCGTAAGATACCATTACCAAATAAGATTCGGTTATGTAATTATGAGATGAAATACAGGTGAGAAAGTTAACAAAATAGCAGTAATGGGAAAATAATTGTTACTTGCACATTGTTATTGACCCATTGACAGGATGTGATAGACAGTGCATTTAGCAATATTCAGAAAGAGAGGACTTCCATCGTCTGACAGAGATGTCTTATAAAAACATTTGTGGCGTGCCGTGGGAAAACCGGGCTTAATGCATGTGCGTCAAGTGTCGTCCCAGATTAGCCTGTGCAGTCTGCACGGGCTAATCCAGGACAGCACTTTCTGCATACAGTGGATTTATGTTTAGAAGAGACTTCCTTTAAACAGAAAATACCATAAAAGCAGAAAGTGCCATCCAGGATTAGCCTGTGCGGAGTCCGGTTTTCCCACGACGCGTCTCATTTGTATTGTGTAAACTCTTAGTCAGAGATTGAGCTAAGTTTGCATGCTTATAAATCCAGTAAAATCAGTCAATTATATATCTTTCTGTTTCATTCCAGGCTCTGTGCGTTCATTGTACACAAGGCAGAGGACAAGTTTCACACGCATGTTTTCCACAGCGACCCAAATGCTGGACCTCTCTGTAAAACCATAGAGGCTGCTTGCAAAGTGAGTTGGTGGACTCATTGTGACATGTTTAAACTCAGCTGCAGTTCGTTTAGTAATAAAATCACAAGATTGTCTTTCAGGTTGGCATGTTCCTATTAAGAAACAGACATATTTATGGTATTGTTAAAGTTTTTTTAAACATTTGGTAAAAGAAAGTGTATGTTTTCAAGGAGATGAGAGAATACTAGGTTAGTGTTGAATAAGTATTCATTGTTTATCAGGAAGGCTAACAAAACTTAACACAAGCCCTTTTGAGTGGTTTCTATTTTCTGACTGCGCAGTTAAACTTAACTTAAAAATACCTTAAAGGATTGAATGTTAAGTTTCTACAATTTGTTTGTTTTTCGGTAATGCACGCCTTATGATGGAGTACTCAAATTAATTGAATAGAATTTTAAATGAGATTTTTAATTGACTCAATTTCTTGCAATATTCCGACAGTCAAAGATTATTACACAATTGACCATCCGTTCAATAATCACTCTGAACGGTGTTTGATGGACTTTATCCTAGGTAGGCATGGTTATAAATCCCATAGCGTATCGTCAGTTACAATGTACTTGCAGTTGCGTTACCAGAAGTGTCTAGACGCACAGCATCGATACCTGGGAAAAACAAGAGAGCGCAGAAATAAGGTACCAGTTTCTGCCGCATTTCACCTGCAGTTTTAGTTTTTGTCACTTATTGTTGTGTTGATATTTACCTATGAAGTGTTTATTATTTTGAAAACTGGAATCTATTTTAAGCAACTTTTTATACACTTTTCTTCATAATGATATTAGTTTGTTATTCTTTGATGTGCTTTGTTTTTCTAATGTATTTATATCACTATTGTCTTGTTTTATATATAATTATAGTAAACCCCTGTTACCTCAGACTGACCTTTAACATTATGATCATTCATTGTTTAGTCGTTGAATGAAGTATAATTTTCCAAGAATTAAACATGCTTGCACCTGGGTTAGTCTTGTACAATCCATGTTTGTTATTGGCTGAAAGGGGCCCCTTAAATGATATAATTCTGTTGTACATATTTTTTCATTTCTAATTTTATCTATAAAGCACTATTAGCAAACATATTTTATTGACATGTCATTGAGGTAACAGGTGCTTTCAGTATCTTCATTTCAGTCATTTTTGTAGAGTTTATAGTGTTTGTTGTTTTTATGCCCCCGGCATCTTAATGCGAGAGGCATATAGCGATTGTCCTGTCCGTCCGTCCTTCTGTCCATTAAGTAGATTTTACCATTTTGTCTAGCAGCAAAACCGCTTACTACAACACTTGGATACTTACACAGTTGTTGCTTATAACCATTCCCTATCTACCCATATCACCCAACCTCACCTTGACCTTGACCTAATTTGCACTAAGAATAACTCAAATGGGCTGTTTCTTGGTTAACTAGATTTTACCGTTTCGTTTAGCACCAACACAGCTTGCTACAACACTTGGATACTTACACAGTTGTTGCTCATGACCATCCTTAATCCACCCATATCACCCAACCTCACTTTGACCTTGACCTTGAACTAATTTGGACTTATAATAATTCAACAGTGCCCTTTCGTGGTTAACTAGATTTTACTGTTTCGTCTAGCACCAACACCGCTTACTACAACACTTGGATATTTACACAGTTTTTACTTATGACCGCTCCCAATCCACCAATATCACCCAGCCGCGCTTTGACCTTGACCTTTACCTAATTAGCACTTAGAATAATTCAAAAGTGCCATTTCTTGGTTAACTAGATTTTACCGTTATGTCTAGCACCAACACCGCTTGCTACAACACTTGGATATTTTTACACAGTTGTTACTTTTGACCGTTCCCAAGTCACCCATATCACCCAACCTCACTTAGACCTTGACCTAATTTGGACTAAGAAATGGGCTATCCAGCACCAACCGAGGACATGTGTGTTTATCAAACACAGAATCTTGTTTCACTTGCTTTTAATTTCACAAGTGTTTTGTACTAAATTCCAGAAAGAGCACATTTTTCATGATATAAATGTTGTAACTGTGTGTGTAAAACGTGTCCTCAAATTTTGGGTGGTACAGGTAGAACTAGATCAAGATGACATGACCCCTACCGAGCATCGGTCATTGAAGGACGGGGTCATACACGGGGTCGAGGTGGTCGGAACAAAAGTAAAACCAGTCCTTCAACACGTGCAGACTGGCATGAAAACGGGGGTCCAGTCTGTGAGTACTGGGCTGAAATCTGGGGTCCAGAAGGCCAAGTCAGGGGTTCAGACTGTGTCCAACTTGTGGTCGGCATTCAGGAGTAGAAAACTGGAGAAACAGTCCGGTGAACAAAGTCAGCAGATGATTGAGCAGTCCTAGTGTTCACCCCTGATAGGACAAATTTATTTTTATATTGTGATATAGGTATTGTTAACTTTTTGTTTGCTTCTTTCTTCTTTAGGCGTAAAAAAAAAATATGTTTGTTTCAGGTAACCCAACCTGCCCTAAAAAAATGACCCGACCCTAGAACATTTTATTGGGTGTGTCAGTTTGATTTTTGTTTTCTTTACCTTTTTCAATAATTAAATGTGTTTTGGATAAATAAGTGTTTTGTTTTGATAGTATCCACTTATAAACAATGTTTAAGGATATTACTGATATGTTTTGAATATGTATTCAGTTTTAGAATCTCCAAGCTGACCATTACAAAAAAAAAAAAAAAAAAAAAAAAAAAAAAAAATCCCGACCTACCTACCCTAATGTTTTTGGGCATGTTACCTGAAACGAACGAACATATTTTTTTGTTAGGCCTGATATGAATACAGTTTTATTATGCATGCATGCAAGAATTTACTGTTCCCAAGAGATTTATTGTATAGATGTGCCCATATCTGTTGTTGTAAAGGAACTTAATTTATAGTTTGAGTTATTAATTTATACAACAATATGTGAAATACTGAGTAAACATTTGTATGTTTAAATGCCATCAGTCTTTTGAATGTTATCAATTCTTGTCTTAGTCCTTTTTAAATAATGGCTTTGGATTTAGTTTTAAGCAACATATCAGCTCATTGCTTGCACATTTGTCTATAGTTTGTTGCTCAATACCGGTAAGTTGTCAATAATGTTTACGAACACCAGTTATACAAAGACTACCTTTACTTCACAAATATGTCAGGCCTGCTTTGAAGTTAAGACAAGTTTGTTTTGGTATTTACAGGGTGTGAAGGCTGGATTGAAAAGTGTGATGACATCGCTGAAGTCTCCAACAATCATCCAGAAAATCTTCACCGAGAAAGTGTGCACGGGGGACCACAAATGAGCGAACAAGAACCTTAGATTACTCCACCAATAATCGTCATTCAGGTCTTGTGCATTTCAGTGTTGTGCAACTCGATAACAGTGATTGGTATTGTTTGTTATCACCATAGGTTGTTTGCAGTCATCAGGCCAGCAGTTTCACTCCGCTAAACAAAGAACTGTTTTATCAACAAAAATTTGTCAAAGTGAACATTCATTTTTAGCTGGACTATTTGAAGGATAGGTGATCTTTCCTTCTCACCCTGGCATCAGCATCCGCATATGATCTTGCTTTAAGTTTTTATTTAAAGTCTTGTTACTTCAAAAACTACATAATTAATTCACTTGAAACTTGGAATATACCTTTGTCATCAACTCCAGCATCAGGTTTTCACTTGAAACTTGGAATAAATTAATGAATTAATTGCCATACCTCAGCTTTGTATTTCAACAAAGTTATGTCCCTTTCACTTTCCAGATATGTAGCAACAAAAATACTTTGAATAGTCAAGCGCGCTGTCCTCTGAAAGATCTTGTAAATTTTCTAGAATTGAAATACCAATTTACATTAATGATACTTTTTTATGACAGAATTGTTCGATGAGATTTAAATTTTAACTTTTGTTGACCTAACTAATGAAAGAATCCTTTTTAAAACTACAGTAAACTCCACTTGTAACGATATCACTTATAGCAATATATCTTTTATAATGATGAGTCCAAGGTCCCGGCCAGATCACTGTATATTTCAATTAATATAACATCTGTTTTAACCATATAGCAAGTTTTGGGTATAACGATGTTGTTTTTACGGCCCAGTCGCAAATATTCCTTTTTGTTGCGATATACGAGTTGTGAAAAACATCCATCCAGGTAAACACACATCCAGGTAAACAGTTCTACGATTGCCTTAATAATCACTGTTGTGGTAATCAATTAAAATTAGCATTGGGTGTGACTGTCCCTATAATTAGCTTGTTAAAACTATTTGGCAAAGAGTAGTGAATAACATTTGATATCTTTAAAAAGACCATAGGTTGCTTCTTGCTGTATTTAGTGAAGTCACGCGTACTCGACAAGATTATTAGAACATTATATATGTGTCCAAAGGCCGTTAAAATTACAAATGATTTTTGATAATTATCCTCAATATGTGTTTAATTGCAATAAAAATTGATGGCATTTCTTGGTCTTTTCCATTTTCCCTTAGTCCTATATTAAATTTATGTATGTCAGATGATGGGTGTTGCGGCTCTCTTATAGACCTTTTGCATCCATGCTCTTGGTTGCCTATTTACGGATGTAACGGTGTTCGGATATAACAATGTAAATCCAGTGGCCCCCTCAATATCGTTACAAGCGGAGTTTACTGTAGAACTACTTGCTTAAAATATATTTATTCTGATATTTAGCTATGCTGTTTATTTGCAGTATCATAATGATATCTGCTTTGTTATTAAGATACGTTTTTTAGCAGATATATAATGTGTTCAATTTGTGTCATGTCATTGAATACGTTTTTTGCAAATACATGTAAGATGTTAATTTTTGAGTATGAAAACTACATATTATAGGATTTATATGAGTTTTGTCAATTTTATTGCTGTCAAGTTATCAATTACAGTGATGTTTATTATTGTTTCTTGTTTTCTGTGTTTTCTAATGATCAGTTTTAACATACTTTTTTTAAAGATTTGAACATTGCTAATGTAATACATTTAGTTTATATAGTTTTAAAAAGTTCTTCTATACTGGTATATCAATCTATTCACACTGATGTTGTGTTTTTAATTAACAATACGTGTACCTTTAATAACAAGAACCAGTTAGTTTCTTATACAGATTTTTTTTTTTTTTTTTTTTACTTACAAAATATACACAAGGTCCAGTTTGAAAATGCATTACTCTATTTTGCACCGTTTTATTAGACGATTTGTATGCCATACCCTTTAAATGTATTTGAAACTTACATGTTACAATATAGTCTAGATGTCTGTGAACATTTTTACCATATTCATATGTTTTGGAAACTGTGCAATATATATGTTGGTTGTATATGAATTTGAGCTTCAAGTTTTAATTGTAGACATAATCTCATCTTTTGCTGTTAATTTTCTTGTAGTATTTTAACTCTTGCCTGAACATTTAGTTTTGGTAAAATATATACCAATACTGACTTAAAGGGACCAGTTCACAGATTAGTACAATGACAATTGTCCAACCTTTTGTCACAGATTCCAAAAATAAAGAACAGTGAATATAAAGGAAGGAATTTAAACTATGGACATAGAAAATTTCGTTAATGAGAAGTCATCAGTTGAAATTGATAAAATTATTATTATTTGTAACGCTAAACGATTGAATAATTTAGAGCGTTTCTGTTGTTTTCGTTAAAATAGTTGACAACACGTTGATCACTTACATTAAGTAAAAAATGCAGAGACAAATATAGAAGTCGGAATGGCAGAATGGTTAAGGCATTAGCCTTTTAAACCGAAGCTCCGGGGTTCGAACCCCGGTGGGAGCAACCTTTTTTTATTTTTATTTTTTAAAATCCTTTTCTTGTTTATACTTGAGCTCTTATGTTCTGATAATCGTAAATCTGTTATGTTAAGAAATTTAATGACATACTTCGAAAAATACAAAAATCTGTGAACAAGTCCCTTTAAAAGTTAGTCAAAGATCTGAGAAGAGAAAGTTATGTACAAATCTTGACAAACATTTACAGTATTGTGGTCAATAATTAATTAATGGTTTCATATCAGAATGAATGATGTTCAAGACATGGTTTTAAATGTATGAATCTCTTAATATTGACTACACAGTATGTATGGTCAACAGATATTAAGTGTGTTACTATTTTACCAGTTTAGTTATAACATTCGATCAGGCCTCATGATCCAATAATTACTGAGAAAAAATCTAACCAAAAAGACACAAAGAGTAACTGAATGGAATTTATTATATGTATGATCGAATGTTATTTGGTTTATGACACATTGGGCTTTGTTACAGGAATTACAGTATTAGATAACAGTGAAATGTCAAACCTAATGTTCTTGTAGCCAATATAATCATAACATACTGTCTCATGTCCACGAGTATTGTACAATGTATTGGCCAGTATTGTAGATTACATTTTGTATAAATCATGATTAGGCAAGTTAGATCTTGAAAATGGTGTGAAGAAAATATGATTCTTTGTCCTTTTTAAAATAATAAAAAAAGTTTTTTTAAAATTTGAAACCAGTATATGTTTGAAAATGGAAAACACATAATTGCAACTAATCAACCTTGGTATAGTTTATTTAAGATTCATTAAAAAAATGCAAACCAATAATTCAATTTAATAATATTGATGGTATTAGAATTTTTATGTAAGATGAAGCAAGAAAAGGTTATTTCAGAGACCTTGATTTGTGTGCAAAACATTTAAAAAGGGGTAAAACTGGAAAATGTGGAACAACAGATATTTTTATACATGAACATTAATATTTTATGTTTTGAACAAATGGTTGTTATATCTTAATTCAAGGTGAATCAAAACCAGCTGTCATATTTTCTGTTTACATACATGTACTGATTGAACAGAAAATGAGTGTAGATTTGTTATGTTCCTATTTTGTGTTGGTTTGTTGACTGTTTTTTTATTTGTAGATGTTAATGTAATATTTTAGTACTAGTTTTAGTTTACTGCCTTTAGTTTGTAGATATGTGTGCCAAACATTATTATTTCTTGTGTTTTAAACTTTTTATAATTTGTGTACTTTTGTTTGTTGCCTTCGTAAATAATTCAACAGGGTTATGCAGTTTGTTTTGTTTAAAGGATATAATACAACAAAAGCAAATTACCTTTTTGCTAATAATTTATGTCTTTATTTTTCTTGTTAGTATTTTTTGTGCCATCAATTAATAAATATGAATGCATGGATTCATTTTCAAAGAGAACAATTTGTTACGTGATAACACTTTAAATACCAGCTCTGATTTGCATTTTGTTCTGATAATACTGTGTAGCTATAACATAACGTGTGTATATATTTAAACTGTTATGTAATTTATTAAAAGCTGTGTTGAGGAAAGTCAGGGTGTATGTTACCAAAAGATCAAAACCCTTTTAATGTGTTATTCTATATAGTATAATTAATTTGGCAAAACATATACTGGTAACTATAGATCTGTCAGAAAAATAGCAGTGTTCTTTTATGTTATATAGCAATATGGTACAAAAAGTAATCAGTAATTTTTTAATCGACAGTAAAAATTCTGTTGTAGTATATAAACATGTAAAACAAGAGATGCATAAAGTATTCAGTTTAGGTTGTTTGTTTGTGTTGGAAAAGCAATAATTTGAGCCATGTCGTGGGAAAACAGGGCTTAAGGCATGTGCGTAAAGTGTCGTCCGCTCCCACGACGGCACTTTCCGCCTACAGTGGATTTATATTTAGAAGAGACTAAATTGTAACAGAAAATACCATAAAAGCGGAAAGTGCCATCCTGGATTAGCCTGTGCAGATTGCACAGGCTAATCCGGGGCGACACTTTACGCACATGCATTAAGCCTGGTTTTCTCATGACATGCCTCATTTGTTTGGCTTAGTACAGAACTGTTTTAACTTATAAGAAAGTTATCAGGAATAAGAATAGATTTGCCATCAGATTGTGAGGTTTGTTACGTATGTCTATGTGATAAGATTAACTGTTATTGTAGAAATTATGTGAACAGTTGTTTCTGCTATTATGGTGTTAATTTATTTGGTTATGTGTGTTGTGATAAAACTTACAAAGAATTGAAATTTGACAAAATTTTACACACACTTGTGCTGTCTGGAAAGAACTTGAAATTTGACACAATTTTACGCACACTTGTGCTGTCTGGAAAGAACTGAAATTTGACATAATTTTACACACACTTGTGCTGTCTGGAAAGAACTGAAATTTAACACAATTTTATCCACACCAATTTTGACAGTTTTATGCACACTTGTGCTGTCTGGTGTTGTGGTTGTTCATTCAAGCTGTTGTTGCTGCGGCTGCTGCTGTTTCTACTACCATACCTGACTCATTGCTTTAAACCAATAATATCTGACTTTACTTTCCATTTGTGATGGTAGCACTCTTCACATCATATTATTTAGTGGTTGTAATTTTCCTGGAGGCTGGACACAAACCGAAACAAGCAATTTACACACATTTATTTACATATAATGTTGTTAATGATAAAGATGTATCATCGTATTCTCTCCATTCTGCTACAGAGAAAATATACACGCTTGGCTGTCAGATATAATTATGTTGGTCAGATGTTGATTTTTTATTTGAAAAATTCAAATTTCATGATGTCTGTTTGAATAATAGTAAAGTTCATTTTTTAAACTGGTTTGTGAACTGGTGTAAAATTGTTGCTTGTTTTAAATGGAAATGACTGACACACTTGTGTCAAGTGACCTGAAATGGGTACTAGGACAGGTCACACAATTTTAAATAACCATTTGAGCCCCTAATATATAACATTATCCTTTAGTATTAACATTTGATTTTTCATAAGCAATATTAGCAGATGTGCATGATTTTTTATGCCCCAGGCATCTTGATGCAGGAGGCATATAATGATCGTCCTGTGTGTCCGTCCGTCCGTGACAAGGTTAAGTAGATTTTACCATTTTGTCTAGCACCAACACTGCTTACTACAACACTTTGATACTTAAACAGTTGTTGCTTATGACCATTCCCTATCCACCAATATCACCCAATCTCACCTTGACCTAATTTGGACTTATAATAATTCAAAAGTGCCATTTCTTGGTTAACTAGATGTTACAGTTTCGTCTAGCACCAACACCACTTACTACAACACTTGGATATTTACACAGTTGTTACTTATGACCGTTCCCAATCCACCCATATCACCGAACCTCACTTTGACCTTGACTTTGACCTAATTTGCACTTAGAATAATTCAAATGGGCTGTTTCTTTGTTAACTGGATTTTACCATTTGGTCTAGCACCAACACCGCTTGCTACAACACTTGGATACTTACACAGTTCTTGCTTATGACCATCCCCAGTCCACCCAGATCACCCAAACTCACCTTGACCTTGAACTAATTTGGACTTATAATAATTCAAAAGTGCAATTTCTTGGTTAACTAGATTTTACAGTTTAGTCTAGCACCAACACCGCTTACTACAACACTTGGATATTTACACAGTTGTTACTTATAACCCTTCCCAATCCACCCATATCACCCAACCTTGACCTAATTTGGAATAAGAAATGGGCTAAACAGCACAACTGGGGGCATGTGTGTTTATCAAACACAGAATCTTGTTTCACCTGTATTTTTCGTCATTATTAGTCGTAGATTTAGTCATCACCATTAGCGGCTAGTTCATGTATGGAATGTAAAATATTTGGAAGCCATTAAATGGCACTCTAGCCATTAGCTTTTTTAGCCACAGTGTTCTTCCTAATGCATACTTACCATAATTTGTGACATTTATTTAGTATTTCTAACATTGTGCTTTCAGTTAGAATGACCAGTTTTGCTAGTATTAAATTTACAATAGCAGACACTTTCTTTGGCATATCTTTTTTTTCCCCCAAATTAAAAAGAAGTGGTCTTTATTTGTTCCATTTCATTGTTTTATTTGTTATGATATTCTGTCGCACAGAAGTAGTAAGCATTTGGCTTTAAAAAATGTACTATAGTTTCTCTTTTTTTCTGAGTGTTTTTCCGAAACGTTCGTGTACAAGCTTACATTACAATCATGTTGTGACAGCTTTGTCACTTTGACGTATTTCTGTCATGAACTTTGCCAGTAATTATCGTGCAATGGTTATGCATCCATCGACAGTGTATTGTATACACATCTGTTGTTTTTTTTTTAACACCAAAATATTGTCATGTGATTCATAATTGTTTAGCTTTATTACTAGCTTTGTTTGTATACTGAATTTATGATACGGCATTCTTTATTACAATAAACATTACCATGCATTGCGTATGTTTGGTTGTCTTCACATACATCACCTTGTACACCATACCCAAACAACGGAGACCTTGGTTGAATGAAATGAAAGCTTCTGTTGAGAGTAACTCAGTTTGGGTCATTGCAAACTGGTTATTGACATGTCAATAGATACTGGTTTGAAAAAAGGAAATGAATAACAACTTTGCAGTTTGTACAATCTCTGCATATTTTATTCATGTGGAAATATGTGGAAAAAATATTATTAAAAGTTTAAATATTATTAAAAGTTTAAAATATTTACAGCTTACAATTGAAATACATGATGCAATGAAATAATAAGCATACATAGAAAATATTTTGAACCGTTTTTCTAGTGGATAATTGATCATAGCCAGCCAAACCCAATCCCCAGTTATTACGTGGTTTTGATAAAGGGCAGGGACACATACTAGCAAAAGCTTTGATCAAAGGGAAGTAACCTCTTACAACATGATTGTTCATATAGTACAATCATCACATAAATTACACACTCATGTTACTTTATTTAGTTATTGTAACTGATTAATTTTCAGTAACATTATAAATCCAACAAATAACAAGTACTGTACAAGATAAACAGCAAACAAGTAAGACAGGAATTATTTTAATTGATGTAATTTTTAAATTGTGCGAACTTACAACAGAAATACAAATGTATTGTACATTGCATTCACTCAATGCCAACACACAATGCATTTTCTTATAACCAGCAAGAATTGTCATCTGCTTTCACAATACATATAACCATGCATTTTATGTAAGTTTAAGTAAATTTGAAGCACATCACTATTTTTGTTCATTCAATTATTTTCCATCCGCATTTAAAAAAAGGGTATTAAGTACCAATTTCAAGCATCAGTTAACACAACTTGATTCATAACAAACATAAACATATCTGTTAGGCATGGTTTTAATACAGCCGACATGTTCATACTTGCCTACAAGTCATTTATAAATTAAAACCAGAAAAGGAATGGGAACAAAATGACATCGAGAACTTTCCTTGCAGAGTAGTGGGTCCTGATATACATATGGAATACAAGCTTTGCAGATTAAATTTTTTTTTAAATTGCAAGGAAAATATTCTGGAATAAGTATAGCAAACTAAGTGTCCGGTAAGGATTTAGCAACTGATTGTTCAGTCTAAGAGTTGAAAGTGGAATCATAATTATTATGAAGTGTTTTGGTACATTGAATGGCCGAAAGCCTATCATGGGTCTTTCGACATAAATACAATGACACAAACCGTCTGGTCACATATATCACTTATTTTATTTCAAAAGAACAACTGTTTCAAATAATATTATTACACCTGTGTTGTTAGTTTGTAGTTATCAAGAGTTACTGTTGTTGTTGTTTCGGGGTTTATGGTCCTTCCGTGCCTGAGGCTGCATTATGTGTGGACTTCCATCTGTGGCTCGTCAGACGGTAAATTTAGATGTCGAAAGTTAAAGGAGCCAAATGATACACAAAATTTACTGTGTTATTTATGCATTACGTTTTTATAAATGTTTTTTTTTTGCCAAATTCGTGATCAAGAGTTACTGATTAATACTTTAGCACAGTCATCACTAATACTAGTTTAAACCTGTTTAATTTAGCCTGTGTCGAAACCCAGGGGCTTATTGAGACAACTGAACCTGAGTACCGGGCATCTTTTAAGAAAGATCATTCAAATGCTCCCGAGTTCGGATCAAAATCAACCATTTCCAAGACATAAGGCAGATGCCACATCCATTACACCACTGTAATTCATATCACTAATATTGCAGCTTAAAGCAGCATTCCAGAAATATGTTAACAAAAATAAAACTGCAGAAATCGTTTCTAATGGACATCTTACCGATAAAAAAAAAAAAACGCATTGAAATCAGTAAAATAATGTTTTGGTAACTTTTTATAATAAAATTATCTGTATGTGATAGCTGGTGATGCCTCTGGAGTAAATCTGCATGTACATTAGTGTATATTCTGTTTGTAACAAGCGTTCTTGAACAAAGACATTATAAAATGCCTTTTGTAAATAAGAAACAGTTTTCAGTCAGTTCATTAGAACTAATGCCAATTTAAGATGTATTGAATTATATTCTATGGACTGTGGGTTTAAGAAAATGTTTCATACTTTATTAACTTTCATACATATAAAGTACTCTCACCTGGGTAGAGAATGTGGTGATTACTTCCACACTTAATGAAATAATGAATTTTCAGCATTTGTTGTACTGTGGTATGTGGTAGAGTTAGCATATTTTGGGTTCGCATGGGTAAGTCAATTGACCCTGTATGCCTGAAGAGTGATGGTTCCTGGCATATTACTGTAATTGGTGTTTCAACTTATAAATATATTCATACACAAAACAAAAAAACAACACCTGACTACATGATCTAGGACTTTAGAAAGTAATAGAAACTGCATACCAAAATATCATTTCAGAAAGTCACTTATTATACAGGCTTATTTTCATATTATGCAAAGGACGATAAGTTTTATCATTTGTAAGAATGTAACTCAATTCTTTATGCAGTTATGCTCAGCAACTATAATGCTATTTACTGCCAGAATGGGACAATTGATTTCTTAAACACAAGCGGTTGTGCATTTAACACCAAAAATTCACAAAACGATGCATGGGGTAAAAATATCTAGTACATGAATTTCACTCAATGCAAGCAACAGTCAGTGTATTACATGATGTTCAACACAATTAGAGGGGCGTCGTGGGAAAACCGGACGTAATGCATGTGCGTAAAGTGTCGTCCCGGATTAGCCTGTGCAGTCTGCACAGGCTAATCCGGGACAGCACTTTCCGCTTTTATGGTCTTTCCTGTTTCAAGGAAGTCTCTTCTAAACATAAATCCACTGTAGGCTGGAAGTGTCGTCCTGCATTAGCCTGTGCACACTGCACAGGCTAATCCGGGACGACACTTTACGCACATGCATTAAGACCGGTTTTCTCACGACGCGCCACATTACTAAAATAACTTGCAAACCCTTACAGAAAAACATGTAATAAGAATTTCCTGTATGTATTCTTAAATCCCATTTGTGCAAAAAGGCATGCAATCTGAATGTGCGTGCAGTATGTGCACTTGTTGAGAATGTGCTGGGTAACCATGATGATGATACTTACGCAGCATATTTCTTTTTAGATTTCCGGCGCTTTTTTCTAAAAATCAAAATCTTGCAGTTGACAATCAAATTTAGACTATTTATAACACATCTCTAAAAAATAAAACCCCTGTGAGTTTATATATACATTCTTAATTTTAACAAGAAGACATTGTCACAGAAATATTTATATTTCTAGCTCAATGAAATTGACCCCCCCTCCACATTGTTAAAATTTATAAATACAACATGTAAGACTCATTTGCATTGAGACATAAAAATATTTAAAAATAATAAATAATTTTTGGAAAATAATTACATTAAAATGATATAATAAATAAAACACAGCTTAAACATGAAAGGTAAAAAAATCAATTTTATCACAGTTTTAAGGCAACAATGAATTACACTACAGGCACCAGTAGTAACAACTTTAAATAAATGTTCTTTTTTGTAATATCTTGATCTTCATTGAAGACTTCATTGATCTGTGAACCGCCGCTTTCGGAAACTGGCCAGAAGAAATACAACTACATTGGTTCATTTTCATTTTAATATATGTAACATAATAGGCTAACAACAAAAATAAATATTAAATATAATCCTATTTATAGACTATGTTTATATATTATATAATAACATATTAACCAAGATTATTATACAGTAACATTTTAAGTTAATGAAGACAATTATTTACTAATATGTGGCACGTCGTGAGAAAACCGGTCTTAATGCATGTGCGTAAAGTGTCGTCCCGGATTAGCCTGTGCAGTCTGCACAGGCTAATCCAGGATGGCACTTTCCGCTTTTATGGTATTTTCTGTTTCAAAGAAGTCTCTTCTAAACATAAATCCACTGTAGGCGGAAAGTGCCGTCCTGGATTATCCTGTGCGGACTGCACAGGCTATTCTGAGACGACACTTTACGCACATGCATTAAGTCCGGTTTTCCCACGACGCGGCTCATATGTACATATGCTAAATCAAAATTACCCTCTACTTGAACTACTGGTACTTATTGTGAAATTTTATATTGTAACATTGTTATTTATTGATGTGATTAAAAAGTTTTAATTATGTGATAGAAATGATTATATTTACGTATTATATCAAACTATAAAGCAGTGAAACCAAAAATGAGAGTAAGCAATAAAACATGCTTGTGCATGCATATTATTACACAAAAACATTTATAACATATGGTCATGCGTCTGGGTACAAAATTATAAGCACACAAGTACACCAGCGACATTGGAGATACATGGGAGAAAATGCATCGGAAAAGTTACAGATGGTTTGTAAAGGAATCCCAGTCAACGAATGGTAAATTGTACATTAACAACATTATTATTACTATTATTATTACTATCATTTATAATTTATTGACAAGAAATGTCAACAGTTCGTTTTAAATATAATTTCTGGCCAACAATTCCTCAAAACAATTTAAAGAATGAACACATGGTGTGTATTTGTTGATATATACAAATTGCTTCACTGAAAATGCTATATTTTTCTGCATTTACTATTATATTAGGTAACATCATTTACTATTATATTATGTAACATCATTTACTATTATATTAGGTAACATACACATTACTAGCAAGATTATTTTTGCATTTGTTATGAATCACCGCGATCTGGCTCCGACGCGACGAAAAAGAAATTCAGGTGGCATCGCCGCGATGAGGGTGATGTCGCACAACCGAGATTCCATGATCTCTGCGGTTGGTTTTTAATTGAAATCGCTGTGATCCGCGCGGTGACACCGCGGCGATAGGGGGCCATTCTTTCCTTATGCAAAAATGTGATATATTAAATTAACTTTCTTTCAGTATCAAAAGTTTGGTACAGACACACAACTTGTTCCAGATTATTCTTGTTTGTTTACAGGGCTAATGATGGATACTTAATGTGTCAATATCACCATCGTCTAAACGCATATATTAAGTTCAGTTTATTTTCATTATAATATGTTGTTTTTAACCTTTTTCTATAAATTTCACTATAAATGTATGCAACACAAATCAATACCAGGTTAATACTCAAAAAAAATGAAATTAACATTTATAAAAATTACTCAATTTTTGCTTCAATACTAGTCTGAAAATAAAAATTACATGACTGAATGGCAGAGACACGCGGTGACGTGAAAATCGACGGTATTAAGATTCATTCTCTCGCGATGTGTCACGGAAGTCGCGGTGATTCCGGTGAATTCGCGATTATATTTCTACTGTGCAACATGGTAATCGAGGTGATGTATCTCGCAAAATGAAACCTGCCCGCGCTGATTGCAAGACAAATGCAAAAATAATCCGGTCTGTATTGTATTTACAATCCAAATTCTTTTTACGATGTCTCTTGAAAGCATACAAAGTTTCTGTGATCAGAAATATGATTCTATTGGGACTGGATGGTCAAAGTTTGTTTCAAAATTAACATATCAGTTTTGTAGAAACATGAGAAAAATGTGTATGATGGTTTGAAAGAAACACAGTTATTTGAAATAAAGAAGTAAAACACATGAATATACCTTAACTTGTTGCGACATTAACTGCAAAACTGTGACAAACATGCTTGCATAAATTGTGCACAAAGCTAATGATGACATGCAAAACAACGTAAAGGCAGATACAATCATTACATGCACAAATAAAGCATTTGACAAGATTCAGTAAGAAATCTGAAATTAAGAAATTTGATGACATTCAAATTGCACCTGGGACACACATGCAACATGCATCATATGCACAGAAAGACACACAGTTTTAAATAGACTTTTATACTGTTTGAATGCCAACAATATTCATGTATTGGCTGCAGAGATAATCTACTTACTTTGGTAAGTAGACTATCTCTGCAGCCAATACATGTATATCGTTAAGTAAGAAGAATATCTCTGCAGACAATACATGTATAACGTTAAGTAAGTAGAATATTTCTGCAGCCAATACATGTATATCATTAAGTAAGTAGATATCTCTGCAGCCAATACATGTACATCATTAAGTAAGTAGAATATCTCTGCAGCCAATACATGTATAACGTTAAGTAAGTAGAATATCTCTGCAGCCAATACATGTATAACGTTAAGTAAGTAGAATTTTTCTGCAGCCAATACATGTTTATCGTTTAGTAAGTAGAATATCTCTGCAGCCATTACATGTATATCGTTCAGTGAGTAGAATATCTCTGCAGCCAATACATGTATATCGTTAAGTAAGTAGAATATCTCTGCAGCCAATACATGTATATCGTTAAGTAAGTAGAATATCTCTGCAGCCAATACATGTATATCGCTAAGTAAGTAGAATATCTCTGCAGCCAATACATGTATATCGCTAAGTAAGTAGAATATCTCTGCAGCCAATACATGTATATCGTTAAGTAAGTAGAATATCTCTGCAGCCAATACATGTATATCGTTAAGTAAGTAGAATATCTCTGCAACCAATACATGTATATCGTTAAGTGAGTAGAATATCTCTGCAGCCAATACATGTACATCGTTAAGTAAGTAGAATATCTCTGCAGCCAATACATGTATAACATTAAGTAAGTAGAATATCTCTGCAGCCAATACATGTATAACATTAAGTAAGTAGAATATCTCCGCAGCCAATACATGTATAACATTAAGTAAGTAGAATATCTCTGCAGCCAATACATGTATAACATTAAGTACGTAGAATATCTCTGCAGCCAATACATGTACATCGTTAAGTACGTAGAATATCTCTGCAGCCAATACATGTATATTGTTTGCATTCAAACAGTGTTTTTAAGAAAACTCAATGAACTACCATGGCTTTTCAATTTCCATTGACAGACTATCACATATTCCTATGTATCTCATATGCCTGTCATTAACAACGCAAAGTCAACAAAGCTCACTCAAATAACCATAAACAAACAAGTTGTTTCTCCAATATTATTAATTATTATTAAAAAAATAATAATAAAGGCACAATTTGCAGAAGGCACTTTAGAATGTTATCCTAGTATTTAACACAAAAACAATCAAGTAATCCCAAATCATACCCAGTATGGTCAATTCAGGTGAACATCTTTTTGTAAAAGTGTTTTTTTGTTGTTTTTTTTTTAATTATTTTTGCCATTGTTCCCATAATGAGTGTACGTAACCAAGTAACATCGTAAGTGTATATGTTGATTCTGATACTTTAAACAAAGAAATGTTTAGTCTTAGACTCTGAATATTCTTATTGAAATCAACAACAGCAACATTAACTGAAAGTAGAAACATAACTTCGCAACTACATACATGCGAGTACATCTTGTTTTACCTTTTTTTTCTTCATAATATTAACAAACCTATACTTAACATTACAGCGAAAGAATTAGCACCTAGCCTTCTTACATACATGAAGAAGATATTAATAAATAAACATATATTAACTGATATATTAACATGACTAGATCTAATGTAAACATATATACATATCACTATATTGCTTTTTAATTGCATTTAGAAATAATTAGACATGTGTCCATAGGACACAGATGCCACCACAATCCACTGGTTGTCATAAAACTCGGCTGATGTCAGGCAAAATGCACCAAACTACCCAGGTGCACAAGTTCACATGCTGATGAATATGATCATAAAGTTTCATCAGTCTAGCAGTTATACTTTTTTAGTTTACATGCGACACAAATCCAAAAATGTAACTTTTTGCTAAAAAAGGGCCATAACTCCACTGATGGCCGAAAAAACTGCACCAAAATACCCAGGTGCACAAGTTCACATGTTGATTAATAAGTATATAAAGTTTCATCACTCTAGCAGTAATACTTTTTGAGTTACGCGCAATGCAAGTCCCAAAAATTTTTTTTTGCTAAAAAAGAGGCATAATTTCGCCGATTTCTGAAAAAATTGCACCAAAATACCCAGGTGCACAAGTTCACAATCTGATTAATATGTTTATAAAGTTTCATCACTCTAGCAATAATATTTGTTGAGTAACACGCACCACAATTCTACAAATGTCATTTTTTGCTAAAAAAAGGGCCATGACTCCACTGATGTCGGAAAAAACTGCACCAACATACCCAGGTGCACAAGTTCACATGCTGATTAATATGTTTGTAAAGTTTCATCACTGTAGCAGCAATACTTTTTGAGTTACGTGCAACACAAGTCCAAAAATGTTATGTTTTGCTAAAAAAAAGGGCCATAACTCTGCTGAAGTAAAAAAAACTGCACCAAAATACCCAGGTATTTTTTTTTTTTATATGCTGATAAAGTTTCATCACTCTAGTAGTCATACTTTTTGAGTTATGCGCGACTCAAAAATCTGACGGATGGACGGACGGAGGAAAAAGGGCAAATCTATATGCCCCCCCCTTCTAAAGTGGGGGCATAAAAACAATAAAATATCAAATGGGTTACAAAGACCGTTTATGAACATAATCAATGTGGTGATAGCTTTTGCATATATGATGTTGTTCAGAAATCGATTTTCTAGATAGCAGTAATTGCAAAATCTACCTGAAATGTATGGACATTTACTAACTTTTTAAGCAAGCACCTGCTATTATCTAAACAAATATATAAATCATCAGAATATTTTTAAAACATGCAAAGTAGTTTATTAAATTCCTTAAATTTCTGGGAGGACTATGTTTGCTTAATAAAAAAAAAAAAATACTTTACATGTCTACACTAGACGCATTCAATAAATTAATTACTACTATCATGCAAAAGCTTTACCCAATGAAATAAAAAATTGCTGTACCATGTAACCAGTGTGAAAATCAACATGCATAACACGGTAAAAAGTTTTAATTTTTTGACAGCGATTGAGAATGTAACAGTCAAGCAGTACAATTAATGGCCATCAAAGAAATGCTTTTGAGAGTAGTGTCCATTATACAGGGGTAGTGATTTCAAGAAATATATTGCATCTGGGGGGGTGGGGGAGTAGCAGTGAAGAGCATGCTTGCTGAGTCATTCACCTGAATGGTGCCGGGTGTTTCACCACCTTCACGTGTTCCGCTATCTTGTGCGCCTTTTCTTTCTTCTCCAAGGGATCTGCGAGCTCCTTTACCCGCTGGATGTGAGATTTAGCCGTCAGCGTTGGCGACGACTTGGTGGCACGGTGCGTCGTCTTTGGCTTTGCGTATATCTGAGACTTCACTATACTCGAGGCATTGTGGTAGTTTGTAGAGAAAGAGTTTGCAGTACGCAGTTTTCGAGGCGCCCGTTTGACACGTCGCTCTAAGAGTTTCTCGTCATCTCCACTCTCGACCTCTTCAGATTCTGCGGGCTCAGCGGGCTTCTTGGGCTTCTTCTTGCCACCGAGGAGACCCCGGGCGCGAGCCCGCTCCAAGATGTCCTTCTGGGTAACGTCCTCGGGCTGAGAGAAAAACAATGAAACAATAGTTGATGTTTTCTAAATGTGGAGTTAAAAAGTATGGGCAAATGAAACTAATATATAATAAATATTATATTTAACAAATGTTATATTTAAAGCTTTTAACTTCAATACATTATTGAAAGAAGAACAGATCAAATACATAATTATATAAACTTGTTACAAAATAACAGTCTTGAAAACAGCCTAATCAGTATGTATAACTGATCAATTTGTTTTCTTTATGCATAAAAATAAATATTAATGAATTTTATTTAAGCCTAATAAAAAAAATGTTATTAAAAAAAAATAATTTCAAAACTGACCTCTCTTGTAATAACCGCCACAAAACAACCGCTATTCTTCTCAGACGGAGAAAACTTGATGAACTTCCCGACGATGCCGACGCCCTTCTCAATGTCCATTCCACTGAATGGCAGCACAGGGGGGACAACCCTCCACGGGAACTTCCTCTGCTGCAGAAGGTTTACCTGCTCCACCGCCTTCGAGACCACGTGCTCGTTCTCTGACTCGTTGATGGAGCGAGTCATGTAGACTATAGCCTGCACCTTGCTTACTGAAATGTATTGTAGTGTTGTTGTTTTTTTAATAGAGCTGCTTTGCTGAGAAAAAATATATAAGTAGAAAGTAGCAAGTATTCAGAGACAAACACATACTAGAACTATGACTAGGAAGTTTGTGCCAAGGTATAATTTTTAAATAATCATTATCAGACAGTGACCAATAAAAGAACCCGGACCAACAATAAAACTTGCTAAAATGTTAACATGTATTGTAAAAAAGTTAATCTGTGTCCGGGTGCAAAAAATCAACAATTCAGTATAAAAATTAACCAAACATTAACCAGGGTCATGAAGATGTCTAATCATGGCCTAGAATATTATTATTATTAAATGAAGAAATATATGAAAGCATGGCAAGTTCAATGCCCCTCATTATGACCTACATTTCATGGCCTGTCTCAGCACAGCACCATGGTTGGCGATCATCTCCCCGAGCTTGGTTTCATCGGTCTCGCCGAGGGACAGGTACTTGAGGATCTTCATGTCTACATACCAAAACACAGATACAATCAGGGTTCACACAGATTTCTCTAACAAAATGTACAAGCACTTTTTAAGTTTCCAAAGACAGAATATCCAAATTCAAGCACATCTTTAGTTTACCCTATAAACAACTTCAAAAGGTTTGCCCGTAATAATTGCCAATATTTAAACTGTTCAAACTGCCTCTTGTTTTGCTAAAGACTTATCCTGATTCAGTACTCATTTAAATGAATACTTGAAACAAGTTCAAATTCTAAGTGGGACACAGTCCTTGAACAATTTTTGTGTAGGCATATACAAGCATTACGCTGGTGAAACAAGTTTTTAGCGCTTTCCAAAATAAAAATATTTTATTTTAAGAATTGTTTATGCTAAATATTTCTTAACCAGACTTTCTGTCCATGATTGTTATACAATTATAAAATTCGAACACTGCTGATTCAAGTACAGGTACTTATTATTCAAGTACAGTTTTGTGGTACCTAACTAGATTTCAGTGCATAACTTTGTGCACTTCATACATACCTTCGCCCTCATTGACAACAAAGTCTATAGGGTTGGTGATGCCTGACTTGCTGCAGTCTGCAGTTACCAAGACGACCTTCACGTTCTTAAACCTGTTGTCGTCGGTCTCTATGTCCAGGAACTGTTCGGACTGCACCTTGATATCTTTACATGGGTTAAGGTCAAACTGAATTAAAACGCTACCAATCCATTCTTATGCAACCATCAATATTTTCCACATTAGACTGAAACCGACTCCTGACAGGCGGGAATTTGACACGCCAAATGATTCCGGGTCCCAGGAAATAGACTTTGGCCGGATTTTAGATCCCGGCAATATTGGGAAATATAGACGCCGGCTTGTGCACACAACGAAAGATGGTATCTCCCACTGTGGGGATTTAGACAAAAATGCTTGGCTTTAGGGTGGGGCATTAGACCCCAAAGAATGAAATCAGTCAAATTCCCCTGGGTCAGCCTGCCGCTTCCCCCAGGGGAAAATACTGATCGGTGCATTAGACTTTAGAAGAAAGAACAGACTTAGACTTGCACAACAACAATAATTGCACATTCTCAGATATGCAGGGTACCAATCTCGCTTATGTCAATAACAATTCATTCTAAATAAAGAATGTTGTTACTAGGGTTGGTGAATACCCAGTCAGATTCAAATTAAAAGCATTAATAACAGTACAGTCTCAAAAATATTCATGATTCTGAAGTCTTCAGTCTAAGAATGGGTTGGTGAATACACTGGGCCGTTGGTTGACTACCATGCAATAGCTATTTAAGAAATAATTTTTGATTTATCTTTGTTTATCGGCCAATAAACAATAATTTGGAGTTCTGATGCGTAGGAATTAAGCCACGAGGGCGTAGTCAGAGTTGTTTAATAGCCACGCATCAGAACAACAAAGAGTTGATTATTGGTCGATAAACAACGATAATGCGAAAAAAATTATTTATATTCTAACTACTTTTTACTATGCTCCGCTTAGAATCAGGACTACTTTTTGAATTGTATATTGGGAAGTTTTACAAAGATAAATGTGTTTTTTGTCTTTAAAAATATTAACGAGTATCATGTTAGAATCAAATTAAAACTCTCAGTGGTAAATGATATGTAAACCTCCATGGTTATGTGTAGGATGCAAAATGCTATATCTAAACAAATCTACGAGTAATGACCTAAGAAATGCCAAAAGTGGTTCTACAAACACATGGATATTAAATAATCAAGAAAATGAGACAAATTTGCCAATACCTGGGTAATTCAAATACCATTGCACCATGATTATTATTATGTCAAACATAGAATACATTGCAAATATTGATAATAGCAATGACACAGTCAAACATGTTAATCGAATATTACCAGTTCATATTTGTTTAGTAACTGGTAAATTTATCGAAGGTTCTAACTGTCTCGCTGGCTGCGAAGGCATTAATTGCTGTGGGCCAATAAAATAATGCATGCCTTATTGATTTCAAAGGATTGTTAATGTGTTCACATTCCATTATTTCAGTTTATCGAGCAATTTGCACTCTAGTTATTGCTTGTTTCAATTGCTGATTACTGCAGCGTGCAATGATATTGCTTTTTCAATATCATTCATAAAAACGTTATTAAATGACACCAGAAAACATTTGACGCGTGTTGTGGGAAAACCAGTCTTAATGCATGTGTATAAAGTGTCGTCCCGGATTAGTCTGTGCAGTCCGCACAGGCTAATCCAGGACGGCACTTTCTGCCGACAGTGGATTTATGTTTAGAAGGGTGTTCCTTGAAACAGAAAATACCATAAAAAGCGGAAAGTGCCATTCTGGATTAGCCTGTGCGGACTGCACAGGCTAATCCGGACCGACACTTTACGCACATGCAATAAGACCGGTTTTCTTACGACGTGCCTCATTTCACCTTTATTAACATAGCACTTCATACAAACATGCCACGACTCACTAGTCTACTGAACAAGCACAAACTCCTTCCAAATCGTCATATTAAGATTATTGAAGGCTCTTTGCATCAAATTCATCTCATAATAACAATCGGACAGATTCAAACCCACAAGTGGGTTCAGCAACCTGACCAGTGTTCAACGAAGTGCCAGACATGATGGTTCAACTATAACTAGCTAACTCAGAGCCCTGTCTCCCCGATTGCCTTATTAAGACCATGATGACTACCGAAGTACCCAATCTCTAACTTAAACTGAAATGTTGACCAATGAAAACGGTTGTTACATTAAGTTTTGAGCTATGAGTTTTCATTAATTGATGCTTAAAAATTGAGAATACCGTTATTTCGAAGTCTTTGGGGCCTGCGAGAAAACTTCGAAAAAGTTTGAATTAAACAAGTTTATTTTAATTAAATAAAGAACAAATAAATTATGGACCAGAAAATTACTTCAAAATAGCGCTGACTTCAAATTAACAGATTTGAAAGAGCGATGTTCAAATGTTCGGTTTAAATCATGAAAATTTGCAGCAAATATTGTTCTTGTAATGTTTTGGCAGCTGTAAGATAGTGTATGAACTGAAATTATATTACATATTTGTTATGAGTATATAAAATGTTTTGCTGATATGATTACTTCTTTTAAAAACAATAGAATCATTAGTATTTCATGAAAAAAACAATCCCATACTCAGAGGGTACATTGACTTTGTCGTCAGCCACAGGAGAATAACTTTTATCTGCATTTCTGTCAGCGTCATTCAGGTCAATATTGGGCAGGTATATTAGCAGAACACTAACAATTTTGTATTCAAAGTATTTGGAATCAGAGTGCTCTTAAAGACGTGTTGTTTCATAACGTGTATTTGAACATCTTTCCTTATCATATAATTTGTCTTTGAAGCAACTGTCTCTTATTTTACAGGAACACAATCAAAATGCAAAAAATGTGTCACTAATTGGAAATAAACAATAATTTTATAGCAAATGCATGTATAATAAACAGTACTCTCAAACCCATTTAGGAGAAAAAGCAGTGATGGATTTTTCTTCTTCAGAGAATGTACACTCCAAGGTCTTTGTGAATGAAACTTAGTCAACATTCTTGAAGTCTTAAAGCATACCAATAACCTATTGCTAAGCTTGACGTAGAAAATAAACAAACAAATTCTACCTCGCCCACGGATTAGCACATAGTAGAGGAATCTTGCTTTAATTAAAGGTGACGTGGGAATTTCAAGTGGCTGATAAGGTATCAATGACTGTGGGTTACATTGAACCCTGGGCTACTAACTTAATTGTTTAAGGTAGATTAAATTATCAGTGTTTATTTCATTTCTGTTCATTTACATGCTAAGGTTCAACAGATTTTTTGGTAGGGTTTGTATTATTGGAAACAAATCTGCATTTGAGGCGCGTCGTGGGAAAACCGGACTTAATGCATGTGCGTAAAGTGTCATCCTGGATCAGCCTGTGCAGTCCACACAGGCTAATCAAGGACGGCACTTTCCGCCTACAGTGGATTTATGTTTAGAGGAGACTTCCTTGAAACAGAAAATACCATAAAAGCGGAAAGTGCCGTCCTGGATTAGCCTTTGCTGACTGCACAGGCTAATAGGGGACGACACTTTACGCATATGCATTAAGTCCGGTTTTCCCACGACGAGCCTCATTTAAACTTAAAATATGTAACATTGTACATCCTCTCAAACAGTATTTGAGTGTTAACAACCTACCTTATATAAAGCATCAAATGTTGGGAGTGATTTAAAAAAAATTGTAATTGCTGAAAAATAGACTGCAATGATTAAGCTAAACAGTAGATAAAACAGTAGATGAATGGTGTAAACTAAATGACAATGAACTTGTTTCATTATTTTTACAGCATGAATATCCCAGGGATACCTATCTCACCCAATCCATCCAAAAATATTGTCCCTGAGAGCACTCATGCTTGAGTAACATTACAACTCTATGATAACATCACAAAAACTACATACATTGGGTAAATGTGGTCTTTGTTTTTTGTATGTGTTTTTCAATACATATATTACTTTGATAATAAGAGTAGATAAATAACTGTTTTTTCAAACAGGACGACTGCCATGGTATAGCTCGCCAACATTAACCCGACACTGACCTTTATGCAATGAATTCATTAAAATACCGTTACGATAAATATATTCGTTTCCGTACTGGTATCGAGTAAAATAGATAAAAGAATTTCCCACTAAAATACTGTTATGGTATCATTTAAGTCGTGAAACACAACACGTGCAGGAAAAAAAGAGTATTGATGCAGGAAACAATTCAAGCGCATAATTTATGCTAATAGAGTTCACAAGTATCAGGTTAATGTTGGCGAGCTATGCACATAATACTCCTACTATCAACCCATGTATCAACTACAGTTTTCCCTTCCAAAGGATACTCTTTACACCAAGTTTCTCCATATTGGTGGCAAAGGCAGGGGTGGCCCCAAACGCAAAGATGTGTGCTGAGGACGTGTGCATGACGCTGGCCAGGTGAGCCGTGGTGACCCCTGACCCTGCGTTCACGTGGATCACGTCATCATCATCTCCCACCAGGTACTTGATGGACTGGGGCGCAATACAGCTGGACTTGTCCTGAAATATTTACAAGATAATAAAATCACTGGTTGGTTATAATTAATGTGGAAACAGCTTGACTTGTCTTGTAAACTTTACAACATATTTAGACACTGGTTAATGTAATTAATGGCAATACAGCTTGACTTGTCCTGAACGTACTACATAACAGAAGCAAGTTTATATATTTAAAATCGCTGAGGGGGATAACCCCTGCCCCACCCACATCATCGTCTCCACTGACCTTGTGTGAAGGTCAGTGCATCTTGCACATTGACCAATGTATGGGTTGCAATGCTGATAAACACAAGAGCCATGTTTAGTTGCAATAAATTGTGAAATAATAACTTTTCCTGCAAAACATACTAGGTACCGATTTATAGCATTAAAGCAAAAAGTGGAAACACCATCCCACCCACACCATCATGACTGGTGACCTTGACTGAAGGTCAGTGCATCATGCACTCTTCACATGGTCTCGATGCAGATCAGTTTCATTGTATTTGAAAGACTTCAGAAGTGACATTACAGTCTCTTGCGTATAAACAAAATTACTTCAAACTAACAGGTTGGGAAAATACCAACACACACATCAATGTCCTTGAAAACCATAAGGGGCTATCAGTCCTTGAAAACCATAAGGGGCCATCAGTCCTTCAAAACCATAAGGGGCCATCAGTCCTTGAAAACCATAAGGGGCCATCAGTCATTGAAAACCAGAAGGGGCCATCAGTCCTTGAAAACCATAAGGGGCCATCAGTCCTTAAAAACCATAAGGGGTCATCAGTCCTTGAAAACCATAAGGGGCTATCAGTCCTTGAAAACCAGAAGGGGCTATCAGTCCTTGAAAACCATAAGGGGCTATCAGTCCTTGAAAACCATAAGAAGCTATCAGTCCTTGAAAACCATAAGGGGCTATCAGTCCTTGAAAACCATAAGGGGCTATCAGTCCTTGAAAACCATAAGAAGCTATCAGTCCTTGAAAACCATAAGGGGCTATCAGTCCTTGAAAACCATAAGGGGCTATCACATTCCTTTACACATATGCTGATGACACCTTCTGGCTTTCAAGGGACAATAATATGTATATCTCTATGTATATCTCTATGTATATCTCTATGTATATCTCTATGTATATCTCTATGTATATCTCTATGTATATCTCTATGTATATCTCTATGTATATCTCTATGTTTGTTTGCAGACATATGTCAGGTCAACTTCATTTAAATTTGCAAATTGAAATATTTGTCAGTCATTAGCAATAAAACTCCATACATGATGTTTGATAATTTTATTTTAGCTGTTCAGAATGTCATTTGAAATATTATTATCATAAAAATAATCTACAATCGAGGCACGTCGTGGGAAAACCGGGCTTAATGCATGTGCGTAGTGTTGTCCCAGATTAGCCTGTGCAGTCCGCACAGGTTAATCCGGGACAGCACTTTCTGCCCACAGTGCATTTATGTTTAGAAGAGACTTCCTTGAAAAAGACAAATACCATCAAAGTGGAAAGTGTCATCCTGGATCAGCCTGTGCGACTGCAAAGGCTGATCCGGGACAACACTTTACACAGTGTGCCACATACATTAAGCCCGGTTTTCCCACAACACGCCTCAATGATACTAATCTTATAACATAAACAATCTTATTATTCAATGATAATTCATGTGTCAAGGAACTTAATGTCAATATAAAATAGTTATAATGTTTCTCTTTCAATCGGACCTGTTGATTGTGTCCTTGAAGTAGTTCATGTGCTGTTTATTAAGGCCATGGAAAGAAACATAATTAACTGTCTGGTGTGAAGAAACTGTCAAACAAATTGCCTTATAATAATAGTAGGGCTTAGAAAAGTTGATATAATAGACAGTGAACAGAGCATTCAGTTTGGAAATAGAAAACAACCATGGTCCAGTAACACTTGAAGAAACCCTACTGTTCGAGTTTTAAAGTGTTTGCACTGGTTAGAGTCTGTACTGACACAATACAAAAGTCATTACTATTTTTACAGAATTATCATGAGAGAGCAAATGTCATGCAAATGTCCCAGACAACAAGTAATAGCGGGTAAATAGTATTACCAGCTAATTACCTCCTTATTTCAACATTCAGATATGCTTTTCAAATATTATTTGAACATGGTCTAGAACTCAAGTTAAAAGACTTGTTAGCTCTGGCTGTAGATCACTTAAGTGAATCAATTAAAATATACATTCTGTCATTTTATATTTGCGCTCTCCAAATTTCCAATATTCATTTGTGGGTCAATAAACTAGTCAGCTGAAACAGCATTTATTGAAAACAGAGAAAGAAATTGTTGATATGAAATAAATGTCTAAAACTGTATACAGTAATGTCCCTTAAAACATAACCTACATTTTTAGCCAATCAGCTCGCAGATAAACACACATTAAATGTAAGATTTAATCATTCAGAGCATGAGTTTATTTCATACCAGTGGTGCAGATCTAGCCCCATTTTCAGGCGTTTGTAGTAATCAACTGGTAATGTGGAAAAAAGGCACGGATTATCGTGCCTGTATTCAATTACCCATGACATGCGTGTTGATATAAGAAGCAATGAACATGTAGGCAATGTTTTAAGCTAGTTAGAGCAAGTAGTAAATTTTAATTGGTTAAGAAGGGACTCGCTTTGCTGTGCTCACTCTGCCCATTCTTAACCAATACAAACCTACTTACTAGGCTTGTTTGTTTGTTTGTTTTGGATTTTCGCCATATTCAACAGTATTTCAGTCATATAACGGCGGTCAGTTAACCTACTCACACTTTTCCTGGGCAAGCTGGTTTACCAGTACTGAGTGCACATACTTATGCCAGTAACTGACAACTGCCCTACTTGAATCAGAGGTAGGGGGAGAATGGCCGTCGAAATAATTTCATGACCAATCCCCACACAAGTTATGTGGCCGGGCTGGGAATCGAACCCGGGATCCTCGGATTTGTAGTCCAGCGCTCTACCAACTGAGCTAGCAGGCCCGGCTACTTACTAGGCTCTTTTACATAATTTTTAGTTGGACGAACCACAAATAAAAATACTTTTTAGTTGGACGAACCACAATTTCCACCAACCAGGCTTCATAAGCACTCCACAAGTTTTACCATGACTTTTTGTCCTATTTTGTATACACTAGGTTACCAGTTAAACATGTGATATCTGGGTGCAATGATTGAATCAAACACTATATTAACCTACATGTGATTGACATTAATACATTTTGTTGACAGGTCTCTTGTTAGGTCTGTTGTTGATTTCATTCATCAGCATATTTTGAGTGCCATATACAACCATTTTTTTTACTTAAATTGTGTCATGGATGACCAAGCTGGGGGCTAAGAAATGATCTGAAAATCATAAACTTCTTTGTAAATAAACCACATTACAAAACATAAACATTTATTACACCTGGAGCTCACCTTTTCATAGACAAAGTTCCATTGATGCAAATGGCTAAAGGGTAATTCAACAAACAAACAAAGCAAAAATGTACTTGTGCATGGAATATTTATTGAAAAAATATTTATGCATTAACTGAAAATACTTCTTAATAGCAAAAATAATATTAAGTATCTAATTATAAATTTCCCCATTTTTTTGAGACAATATTTACTAATCAATAGGCACCCTGGCAGGTTCCATATGGAAAACAAAACATTTCAGAACGGTTTGTTTCATTAACATGGACTGGACTATTGATGTTCAGCAATTAAATCAATTATGTGTTACAGCTATCGGCAGCAAGATTTATGGTAACAGTACATAATTTATTATATGTATGTCAAAATGTAACTTACAGTAGCCACAAGATTGTTAATATTGTATCAGCAGTAACAGAAACATGCTAATCAACTGTCTTGTATGCCATTATGAATCTTGCCATTGATCCCTTAAAACATTAATGAAACTGGTAACTAACTGACGGCAGTAATCAATAGTTGTTCTTTAAATAAGTTCATCTAAGGTCACTCCATTGACCAAACAGTATCAGGTGGTGATTTCTCAATACATACTTTATGGGGTCTATAATTATATAGACAGCTTAATTTATTATAAGTAATAATGACTTACAAGGCCAGTAAGAGATACCATACATGAAGTATGTAAATGAGTTATTTCGGCTACAACAGGTGCACTAAGACATGTTATTTGTAGTATTATACAATAATCTAATTAGATAGAATTTAACTGAAATGTATGTGTACTACTGATACTAAAACAAGTTAAAAACCAGCTTATTTGAGGTCTTTGTTTCATTTTGCATGTGTGATTTAAACATAAGCCTTTTGATTATTTGCGTTTTAACACCTACTATTACCACATGGTTTTATTTTTTGTTAATGGCTGATATAAATTTCATATAAATCTGAGTGGTTAATGTATTAAACGCATTAAACGTGTATACATTCTCTTTAAAATCACTGAAAACACTTTTATGCATTTAAACTGTAATCCAACGACTTCGAAGCCTTATTTTTTCTATACTGGCTGATGCAATGTCAATATGAAAATCAGTGGTAAATGCAGCAAGTTATAATTGTATTTTTTTTTTTTTTAAATTCCAGTGAGTACCCATTGGAATTACTTAAGAGTCACCTGATTGATCTCCCTTGCTAACGCTGGACTGTGTTTCTATGGAGCAATAAAACACAAGTCAATAGCCACAAACATCAGCATTTCTGCATGAATTATTCAGGAAATCTACCGTTTGATGATGTGATTTTGTATCCAATGTCTTGCTTTTCCGGCTTGTTTGACAGTGTTTGCATTCGACGACTATCGATAGAACAGATCAGGGCCAGAGTTTGAATGTTCCAGTAATTACATTGTCAGTCTGTAGCCTAGAATGATAATAGATTTTTAGACTGTATCCATAGTGTGATTTGATGTGTACCATGTTATATACCATGCTAGAAATATACAAAAAGCATGTACAAGGTTGTTCTGATATATACAAATGTTTGTCCAAAAAAATGAGCAAGTATCAAAAAAGCTTATTTGTATGCAATTGAAAATAACTTTGCCAAATACATTTGAGGCATCTTTTCTAGAAATAAATTCAAACAATCTGCCATATTGAAACATTCTGTGACTATATTAACATATACACAGCTGAGAAAAAGTGACACTAAAGAATAAGAAACAACCTATTTCCGGATTATACTAATGTACATATGCTGGCATAGGGGAGACCTACCCAGAACCCTAATCTACACAGAGAGTGGTTACTCTCAACCAACTGCATGTCCAGGGTTCAGCGGGAAACTATTGTATCTGCTGAACAAATTATATATCAGATACAATAGTATAGATTACAATAGTAAGACCAGTATATACGATAAAAATCCCTGATATCTCACCTGCATTATAATATGTCCTTGAGCCAACAGGCCGTGTTCTAGGATATACTCTCGACTGTCGGATGGTAGGGCCAGGACGTCAGAGCAGTGCGGGTCTATATACACCACCCGGCCTTCAAGCTTCTCCTCAGGAGCAATAACGCTGTAATGATCGTCCTTGATTTGGCTTATCACATCACTTACACTGAAACACAATAATATTATTGCATAAAATGTGTGGCTGGTATTTATAGCATTAATTAAGAAATCATTTTTTATTTATCATTGTTTATTGGCCAATAAACAACGATTTGGAGTTCTGATGCATAGGAATTAAGCCACACGGGCGTTAGCCCAATTTGTTTAATAGCCACGCATCAGAACCACAAATAGTTGTTTATTGGCCCATAAACAACGATAATGCAAAAATTATTCGATTCTCACATGATTTGACATACATTTTTGCAATTGTAATCAGAACTACTTTTTACTCAGAATCAGGAATTATTTTTGCATTGTTTATTGGGTAGTTTAACAACGATAATTTTGTCCTTTGTCTATAGAAAAATTAATTTGATGAATCATCTATTAAGGTGTGTATTAATATTTATATGGATGTTTATAAACAAAAGATTCAGCATATTAAAGAAATGATCATTATTATATTGTTTGTGAAATCTGAATCATTTCTTAAAAACACAGTTAAATTTTATTTTAGATCCATAAATAAGGATATTTATAAACATATGACTAAGCATATTTAAAAAACAATGTATTCTTTGCATAGTTAAATTCAGTTCATTCATATAGTAGTATTATTAACGAATCCATACAATATATGTACATATATGTACATTCTGTCTTTTTTGAAAGAAATAATGTTTATTTAACTGGCAATACATTTTCCCATGTAATCTTAAGAACTGTACAGCCAACCAGCACAATTCTAAGAGTTGAAAGAGCCACATTAACAACACTTCCTAGTATTTTTTTGCAGCCATGATTCTATTCAAAAGTGAAATGAGGCTGCCGACGAAGACATTAAATATTGATCAAATCGCGAATTTGATTTCTTTTCTGCTTTGCAAAGGATCAATCATCAAACTAAATGAATGCAATATACAGTGTTGGTTTTAATCAAGTGTGCACCGTATTTGATCCTCAAGTTTTTCATCATGCCTTTCAGTACATTACAGAAGCCATGAAAGGCCTTATCCACTGTAAATTGATATATTTGCCTCAACTAGCAAGTTCATGATCTGCTTGAAAAAATGTCGATCAACTTTGCAGAATTTAATAAATTACCACAGCCCTAAGTGACAGGTTTTCATGCAATCATGACTTCAGTTGATAACCCAATAATTCTAAAGCACCTGGTGGGTTTTTATTTAATTTAAAAGTGTATTTCAAACAGCCAAACACTGCCATTACGCCATTACTATCTAAGCTATCAGTTTCATTCTCCAATCCAATTAAACTGCGATATAATTTGAAAATAAGTGCCAATAATTTGTCATGGTGCCAATGACGTAACAAATAATAACAACCCAGTTTCTGCCAGCTGTCACTTTCACTTTAAGCATACTAGTTTTCACAGGCTGGTCTGTTGCATTCCAACTTGCTTAACAACACCAAGCAGGCAATAATGTAACCAATACATCTGTGGATAACATTGTACACTTTTCTGCTCATTTGACAATTAAGTTGATATCCATACCGAGGTGAACAGTCTCAAGCAAAGCAATGATTACGAAAAAAATCTATTAATTTCGGTTTATATCACTTGTTCAACAAAAATATCATAGCCATATTGAATTCAGAGGATTTCTGTTCCAATTTGAACAATTAATACCTTAACAACAACTATAAGGGAATATGACATTTTTTTCATTTATTTAACATGCAGGTACTAAAGTGGTGAGAAAATGTCAGAAAAGATGATCTACAAATGTTAGATAACAATAGAAATTTCACCATGAATAAAACTTCCATTTATACTGCAGATTTACATGACAAATTCGATTAAATCATTTATCAAACTAAGATGCAATACATAAAACTTATTGAAATTTTAGAAATAACAAATTACTTACCACAAGACATTATATACACATTTCACAAAATGAGTTTGCATGGTAATAATGCCAGAATTATTTTCAGGTTTTTAACGAACAAAAAAGAATCAATATATTTTACAGAGATTTTAAATGATTATCTAGAGGACTGAGCTGGTAAAGGGCCACTTCGGTGCCAGATGCATTGAAGGGACCTGTTCACAGATTGGCAAATTAACAGTTTTTAAAAATTGTGTCATAGATTCCAAAAAGAAATGATACTTTATATACAAGCAAGCAAAATAACACTGATGACTAAGAAATACATTGGAGATATCGTTTCATTTATGGATAATCAATCGAAATGGATAAACTTATTTAGCATTTGTAACGCTTTTCAATGGTATTTTGGAAAACACGTGTATCACTTACATAGCATTAAAATACACAACCAAATATAAAAGTCCAAATGGACGAGTGGTTAGCACTTGAGATTTTTTATCTCAAAGATCCCAGTTCGAGTCTCAGTGAAGGCAACCTTTTTAAATGCACCTTTTTTTACTTATATAACAGTTGTTTTAGATTTTTCCAGATGCTGTAGTTTTTAGCAGCTAAAACATTTATTGATATTTTAACAAGTGAGACCACTGAGACTATTGTCCAACAAACAGCAACTCAGTTCCTGATTGTGTACAACTCTGACAAATAAGACTTGACTGCAGTCCTTCTATATAACTTGGAACCATTGGAAATATTCTATAAGTCACTGGCCTATGGATAACTTTAACTTTAAGAAAGAGTTTTATAAAAACCTGATATTATTCAACATACACACACCCAAACACAAACGTGGCAACCTAGGTTGTTTTCTGCACAATGACCAAAACGTATACTTACAGCTTGCCAACATTAACCTGGCACTGACCTTTATGCATAAATATTTTTAAATACCGTTATGATGAATATATTAGGTTCCGTACTGCAATCGAGTAAAATACATAAAAGAATATCCCACTAAAATACTGTTATGGTATCGTTAAACTCGTGAAACACGTGCACGAACAAAACCAGGTATGAATATAGGAAACAATTCAAGCGCGTAATTTATGCTGATAAGAGTTCACGAGTATCAGGTTAATGTTGGCCAGCTATACAAACATGTTAACCTACCTTTTTTGGCAGCATATTGACCAAAAAATACACAAACAATGACATATCAACCTACGTTGTTTTCAGCATGTTGACCCAGATGTAAACGGGCGTCTTTGAATGTATCTCCTCCTTGCTCCTCACTTTGTCAGGCAGCAGGAACTCAATGGACGGCGCGCAGGCTTTGATGCGATGTCGCGCGAGGGACGCGTTCAATTTGGTCTTGTACTCGATGATCGCCTCCTCCACGGCCTGGACCTCGGGATCAGTTGCCTCCCCTGGCAGCGGGGCGCGCGCCTGGAACTTGCGGCTCTGGTAGTCCCACAGCACGACATATACCAGGCATTCATCCTCCTTATACTGAAACAGAAATCAACAAGTTTGTGATTTTAGCAAGGTTTTCATTCAATTAATTTTACTGCACACTGTTGTTTACTACATGTTTACAATGCAAGAATTTTAGTCTTGAATATGTAAGTTTAAACCTGTTTATTTTAGCTCGATTGCATCGAAAGCCGAAGGCTTACTGAGACACTCTCGAGTCCGTGTCCTGGGTAGAACCAGTACTTGGTGTCTTTGTTGGATATCTTGAGAACGCTCCCAGAGTGGGGATCAAACCCGGGACCTCCCAATCGCTAGGCAGACACCATAACCACAACGCCACCACGACCTCTATTGAATATGTTGAGCTCTATGGAACATGCACCACAAAATAGGATCATTTAACTTTTAAGCGGAACAAGTGTATTTGTTGACAGGTGAATTTTGTTATTTCCTTTATAATCTGACTGAAGTCTTGCACAGTAAGCATTTGTCATATAAATTTACTTAGGTTCCAGACGTCTAATCATCCAAACAACCTATTAGATCAAGTGTACATGAATATAAGACCCTATAAGATCAAGTGTACATAAACATGAGACTGTTCGATAAAGTGTACATGGACATATATTAGATCACGTGTAAATGAATATAAGACTCTTTTAGATCAAGTGTACATGAATATAAGACCATATTAGATCAAGTGTACATGAACACAACACTCTATTAGATCAAGTGAACATGAACACTGTTCAAGTGTACATGAATATAATACCCTATTAGATCAAGTGTACATGAACATAAGACTCTATTAGATCAAGTGTACATGAATATAAGACTCTATTAGATCAAGTGTACATGAATATAAGACTATTAGATCAAGTGTACATGAATATAAGACTCTATTAGATCAATTACACATGAATATAAGATCCTATTAGATCAAGTACACATGAATATAAGACTCTATTAGATCAAGTGTACATGAATATAAGACTCTATTAGATCAAGTGCACATGAATATAAGATCCTATTAGATCAAGTGTGCATGAATAAAAGACCCTATTAGATCAAGTGTACATTAATATAAGACCCTATAAGATCAAGTGTACATGAACATAAGACTATTAAATAAAGTGTACATGAATATAAGACACTATAAGATCAGACGTACATGAATATACGACCCTATAAGATCAAGTGTGCATGAACATAAGACTCTATTAGATCAACTGTACATGAACATAGGACTCTATTAGAGAAAGTGTACATGAATACCATAAATTCTCGCGTATAGGACGCCCCCGCGTATAAGCCGCACCTAAAAATTCAGGTCTTAGTTTGTGGAAAAAAAATCTGCGATTAAAAAGCTTCTAAATGCTTCGTAACACATCAACATCTTAAATTTTGCGTCCATTTTTTATCAACAACGAAAATATTATTGTCGTGAAAATCGCTATCTACAAACGTGGATACATTACACTAAATGTATTTTCGCTGTACTGAGAGGTGTTGAGAAGTCTCAGTGTCAACACCTTTAATTACACCATAAGCGCTAATTGTTTGTTTGACAAACACGGAGAGTTCTGCAAGTATCATCAATGACACCGTGGTTATTGTTTGCAGAGTAATACAAAAGGTGTGAAGTAGTTTGTTAAGTGGTGTTTACACTACTGTTCGTTTGACCCTGGTTCTTATTTCTTATGCATTCTGTATTATTGCACATACATTTTAATTGCGTAAAATTACGAAACAAAAAATAAAACATACAAAATTAGAACTATATATTATATTTTTAAAACGATCCCAATATAAACCATCACGAAACGTATCGGGTACGAATATTTGCTTATCCCTGTATAAACGTCTTAGTGACGTCGATCGAGCATCTATTAAAAATGGCGGCCAAAATACTACGGATGATATTTATAATAGAAACGTTAGGAGTTTTTGCTTATATCCGCGTCTAAGACGATACAATTTTCAGATGAAAAAAAGTGTGGCTTATACGCGAAAATTTACGGTATAAGAACCTATTAGATCAAGTGTACATGAATATAAGTCCCTATTAGATCAAGTGTACATGAACATAAGACCCTTTTAAATCAAGTGTTCATGAATATAAGTCTTTACAGATGGATTTACACATGTTTTTTTTTATAAAAAATAAATCACTTGATGGCTGTAAACAATATAATCATAGGAAACAATATTTTTATCATGTAGTTTAGATTGCTAACAAAATGCAAAAGGGAATGCCTTAATTTGGATAAAAGAATATCCCACACCTTAATTAAAGATTGTAACCACAGCTTAAGTTGGTAAGCTCTCAAACAATTAAACATGAAACTGATATTTTCGTGGGCAATAATTTCGGGATTTGGACAATCATGACTAAGATGTGAAACCACAAAATATGCTGGCTTATTAAGACACTTGTTCAATAGATCTGCACAGAAGCACCCTTGTAAGTGTAAGGGTCATGGTAGACATTCACTCAGGCAAATAATAGGATCAAATGTATATTGTCTTTAGGCCTGCATCTAACAATGGCACACTGTATCATCGTTATGAAATGCATGAATCAAATAGGAAAACAAAGATATTGATATCATGAATGACTTAGCGTTTAGCTAGTTATAGCCAAACAGATGCTTAATATATGATCTTTCCTAAATACATGTGCAGGCACAATAGCATTTATTGAGTTAGATTTTCAGTCAAAACATGAACAAGAAAAACAAATGATGTAAAAGAAATAAATTTTGCATTAAGATGGTACAATTTTTTATTGGGCAATAAACACGGGTAAGAACATCCTTGTAAAAATGTTTAGTGTTTACACACACTAAATATTTGCACAAACATTAAACACATAATCAATTTTGTAAATATTCCCAGTGATATATGAAGTGAAGATATTTTATTTTCATGTCAGTGAAGTGTCCAAATTGTGTGTTTAAAACATAGATCCTAGATTGACAACAAATGTGAACTGAAAGTACATAAAGTGTATTTGATTTCTTCGTTGAGATGATTGTAATGTTTGACTGAAAATCTAGAAGAAAATCAAATCAGAATATTGTATTTTTTTTTTATGAAACATATTCAGTAATGATAAATCTTTGAATGATTGGAAAACAGCTATTGTGTTTGCTACGCAAACAAAGGTAAGAGACTCATATTAATGGAACACTTATCAAGACAGCCTGATCACTGAAATCTTAATGGAATATGATCTGAAAAAAATCCTAGTACAAGAAATGGTTATCATCTTATTACTGACACAAGCATGTCAAACTATTCTCATGGAATTCTGAACCCTTTAAAATTTTATTTAAGGCAACAACAAGATTCTGTGTTTGATAAACACACATGCCCCAGCTTGGTGCTGGATAGCCCATCTCTTAGTCCAAATTAGGTCAAGGTCAAAGTGAGGCTGGGTGGTATGGTTGGATTGGGGCTGGTCATAAGCAATAACTGTGTAAGTATCCAATTGTAGCAAGCGGTGTTGGTGCTAGACGAAACGGTAAAATCTAGTTAACCAAGAAACAGCCCATTATAATTATTCTTAGTGCAAATTAGGTCAAGGTCAAAGTGAGGTTGGGTGATATGGGTGGAAAGGGAATGGTTATAAGCAACAACTGTGTAAGTATCGAAGTGTTGTAGTAAGGGGTGTTGGTGCTAGACGAAACGATAAAATCTACTTAACCTTGTCACAGACGGAAGGACAGTTGAGGACGGACAGGACAATCACTATATGCCCCCCGCAGCACAATTGTCTACATGTTCACAGATAATAAGCTGAAGTGGCAGTCCAGCTTTATAATTAAGGTACGTTAAACAAAATCGAGAACTGTGAGGATATACCATTTTGATCCAATAAAACAAAGGTTTAAATATAATGCCCTGCATTCCACATTCCAAAATAATATATTATCTACAAAATTATAAAATTTCACGAGCCAAATCTCAGATTTGCCAGCAAGAAGTTATTGGAACTGTGCTTATCATCGATGACTGCCTTTTGCCAGAATGGCTTAATAAAAAAAAAACTCTGGCAACCTTTATTTTTTTTTATTACACAGTTTACCAACCTGGCCATTATAAAGTGCTTACATCAGATCAACTACTTGGCACAGTCTCCTGAAACCTGTATTCACGTCAATCAATATAAACGCCTATGCGTCAACATTACATCCAATGCAAATTAAGCGAGTACATTTTAATTCATAGGCAAAGGCACTGAACTGAAAGATACTTTAATGGCAGCAGTCTTTACATCAAGCCTGTCACAGGTCTGCATCAATGATCGACCATAATTTCATAATAACGGTAACTTATGTCAAAGCATCTGCTCTTCAAAAAGTGCACATGCATTTTTTATCATCAGGTTATTATTAATCATCTCAGAAGGGCATTTATGTATACATTACATAAAAATACAATGATTATAAGCAAAATTAAAAACACATTCTGGAAAAAGCAACAGCTTGTCACACTATTCTTGTTAGTGTTACAAAACTTACAATATATATGAGGCATGTCGTGCGTAACCCGGGCTTAATGCATGTGCGTAAAGTCCACACAGGCTAAGCGGGGATGACACGTTCAGCCTTATAACAGCGGATTTCTGTTTAGAAGAGACTACATCGAAACAAAAATACCATAAAAATGGAAAGTGTCATTCTGGATTAGCCTGTGTGGACTGCACATGCATTAGGCCCGAGTTTCCCACGACATGCCTCATTTGTATTTGACCTCATGTATATATTCAATACTGGTAATTTCCATACAAAATCAAGTTAAATTATTATGTCAAATTTGTAAGGCAAGTGAAGTAAATGTGCTGAGTGAATAAAACTACAAGCCACAAATTCCATTACAAAGGTTACTGTATGAAATAAACTGAACACAAACATTTTTGGTTGTGCAACTGTAGCAGGTGGCATGTCATTTTATTCCAGTTAGTGTAACACACTTTAGAAACGGTTCAATTAAACAGTGGATATTTTGGGGGTTTATTTTTCAATTTAAATGCAAGTTGAACTATTTCCATGCAGACGTATTTACCTTAATACGTAATTACTTACCCTTTTATCTAATACTTTTACAACAGTTCATTATTCACACTCTGGTGGTGAAAGTTAGATGAACTAAGGCTTATCAGTTGTCATTTTTCTTAGACTGGCAGTTCTCTTAACATACCAATTTATTTAAATGCAAATCTATCCCGGCTGCAATTTTTTTCCCTAGTAAAAAAATTGAGCACTTTGTATGGCAAAGCTACGAGACTGTCAACATGCCAGACTCTGAAATGAATGTACATCCTACTTCAGTGACCAAAGTCATTAGGGATATACATACATTGGTGACATGAAGCTACATCCTACTAATACTGCTAAAGAGATCATAAAAACTAGACCCAACTTATTAAATGAGTATTGCACATCTTACAGATCCTAGTCTTTCTGATCTGTGAGAATAAATTATATTTAGATCAAAAGATCTCTTCTTGATCTTATTCTCATTGATCGCTGTATCAACTAACAAAACACCAGAAATGCTGATGACCCGGTCCACAAAATTATAATGTCATCTTACTAGGTGTTCTTAAAAGTTCAAATTTATGACTCATCATAATTGACATTCATACCATTACTATCGAAGGCATTAAATATATACATACAATGTATGAAACCCTGTGGATTTATACCTATACGAATGACCCATAAGTGCAATATTCTTTTCATCTTTGGCAAGTCATTCAGCTTGATTGCCTCACACACAGGATCTATGAGTTTTTAATGACTTTTATTTGGTGGCAAACATAAGGATTTGTGGAAAAAAACATTTGAACTTGGACTTATACATTTTTTGCAAACAATTTACATATCCAATTTTTTCATTAACGATTCTAATTCCGGCTGTCACTTTTCGGAGTCAAAGTGTGAGAGAAATAGCCCGATGTACAGGAGCATCTGCATATTTACATTCTTGTCAGAACATAAAAAAAGCAAATAATTTATTAGCTTTTTTTTAGAAGTGACTGACAGACTGGCTGTTCTGTTATTTAATGAATTGATATTTGGCTTCCCAACATTAGAACATTAAGAGACTGATTCACAAACTGGGCACCGAAGTAAAGTACATATTACTGTAAAAAGATTTTATTTTGAGGTTTTCAAATTTTGTGCATTCTTGGAAAACAACTAATTCGCGTGGTCTTAAATTCGCAAATTTTTCATTTTCATGTAAATATTTTCTATTAATCATGCTGAAAGAAAATTTACGCTGGATCTGTTTGGACTGCAAAATACGCAAAAATGAGACTGCCGTGAAATAAAATAATTTTACAATATTTAAGACACTCGTTTTATGCAATTTATACCAAAATATTAATAGCTTTAATGCCAATTAATCAGCAAATTGCGTAAGTCATGCGAAAGGAATTAATTTATATATCCAGTAACTCATTTACATAACCTAATGAATGGCACTTTGTTATATAAGGATCAACCTAATAAGCCTAGCTGGGTAATGGTAAGCTGTCTGCTATAACGGTTCAACAGATTAGAATGTGCATGATTAAATAAAGCAGCTTGCTGCCAAAGGATTAAGAACTGCATTTTATAACAAATTTATTAAGTATATGAAGGGCCTGTTCAACACATTTAGCAGGCAGGTCATCCAAATGTGCAGTTTTGCCAGCAAGCTAGAATTCTTATATTATACCAGAGAGCAAGAAAATGTTAGACTATATCAAACTGAGAATTTTAGCAAGCCGAGGGCCCATTCTTAGTTAAGAATAAAGTTAGACTTAAGAAAATACACTTCTTCGTTTGCAAATATTCTGGGTACCAATGTCGCTCATGTCATTCATAAATCTAAATATAGAATGCTGTAAAGAATGGGTGAATACAAAGTAAGATTCAAATTTACCGACTGCTCTTAGAACTGAACAGTTTCAAGAATATTCTTTATTCTTAGTCTTAAGTCTAAGAATAGGTTGGTGAATACGGGCCAGTTCAAAATTTACCTGTGCAGGGCTAATGGGCTTGTGTACATTTTGACCGTTATTTTGTTTCAAAATTGAAACATTCCACAAAAAACATGTTAACAGATGTTAAAGGCACACATCTTTTTGTAAAATATGTGAATACTTTTGATTGGAAAATTCTTAGTTTTCCTTTAAGCAAGTGAACATTGTAAATTCTTGACTTAACAATTAGAGGAAAAGCGAAGAAATTTTAGCTACACAAGGTTGCAGACAAATTGTATTAGCAAGATTGTATTATGGGTCTATATGGTAGGTTGCCTTTACTTTTGCATTACATTACCCAATATAAGAGAAATTTAACGAGAGAACTATTGTATTTTAATACTGTTAAGATTTAAATTAAAAAATCTTTTGTTTGCCCTATACCGACCCGAAATTTTAGAGGTGGGTCAGTAGGTAGGAAAAATATGTTATTTTATTCCGAGAATTTAATCTTTGTCATACATGAATATTGTCATTTAGCAATACATTATATTGTATATTGGTTTGAAAATCACAATTTCTTCATCTTGATTGATACAACCAAGACTATACATGGTAAAACTGGGTTTAATACTAGACATAACATAAAATAGAATACGCAATGCTTTAAAATGCTGTCTTACAAGAAAACGTGTATCATTATCAATTGCTGAACTGACTAGACAGTCCCAATCATATTAATACAGTGCAAATTCATACTGTTTAACTAGGAAAATGTCAAATCAATGAATTAAAAATTAAAAATAATTTGATTAAAATGTCACAAATAAGAAAATCAGAAAAGTTGTTAACTCAGATGTCTCAGTCCTCTCAAATATAATCTGTGTTTTTGTAAATAACAATTTAACAAAAACAATTACTAGTACTGATAGAAGAATTATTCCTTTACAAAGCCAGTATTGACATACACTTTTTAGCTAACCTGAGCATGAAGTGCTCAAGGGTGAGCTATTGTGGTCAGTCTGTGTCCGGTGTCCGGCGTACGTCGTCCGTCGTCAACATTTTACATCAAACAACTTCTTCTCTGAAACCACTGTACGGATTTTATCAGAATCTCGCAGGAATGGTCCTGAGATTGGTCCTTTATCAAATTCCTTCAATATATTAAAATATATTGAAAACTCTGGTTGCCATGGCAACCAAAAAGCTTAAAAAATGGAAAACTTAAAAAAATCTTCTTGTCAGAAACCACTGGCTGGATTTGAAAATAGTTTTCACAGAAATGCTCCTTGGGTGACCCTCTACCAAATTCCTTCAAATCATTTTGATTCGTTAAGAAACCTGGCTGCCAGGGGAGGGGGCATTTTTCCTTATATGGCTACATTGAAAACTTTAATAATCTTCTTGTCTGAAACCACTGGCTGGATTTCAAACTAATTTTATAGAAATGTTCCTTAGGTGACCCTCTACCAAATTCCTTGAAATCATTTTGATTCGTTGAAAAAAATGGCTGCCGGTGGGCGGGGCAGTTTTCCATATATGGCTATATTGAAAACTTCAAAAATCATCTTGTCAGAAACCACTGGCTGGATTTTGAAATTGTTCGACAGAAATGTTTTCACATAAATGTCCTTGGGTTACCCAAATTCCTTGAAATCATTTTGATATGTTAAAAAACATGGCCGCCAGGGGGCGGGGCAGTTTTCCTTTTATGGCTATATTGAAAACTGAAAAAAAATCTTCTTGTCTGAAACCACTGGCTGGATTTTGAAATTGTTCGACAGAAATGTTCCTTGGATGACCGTCTACCAAATTCCTGGATATTATTTTGATTCGTTAAAAATAATGGCCGCCAGGGGACGGGACAGTTTTCCTTATATGGCTATATTGAAAGCTTGAACAATCTTATTTTTAAAAGCCATTATGATGCTTTACACTCAGGTGTACGACCTAGGGCCATCTAGGCCCTCTTGTGTGTTAATATCAGGGTAAAACTTTTCTGCACTGCCACTTGTTGATTTGCTAACTGAAATCAAAACTTTGTTGGAAATTTTCTTGTTCTCATCTACCTGGTTTCCATGCACAATAGATTATACACTACATCCCAAGTTTTACTTGTTTCAACTTTATGAATTTTGTATTTATTTATTGATTACAACAAACACGCTTAAGGTTAGAAACAGGTAAATCAAATCTTCACAGGGTCCCATTGTAAAACTGCAAAATCTCCTGGCATCGTTGGCCACTTTTCTTTGAATCAGATATTGCGAGTCAGATCTCTTTGGAAAGATGGTTCTCTCTGCTTTCAAAATTTAACATTTAAAAAAGATATGTTATGCTAAGAAAATTCATCTCCCTTGATTGTAGTCACCCGTAAGAAACACTCGCGATTTCAACAAAAGCACATGCTGCCTATACATAACTGCTGAAAATTAAAATTTCAAGTAATTCGGTGACATGATACATCAAAATGCACAAAAGACATGTTGTTTTCAGGAAATAACCATTGAAACAAGTGTTATGCGAAATGTCTCTTTTGACAGAAGAAAAAAAGAACTATTTCATATATGGACAACTTTCAAGGGGATCTCCCTACTATTTACTGGTACCTAACCTTGAAACAAAACGTAATTATATACACAGATGATGACGTCATACGTCAACCGGTGTGTACACGACACAACATGAAACACACTATGTTTACTAGTATCCGTTTTCACACTCAAGCGCATTCTACTCTTTTGTTCAAGCGCCTTAATGATCAAAATTGCAGCTTATGAAAGTTGTGAGCGAAACAAAAATATGAAATTTAAAGCAAGAAAAAATAACTAAATAAAAAAATTAATAACCACACTTCGCAATAAAACTTTTTCAGTCGGCGGCTTTTTTGCAGGTCAGTCGGTAAAGGGCAAAACAACTTAATTTTAATTTCGGAATAATGCTGTACTATTTTTTCTTACTGTAAAATGATTTTCTAATCATTTCATTTATGTTTACTTTCATATTTTACTCACCAAGTTTTGTCAATTGATTTAAAAGCAAATTTGCACAGCCATGTTGTTTTATATACTTTCCATAATATCTATCAAATGGTAATGTCAGTAAATATCTTACCATAAATTATTAAAGGCTAGGATTCCTGTTCAAACATAATTACAAATTCTTGTAATGTGGGGGAAAAACCCCTTTAAGGCAGTTTTATTACATCTCTTCTACAACATTCGTTTTCTTATGCAATAAACTGAGATAAAACTGTGACACATAAAACATACCTCAGGGAAATGTGTGAAAAATGAACACTCCAGTAGCAAATCTTCAAATACTCTTTGATCTGAAAGGACAAGAATAAACAAACTTAACAAAATTTATGTTTTCTTGAACAACAAAAGTCAACTTCAAGTATTTATCACGCATATTCCGTAATGATTGGGAATTCACCCAAGACTAATACCATTAGCTCTCAAATATGTTTGTAATGTTGTTTTGCTTTTGTTTACACTAATCTCCAAGAACATCTTGATAAAAGGTAACATGAAAGCTCCAAGTTTGTTCACTGAAGTCCCTCGTTATGGGCCCCACTGTACCCCACCCAGAAAACAGCATAATCCAATAAGTAATACAACACAACAAGAAGACAAACAAGATGAGACACTGATGATTAATGTCTTAAAATATCTTAAAATATTTTGTTGAAAGCAATGTTCAATATCGGTACCAAGGGTATTTTTAACAAGAAATGTCTTTAAAAAAGACAATCGGCGTTGAAATTAATATTGAGATGTCATTTAAACATTACCTAAACAGACGGCCAAGACGATCGGTTACGTGACTTCACAGACCCCAGATTTTTTTGGTCCCCACCAATATTAGACTTATTGGACCCCAGATTTGTCGGACACTATAAGAAAACTTCTCGAACCCAAAAGTTAATTTGAGATAAATATTTTTAATTTAAAAATTAAATAAAATTATAATTAATATCTATGCTGTGAATAAACCAATCATACAGCTCCATGTTTCCACCAGTGATATATGAATAACCAAATAATTTAGGTTAACATAATTTTTATCTGAATTTGTCAAACCAATTTAACATATTAAAAATGTCAGAAAATAATTTCGGGAATGAGTTAAAATTATTATGTATTAGACGAGTCAAAAAATAGTTATTTATAGTACCGGTAATATACCATTCATGTTAGTTATCTAATATAATAACGATTTGAAGTCAAATAAGCATTTATACTGTGTATCCCAATAAAAAGCAATAGTAAGGGAACATTCAGCGATTTTTGAAATGTTAAGACTTAATGTTTGATAACGCAACATAAAAATTCATTAGACTATGACGATTTTAAATTATATCAGTAGAAATATGATATATAAGGGGTTCCTGTGCATAATTAGTATTGCAAATTGTGCATTCATGCTACACGAATAACAATTCGACGTATTACGAATCTTCTTTCATAACATTTTATCTATAGAAAATGTAGCATCTTTTTATAGATTAAATAACATCTACTGGAGAAGTTGATAGAAAGATGCAATTATAAATAATCGTTCATAAATCGTAACCACAATTTAAATTCAAATTAACAGTAAGTTTATTAATATAAATTTCCCATTTATTGAAATTTTTAGGTTTATGATTCTCTGAACGCTATTATTGATGCATGAACGAGTATATTAACACAGCTATACAATGGTTGCTAGCTATGTGTGCTATTTTTAGAATGACACTACTGTTTCTGGAATGTGATGAACTCGCTAGAATCAATGGGCTACAAGGAAGCGGCAACACTGTGATTGAGATTTATGAATGGGAACATTGCACAATTGCTATTTATATAGCGTAGAGCTTATATAAAAGTAGGCTAAACAAAATAGTTATTTCGTTACGTGAATGAATATAGCATTTTGTTTATGGCATACAATGAGAAAATACGTTCATAATTAGCCTCAATTGTAGAGTATATGTTGAAGATATGTGTATCGCTTCATTTTAACCGCTTATGTAAACAATTATGTAAATTTTTAATCCCCAAAAGTATGCAACAGTTATTGGTATACGTTAAACCATTGTTTGAAGTTTGCATTCCCTAGAATTAGAAAATTTGCCCAATTCTATTGGCATTCAATTTTCCCGCTGCATAATTATCGCAAGAAATTCTGGGTCAAAAGTGATCTTAGATAGCTACGCCGAAAAACATTACCCTTGTATTATGACCAATATAATTCAAAAACATTTAATACTGAACTAACAACTCATTTATTAACATGACATGAGCAGTGGTCGGAACTTAATAGCACAAGCCCGAAGGCTCTGAGTGCTCGCACAGATTCTCAGTTATAATTTTATTATATGCGGGCTTGTAATATTTTCTTGCTCTCGAGTAATAATTTACCGATTTGGATTTGCTTGGCGAATACTGCTAATTTCAATGACTGCACAAGTTAGCCTTCTCAAATTATGGACATAACAATGTTGAGAATTAGTATGACGTAGAGACACAGCAATTATTTTCACTGCTTTGGGAATGAGACCGATACCCAACAAATTGGGAATTTCGCAACTTGAAAATGTGCAATTAGGAAAACTTAAAGACAGAAATTTAATTAATAAACAACTTAAACTGGTGTTTTATTGGTTGAAATAATGGTGTTTTTCTATACATATACATGTAAGTTCCTGATTTACAGCTTAGTATCACATTTCCTATGTATTTAACATTGTGTTAATTCTGATTTGGGATTTTTTTTCTTTCAGTTGGGAAAATTAACCATATTTAGCATTGGGAATGAGTCCGTTTACCGGACCCTGTTATATAAGGAAAAAAAACACTGAGACATGACTTATATTCACGTGCGGACAGCATCTCTGCGTGTTATGTTCTAAACAATTATGTAACTTCATTTTTTTGGAAGGTACACATAATATTTTGACATGATTTGTAAGCTGCATTGCAGTATGTAAAACAAAGATGGTTTTAAATATTCTTGTGTGATTGCATTATCTACATCTATCTGAATTTTGTATACGCTATTCTGGGACAACCCGCATATGTTATAACGCAAGTAGAAAAAATTGCCCAGTTCAGAATTACCATTGCATGGCTCATGGGATTGTGCTTAATGCGAACACTGCGCACTTGCTTTGAAACAGAGCAAGAAAATAGATAGGAGGCCATGTTGTGGGAAAATCAGGCTTAATGCATGTGCATAAAGTGTCGTCTCGGATTAGCCTGTGCAGTCTGCAAGCGCTAATCCAGGACGGCACTTTCCGCCTACAGTGGATTTATGTTAAGAAGAGAAAAAGCGGAAAGTGCACAGGCTAATCCGGGACGACACTTTATGCACATGCATTAAGCCTGGTTTTTTCATGATGCGCCGCATATGGATTCTACAATTCTACACTTTCCCTATGAATATTTAAAGAAAGTTCGCCATAAAAGTTAATAAAATCCAATACAATGAAACAGAATTCTTTTATCACATATCAGCAATAATGAATATTTCAACAAATTTCACAATGAAATTGATGAACAATGAAATAGAAAAACGTTATCATACAATATTTTAAACAAATTTCAAATACAGTCGAATCCGGATGGCTCAAAGTTGCAGGGACCGGCAAGGAAACATAGAGTCATCGAAACTTCGAGCTAAACAGAATTCAAGAATATGTACTTATACAATCGTACGCGCGCGCAGTAATTTGATTTTAAAATCTCCAATTAAAGAGTATTTATATATCTATACTGGTTATAAAAATACATCGTATATTTATTTATATATTTAAAATACAAAATTGTTGTAAAATATTGTATTAATGTTATATATTTTAGTTTTTGAAAACTGTGAAATCAATTATTGCGTTCTTTTAATAATTGAAACTAATCAATCGCATCTAATCTATTATGGACTCAATGCGTCCAAAGCGTGTTAGAGCCAAACAAACAATTAAATGTGAAAACTGTAACTGGGGCCGTGACAAACACTTCGAGCCATCCGAAAGTTCAACCCTCGCGAATTCGAGCCAAACAACATAAATTAATGTAAATATATAGCAATAAAATATCGGTCCCTCAAAGAAACTGCGAGCCAACGAGAAATACGAGACAAGCGAGTTTGAGACATTGGGAGTCATCTGTGTGTGTACATGGAAATTCATGAAAGAACAACAATGAAATTGAAGAACTTTATCATACTGTTTACAGTTGTTCATGATGACTTGATGTCAAAATGACATGTTCAATGTTTGAGTCTGACAATTTTAATACAAATATTGCAGACTTCTGGGCAACCATCAGACATGACCGACCTATTCTGACCATGCAGTTCCTATATATTTTCAGAAGAAAGTCAGACAACCAGTCTCATTTGGCTTTGTATAAACATATGTGTTCAATATTGCCAATGTCTGTCTTTTATAATAGTTTCCAAACCATTATAATAAAACACTGAACATCAACTAAGATCCTGCAACTGTCAGATATTTACTAATGCTACACTCCATGGGATGGGAGCCAAAAGTAAAACAAAACAAAACAAAAATGACTGATTAATGTGTTCAGAGGGTCAGAGTACCAGGATAGGATCTGCACTTTATCTTGAACCTGAATGGATTCCTTTCCCAACCTCTGATATTGCTGACACACCATAACCATAAATACACAGTTCAATGTCAGCCTGAAGTTTATCTACCCCAAAAATAGGTGATGAATGGTGACGAAATGGTGACGGCTGCCTCTGCCATAGACAGTACTTTACATTATGTGGAGTATTGGAGTAAATCCTCATTTAAAATACTCACTGGACAATACTCATTTAACAATAAAAATAGGAGTTACCAGTAAGCATTAAAATCTTGACAAAAGCCATCACTGATATTGAAGCAACACATTTTAATCTGAAATTAGTTTTTCTCAATATATCGATGGAAATACAGTACAAATTAATTAAACAGCAATTGTTGTTTCAAAATTCATACATCTTTTAACCTTTAAAATTGACAATTTTTTTAGTTTTGCCAATGAATGAGTAAATACCCCTTTTTCAATTTAAGGAGTACCTGTAGCTGTACCCTTTAAACTATAATTTTATCTAGTGCACTGAATAGAACGTTCTTCCAAGCTTTACCGAAGCTCGTGAACGAACCTCACATTTTTTAGTATTGACGTAGGTCGATACGAATATTGACTTTTAGTATTGTATCACTAATAACGATTTGGTTGCTGTGAATGGACCGCAAACACCATGTGAATGGACCATATTGCCCAAGCCTCTGTCAACAGGATTTTCCACTTATGGGAGAAATCAAAACAAAAAAAGGCAAATAAGTACAAAATCTATTGACAACCTTCTCTTTAATGTTTATTTAAACGAAGAAAACTGTTCTGGTCTAGGAAGGCAAAAGACATCCAAATGACAAATTGAGGACCGTACCATCTGGATGTATTGTACTGGAAACTATGGTTTAAGTGCTATATCCGTTCCTGAGAAAATACTTGAAATTCACTTTCATATAATTTCTATGCAAACAGACCTGTATTTATTTCTGTATTTAGACCCGTCCCAAGTTTTACCCTAAATGCTGTGACATTCAATTTTATTTCAAAAGGTGATTAAATGTTATAGTTGGTTCAGCACTGCATTTTTTTTAAGTAGAAGCAAAAATCATTGTGAAAGCCAAATAACATTTTAAAATGCAATTGCATAGTTCAATAATGAGGAAATGATAGGAATCCTGCAGCGTTTGCCAAAATGGGTTTCAACAAAAAGCTTGCAAAGCAATTAATAATGCATTATTGTGATCATGCAGGCAAAACCTTCCACTTTTCAAAGCATTTCAATGAGCCTTTACACAGCCACAATGGTTTTCAGGATAGCTGATCCATACCTGATTATCACTAATTGAAATATTTGTATGGGTGCAATTAATAAACTATTAGACATCTGAAATTAAAATGATTCTTGAAGCGTTGCATTCTCCCTAAGGAATTGGGGCTTAAAAACTGACCAAACATCCTCTATATGGACTAGAATAGTTATGTAAAAACTGATCTACCTAGATACAAAACGTTTTTCATTCACTTTTGACTGAACATTCAACATCAACTCAAAAGGTCCATTAGAAATCAGCTGCATGTACATGACTAGCATTTATATGAAAAAGATCTGACACAAACATACTTTAGGCATAAGTTTGTTTACTAGTTTGTTTAATAAGTCATTTAAATTATCAATTATAGTAATCTTGATTTTATAAATTACAACATAACATTTCACCAATGAATACTTATTTAAGAATAAATGAAACTACATATCATCAGTTATTTTTCTTAAGTTCAGGATTTTTTGCTGACATTTGTGCAGTTATTTTGTGCAGTTGGTTGCAGGCAGTTAAAACATTTACTATATTGAAAATATTATTTTCCAAGACAATAACATTCTTCATTAAATGGTCAGTAAAATACTGTATCTGATCCAGTGATTTACTATGTACTTCTTGCATTATTTCCTACTGGTGACAACAGATTACATCCGATATATAGGATCTGACACTAGCTGTCATTTCATACCATAATTTATTAAACGAGTTCAGGAATTTTGTTAGTAAGCGAGCCTTTGGCGAGCTTACTAACGAATTTCCTGGACGAGTTTAATAAAATATGGTATGAAATGACAACGAGTGTCAGATCTTTTTTATCACATGCTTTTAAAGGATATAAACCCCTTCTAATTTTACCAAATAAGTTCGTAAATTCTCAAAGTTGTGTACTGACGTGACGTCATTTCATGTTGACGACGTCATTTCACCAAAATAACGTCATGCGATTGGTCAAAGAATACGTAGCCAATGAAAACGCTCAAAATGTTATCTTACACATGTGTAAAATAGAAATATTCGTAATGGTTGTATTACAAGGAAAACAAGGTATAGCATGTGATAAAATAGGCAGTTACCAAAATTAGGCCTTCAAAGATGTTTACAAGACATAATATAAAATAATCTGTAAATAGGTCTTTAGCTCATTAATTGAGTATTTAAATGATGCAGCACAATAATGCTTTTTGTAACCTAAAGCTCTTAAATGATCAGTAAACATATGAGGCGCTTCGTTGGAAAACTGGACTTAATGCATGTGTGTAAAGTGTTGTCCCGGATTAGCCATTCTTTGGAATAAAACTGTAATGGTCTCATGACTACAGAAATTCCCACATTCAGATTTAAAGGGGCATATCGACGGTAGGTCGACAACAACATTTGCAAAAATAAAGTCCATTTACAGAGAATTAATATTGAAGCATTGTTAAATACAATGGCCTTGTTGACAAACATCATTTTAATATATAAACAGTGGTCATCTGTGACACTTTTATGGGATGGAAAAATTAGTAGTAGTAGTAAAATCCATATGAATGAATTGTGTGTAAAGTACCATTACACGCATGTGCAACTTAAATGTGTGGGGTAGGAAAGTTTTCATTGAAGTTTGCAATTTTGTAGGAGTGAGTTCAAATCCAGCCCGAACCGTGTATCAAAAAAAAAAATTGTTTGGTTGTGTATTTTTTTTTCTTAACGATTCCATTTATATATTATTGCTACTAGAAAAATATATTTGTCTACATTTATGGATAAAACGTTGATATGCCCCTTTAATCTGAAATATACATCAAATAAGGCCATGGCAATTTTATTCTTTGTTTAGCGTCCTCGGGCTGGTAGGTTTTCGGACGCCTGAAAAAACAAAACAACAGTTTTCACAATGTGAAAAAAACGAGTCAGAAAGCGTATAAAAATATGGAAAAAAAGAAGCAAAAAGGTGTTTGTAATAATATTTGTAAAACATAGCATGCAAGTAGTCAATGTATACAGTGAAACATAGCATGCAAGTAGTCAATGTATACAGTGAAACATAGCATGCAAGTAGTCAATGTATACAGTGAAACATAGCATGCAAGTAGTCAATGTATACAGTGAAACATAGCGTGCAAGTAGTCAATGTACACAGTGAAACATAGCGTGCAAGTAGTCAATGTACACAGTGAAACATAGCATGAAAGTAGTCAATGTACACAGTGAAACATAGCGTGCAAGTAGTCAATGTACACAGTGAAACATAGCATGCAAGTAAGTCAATGTACACAGTGAAACATAGCATGCAAGTAGTCAATGTACACAGTGAAACATAGCGTGCAAGTAGTCAATGTACACAGTGAAACATAGCATGCAAGTAAGTCAATGTACACAGTGAAACATAGCATGCAAGTAGTCAATGTACACAGTGAAACATAGCGTGCAAGTAGTAAATGTACACAGTGAAACATAACGTGCAAGTAGTCAATGTACACAGTGAAACATAGCGTGCAAGTAGTCAATGTACACAGTGAAACATAGCGTGCAAGTAGTCAATGTACACAGTGAAACATAGCATGCAAGTAGTCCATGTACACAGTGAAACATAGCATGCAAGTAGTCAATGTACACAGTGAAACATAGCATGCAAGTAGTAAATGTACACAGTGAAACATAGCATGCAAGTAGTCAATGTACACAGTGAAACATAGCATGCAAGTAGTCAATGTACACAGTGAAACATAGCATGCAAGTAGTCAATGTACACAGTGAAACACAGCATGCAAGTAGTCAATGTACACAGTGAAACATAGCGTGCAAGTAGTCAATGTACACAGTGAAACATAGCGTGCAAGTAGTCAATGTACACAGTGAAACATAGCGTGCAAGTAGTCAATGTACACAGTGAAACATAGCATGCAAGTAGTCAATGTATACAGTGAAACATAGCATGCAAGTAGTCAATGTATACAGTGAAAAATAGCATGCAAGTAGTCAATGTACACAGTGAAACATAGCGTGCAAGTAGTCAATGTATACAGTGAAACATAGCATGCAAGTAGTCAATGTATATAGTTATGTAAAACATAGTATGCAAGTAGTCAATGTATATAGTTATGTAAAACATAGCATGCAAGTAGTCAATGTATATAGTTATGTAAAACATAGCATGCAAGTAGTCAATGTATATAGTTATGTAAAACATAGCATGCAAGTAGTCAATGTATATAGTTATGTAAAACATAGCATGCAAGTAGTCAATGTATATAGTTATGTAAAACATAGCATGCAAGTAGTCAATGTATATAGTTATGTAAAACATAGCATGCAAGTAGTCAATGTATATAGTTATGTAAAACATAGCATGCAAGTAGTCAATGTATATAGTTATGTAAAACATAGCATGCAAGTAGTCAATTTATATAGTTAAAATACTGTAATACTGTAGGTTCCCAATATGAAGATCATCTATAACATTTTTGCAAGTAAACATTTGCTTTAGCTTGTACCAATGCCATGAATAAGTTGGGAAAGAAATATGTTTTTTTCTCGAGTTGTTGTTAGTTTTTTCCTGCCTGGTTGGTTGGTTTAGAAAAATCATGGGGACGCTAAACATAGAATTAAATTTGTATGGCCTAATTCATCAAAGCGCATTTATAACGAGCATTTTTACTGGCCAATATTAAGCTATTATTAGTACAAAAAATGTGATTGAAAGCTCTCATAGTTATGGGGCATAAACAGTAATTACAGCTTTAAATATCATCATAAACAAATATCTGCCTCATGTTCTTTGTATAGCTTAAGAAACCTTATTTAATATCAAGCAAAGCGAAGTCCTGCAAATAAAACTTAAATACGTAGCCACTTAAACTAGGAAAATCTAAGTAAGCAAATTTAAAAGTAAAACAGGCCAACTGGAAGTTTATAATTTGATTGATAATATTGACATAGGTAACAAGGTCAAGAATGAAATTATCCCAATCTGTATAAATGCAACAGCAATTTCAATGTTAGTATAGCTAATAGATTGAAATCTGTTGAAAACCAAACACAGTCCCTGACATATTTTTTCATAATTTTCGTAATTATAAAGTTTCAAACCTTAAAATAAATAACATTAAAAGAATACAAAAGGTAACACAGACTTGTGAGCAAATTTATGTGAGTCTTTAATTTAATGTTATTTAATAAGAAAAATAGCCATGAAAATTGTAATAAATTACATGAAAAATGATATTGAAAAGTATATTTTTGAAGTAAAGAAACACATAAATTGGCTACTTAAAATAATTATGTAATTTCACTGACAATCAAATTTCAATAATGTTAAAAATAACAGACTGTCAGTTCACAATTTAAACTGTTTTATTGTTTTTTACATTTATGGGTTTGTTTGAATGGGCAGATCATTTTTCTAAAGGGTCATTGTTATACATCTATATATTTTACACAAATTGATCTTTATAACATCTAAATCATATTTCAGGATTTATGTCAACAGAAAAACAACAACACCAAATTATTGAAAGATTAAGTTAAGCAAAAAAAGGAAATATAACAGGAAATCGTATAACACAAGTCATTAAAATCATATTTAACATGGTTTTCAGGAAATGTATTTAATCTACATTTCTTTCATATTCCAATGGAAAAAAGCACTAGACCCCCCTTATACTGATTATTCTTAACCACATTGCAAATTAAAATACCTTCTCAGTTCTTTAATGTACATTAGACCCCCCCCCCCTCACCCCCTCACCCCCCACACACACAGTTCTTTAATGTACCTATTTAACCTGATTAAGTTTTATGATGCTTTGGTTAGTATCAAAAATTTCAAATTTCAAGTGCAATTTAAACATTCTGCTCATGATAATAATGACAACAGCACCGAAAATATCCACTTAGAGATAAATCCTACAGGAGAATAGATGGGTTAATAAATATTCCAAGATCGTAATGCAGTATTTAGACTGTAAATTATATTTGAGCATCATAAAAATTACATTTACGGAATTCAGAAAGTTGTCTGTCATCCATAAAATTTCAAAGATGAAAACTATTTACTCCAGTACATAAAATAATAGGAAAGAAATAAGATCATTACGTGTTAACTTGATAATATAATGAATGAAAAAGTATTTATAACTTTTAATTATTATTTAAAATGTAAATTAACACGTAAAATAACACAAGTGTTTTATGAACTATTTACTAAAAATACTTACATTTCAATGTTTCATATGCCAACTGGAACGTAAGTCTTTTCTCATTGTCATCTTCAAAATCCAAGTCTTGAAGACAGATCTTGGGTCGCATTAGTCCATTAGACGAGTTCGCTAGGTTAAGCTTTCGCTGATAGTATGGATTCTCAAGTTCATCGCGAGTCTCATGCTTTAAACTTTGGAACACTTTGGCCGCATTTTTATATATCTTTTGCGAATATAGACAAGATTCTTTGTAAAAGAAGTCATAGTTGGAACCTTTTCTCGACTTCGTCAAGTCTTCATTCGAATGAAAGCCGTTGTGCTGGTAAGTGTCATCAGCCATTACGCTCACACCCCGCATGCCTGGCTTCTTCAACTGACTAGATGTAAGCAACGAAACTGAGGTACGGATGCCGATTATCGCATTGTCAGCAGTGGGAGGCATAACTCAATAGCTGGCGCTCGGATGGCCACACTCTCTAATGATACCCAAAGCTATTCAAATCCACTTGCGGATGCCGGGTTGGCTGAAGCTAATTTTCCAATACACTTCAATCTGCTAAAATCCACCAATACAAATGTATTGTGCACGATACAATAAATCCTCGGGATTTTCTGTGATTTATCTTAGTAACACTTCGATAGCAATCTCTTGGTTGAAGTTTCACTTACAAATATCTGGAGCGACTCCTCCAATCCAACTGAAATATAAGATTTTATTTTTATATAATTATGATATATTTTAACATAATGCAAAACGATAACAGAAACATAGATTGCAAATCTTTATTTATTTACATTAAACTTACAGTATCCAGTAATTTACATTTTAGAGCTAAAATTTTATTTTTATATAATTATGATATATTTTAACATAATGCAAAATGATAACAGAAACATAGATTCCAAATGTTTATTTATTTACATTAAACTCTCAGTTAAACTATCCAGTAATTTACATTTTAGAGCTAAAATCATCCAGTCAAATTTCACACAAATATTGATAAAGCATTCAATGCTCCTTCATAAGTATTTCTATTCACAATTAAACACAATTTCTATATTTAAATATCTCTACCAACCATACTCTTTATTTTGTCTAGGCTTTCTGGTATCAACAAATATTAAGACAGCAATTTTCCAATATCCTGTTTAATAATAACCAAATATATAACCAGGCCATGCTATCCACCAAATAGACCTAAAAAAGCGATAGTTCTTGATCACTAGTTGATCACTGATCGACTGTATAGCTAGAAGCTTTGTTAATCATTTAATAATGATTACATGAGAAGTGATCCAGTCCTTATATACCTCAGATACTCTTAAGTCCCCCAACTCATGCAGCAGATTAACCTGTAACAAAAATAAACACGGAGATCCGAGATGACTAGGCTAGCATTCATTGACTCCATATTTGTTTGGTAAACAAGTTTAAACGAGAAGCAGAGAGGACTGTAACCTGGTTTATTAAATCTATTAATTCGGAATGATTAATAAAAATATAAATCAGTACGAGACAAAGCCACAAATGGCTGGCTTAGGCATTGACCATAACTAACACACATTTTGATGCTAAAGACTAACTAGTACAGTATAAATAATTAATCGAAATAAGTAAAAATGAAACTGATATTTCTCTTTTTTTCTTTTAGCTATTGTTAAATACAAGCAGAAAATATATAAATTCTGCTTAAAAGTCAGCTGAACTGTAAAATGCCTTTTTAGTGAGACTGTTAAAGGGACTTGTTCACAGGTTTTTGTAATTGAAAAAATAATTGATGTATCTAGACTAATCAACTTACATAAATCAAGTATCTTTTTGATAAGTGTGACAAATTTTTGAAAATAAATTGCCAATCTGCACAATGACATAGACGCCTTTAATACACTGCCCCTGAGCATTTTGTTAATCAACTTTCCCTAAGGTCAAAGATTAACAACAACTGATCATTTCTCAACAGCAGGGGTGGTATTCTGAACCTTTCTGGGACAATATTTGAGACTGTTAAAGGGACTTCACTGTTCACAGGTATTTTCAACGGCCAAAAATAATTTAAGTATCTGGACTAATCAACTAAAATAAATCAAGAATACTTTTGGTATGTGTGACAATATTTTTGAAAATAAATTGTCTATCTGCACAATGACATAGACCTCTTTGATACACTGCCCGTAGCATTTTGTTAATAAACTTTCCATAAGTTTATAGATAAATAACAACTGACCATTTCTTAACAGCAGTACATCAGTATGATACAAACAATGAAATGAAGTAATCACTGACTGATAATATCGATTGAGGAACCACAATTCGCTGTTGGAAATCTATGTGATATCATTTTAACGGTCTTTGTACATCCATAATTATTTTTGCAGGTCAACAATCAAAATGATGAGTTATAGAAAAATTAAATATATTCAATATTTAAATCATGCATCTCTGCAGATAAAACTGTACAAAGTGTGTTCTTGAACATTCAAAACAAGGGAATAAACGAGTGAAATTAGAATGCTTCTAAACATCAAACAATTGTTTATTATTGATACTGCACTTTCAGACGAATAATTCAATTAATGCAGATCATTGCAGTTAAAACACAAAGCAAAAAACATCATTATTAATGGAGGGATAATGGTAGGTTAACATTTCTTGCCATTATTCATAAAAAAAAAAAAACAACCAATTTGTTATACAATGGGTATACAATAATTATTTGACTTCAAACAACTAACCTATGAAATTTGAGGCTGGGATTTGGCAGAGTTTACTGTTTACAATGAAATGCGATGAAAATATTCATAAAATCCACTACTAAAACTTCTTAAATGCCTCTGGATAAGACACCCTTGATTTAATCTTAAGATGTCTTGTTTACCACTTTTCAAAATCGCTTAATCCACTGAGTAAATAAGAATGTGTTTTATCACTGGGATTTCAGTCTGTCATGGGTTCTGAAGAGATTGGCGGTTGTAAAAATGTGGGTTATAACAAACTGTTTTTCCTTATCTGTAACAATGCATAGTTATATTTCAAGGGTGTTCAAAGCACAATGGAAAATACAGAAACAATGCAGCAATAAATCCTCTTCTTCGTAAACTTAACACAAGAGATTTAATAAATTATATATCACTACAAATAATTTATAATTAAATAAAATATGGCCAGTAAACAGGTATTGAATTTGCATTAACTTAGTAAATACCATAAATATGAACTTTCATATGTTGCAGTCTCCAAAGAACTAGCAAAGATTATCGTTATTACAGGTATGTCATTCCTGAAATTAATCATATAAAACTGAAGAAGTTCTTTTCAAGGTATAATTCAAATGGCAGACAAACAGCCCCTTAAAAGTCTGAAAATCATGCTGAGAAGCTGAGTACTTTCAACATGTTGTTGATGCCACTATAAAAGTGAATGACTGCTTGATAACCGAAATATGTCTAGGTGTTGGTAGTGTCAGTGTTTGCTAGAAGGGTTTGAGAATTGGTATGAAGTGAGTCAGTATAGGCAAACTCCAAAGAAGGCGTTTGAACCAGATAATAATATTATAATTTTATTATTGTCAGGTGACAAAAGTCAGTCGGTGATTGGCACCACTGAAAAACCCTAGGCAATGATTGTACCATTCACTGATCTATCAACAAGTTTATTAATCACCTATGCATACACTGTTGGTCAAGAGGTATTTGCTTTGAGAGCAATGCACTTTTTTACCCACCTTAGTATATTTGAACAATTTAAATTTTAAACTTTATTAAAAGGGCATATCTACTGTTACTAAGTCATGGTATCGAAATAATAATAATGAATTTAATAAGTACAAAGGTGCGGTCAAGGTAGACTGTGAGCTTGGTCTGAAGATTAGTAATTTGTGTAGAAAAATAAATAAATAAAATATTAGTTTAAAGGGACCTATTCACACATTGACGAATTTAAAAATTTTCAACTTTTTGTCACCGATTCCAAAAATAAATGAACAGTGTATACAAGGCAGCAAAATAACCCTACGGACCTAGAAATATACTATAAAAACCATTTCGTTTATGAGTAATCATCAGTTGAAATTGATAAAATTATTTAGCGTTTCTAACGCAGAACGATGGAATAATTTTGAGTGTTTCTGTTGTTTTCGTTTAAACTGTTGACATCATGTGGAACGCTTACATAAAATAAATAAAGCAGGGTGGAATACAGAAGTCGGAATGGCCGAGTAGTTAAGGCGATAGCGTTTTAATCCGGAGGTCCCTTTTTTTTTTCTACATAATTTTCTTGTTATTATACTTGAAGTTTTTAATTCCAATGCTGAAATATGTCAAGACATTTTTTGGCATACTTAAAAAGATGCGAAAATCTGTGAACAAGTCCCTTTAAAATAACTGAAGTTTAAAGACAATTGATATTTTTTAAGAAATAATATTGCAGGTGCTTTATCATTTATGGATAATTTTTATGTTCCCTGTTAAATTGAAGGTTTTGGGCAGTAAATGTAATTTTGTATACATAATGAGACTGTTTGTTCACATTGTTAAAGACAACTCTACCAAGAATTGTCAAACTAAATTTTGACAACAGCACATAATTTACTTAAACACTATGACAACAACTTTAAATGTAAACAAAAAAAAATAAAACAATTGTCATAATGTGGAATTAAATTTCACAAGAAATACGCTGCCTTTGTAATACTGTAAAAACATTGATTTATATACTGATTCAAAGGTTTCTTCTTTCGACTCCATCTTGATGACGTCATTTTCCAGTTTCTTTCGCGGAGGTGTTTGAATTTTACGCGTACTTAATTGAAGAGCCCCGGTGAATGTTCTATTGCAGACTGTATGAAGCGGGACCTTTGCACAACCGCTTACTTCATAATATCTTATCGATCCAGTAGATATCGATGTCAGAGAATAGTATAGTAGCTTCAAACGGGAGATGATTTTAATGAGATTGATTTTGCCTTGCTGAAACTATCATTGGAACAATACACTTTAACGGTTCCTTATGCACAGAACTGCTACGGTCGCCGTGCCATTACTTGGCCTACCATTTTCCACGCGGTGTTTAGGAAACTGGCTATGGGCTGCGTTGAGATTGTACGGAAATCGTGAAGTTTTAGTACAGTTGCCCTGTGATCTCCGCAGCCTCCCCATGGAAAGTACGTGCGGCTTCCGAAGAGTCTGCGCCGAGATGATGTGTTGACCGTGCGACTGCCTCGAGTCTCCAGAACATAAGGAAGAGCGCTGTGTACAACATTACACTTTTGATCTTCCAGGTTTTTGGCTCCCGTGTCTACCGAAAATCTTACTTGTTTGCTACATAATCAGCGAGCGGCCACCATGTGGTGCCCGTGGGGTATTGTGCGATGCCACCTACTGCATGTCTACGGGCTACGGTCTTACGATATTGTGAATCTTTTTGTTAAACAAAATCGTAGTCTCCGCGGAGCCCGTGAGTCTGTACGAAATTCCCACAGCCACCTCCTGCCTCCGCACAGGCCGCACGGAAAGGGGAATATGGAAGGATACGGGCTCTGTAATCCCATCGCAGGCTAAATATAAACAGTGCTTTAAGCCTCGGTCACAAAAGGGTTTTGGCGAGCTTATGGCGATATTTTGGTCAAATAAGTGCGGTGACCGCATGACGTCTGTGTATTCGTTTTCGTCTGCAACGTTGTCGCAACGACTGCAGCAGACATTAGCGCTGTTGCTTATGATGATGCTGGCAATCACTCACCGTACGTGCATCGTACACCTTGCGAACATCGTGCGGTCAACCTACGGATACGTTCGATTTTGCCAGCTGCACAGTGCATAGGGAAAGATCTAGAGCAAAATAGCAGGGTGCTGCACCTCGCTCCTTTTTGATTCGCCCCTGCTGCCCCTCTGGGCTGGTCAACACAGAAATGTTGAATATCTTTTCAAATGTAACATATTTTTGAAAATAATTATTCAATGACGAATGAATAGACTATGCTTAAAACCCTTTATTAAAAGCCTAAGACTAATAATTACCCTAGATTTAGCAATTTAAAAAAAATGTAAACAGACTGGTCTGGATGTCCACCCTGCTTCTTCTGATTGGCGGTATGCGGCAAGCGCAGCGGGTATTGACCACATTAGAAGGTTTTCATCCAGGCCTACTATACTGTTATTGTTCAACTCTTCAACTAGTTAAGTAGTCATCGGGAAGATACACGTAAATATTGCTGGAAAGGGGAGCGCCCGTCTGGCTGCTGCGCCAACTGCCGGTGATATGCAAATAAGGAGAGTGAACTGAACGAAGTGTCAGCCTTCTGTTTCCAATTCGTTTACCAATTGTGTCGGACATTGCAATCAAAGAGAGCAATATGTTTAAAAAGAAAAGAAGTGTTTAAAACCATGTAAGAAAATAAAAATGTCAGCATAGTTGTACACATATATAGTAGGCAGACTCCACGAAACCTCTAAATAAACTGTCAGGCACAATGATTTGTAAACTATAAACCACATGTTGACAACATGATATTCACTGTTAAATATAACTGATTATTATTCCTTTATGTGGCATAACAAAATGCGTACAGCTTGCGTTGCAGTAATAATTCCTTTATGAATTAAACAAAAGTCTTACTTATTAAACATGTATAAAGTGCATGTGTGATAAATTTTGTCAGACACCGGCCCTCGTTTTTTTTGTCGGACATGTATTTAGTTTAAACATATTTGACTGTAAATACATATATATTTATGGTACATAGTATATCAAATTAGATTTGCATGTATACAAATGGTTTGGGACATGTATGACAGGTTTAGCGTACGATTAGACACTGGCTAGCAAACTAGTTGTGTATGTCTAGCCTGAATCGTTTGTAAATATACTCGTTATTATTGACTCATATGCATAGGTTGATTACCCCAAAATTGTATACATGTGTCAAAATTAAACCCGGTGTTCTAGATCCATGGGAACATACGCCATTTTACAAATTATGATGGCCTTTATGTAAATTTGTTTCAATAGTTTTCTTCCGCCGATATTGCAGAAACGCAGCAATACAACAATTTCATTGGCATTTTGCTTTAGAAGGTAATTATTGCGAGCACGTAATTTGAATAAACAACAACATAATTATTATTAATAAATACATGTATGGTTGAAAGACTTAAAATTGTATTATCTGTCTGAACGTCTTAATTTTGCAGAGAACATTAAACTGGTGTTTTTGTTATCAACGACGAAGAGCAATTTACCTTAAAATAAATACGATATCTTATTAATTATAAATATTATTGAAATTATCTTATCCAATCTACTATTGTCTGTAAAAATCGTTTAACTACTTTAATAGTGACGTGTAATTTTTACCTATTCTATGATAATAAAATAGCTTGGTTGAGTTTTAGACATTACCAATCAGAAACTTCCGGTTTAAACGTAAACTTCGACATTAAAGTAATTTTGTATACACGCTGCATATCGTATTTGTTTTACAGTTAATTATTAAAATATATTATCTTTTGTTGAGATTACTCATGTCAAACCTGTATGAAAAATAACCATGTAGGCACATTGTTTCGCAATCCATGTACATGTAATGGTATCCGAAATAATTGCATTCGGATGTTTGTACGTTGCGTCAAATTCACATTTTTTTCCGGAAACACATTGACGTAATATGAGTATTGATAATTGTCTGTTTTGTATTGTTAACATTTTTTTATTAGCTTCATAAATGACACGCATTCAGACACTACTTGTTTCCAAACATAATGAAAGGTTACAGTTATACAAATTGCAATATTTCATTTTTGTTGCATCTAATATTATTTTTATATTAAATTTAAAATTCCCAATAGCTGATACAAGCCGAACCCCTCCTGAGAAAACATTAACTATTTTCTTACTGTGTTTTATACAGTGAATAGTTTGTATTGTTAGTGTTTTATTGAGTGAATAGTGGATATAGTTGATCTGTTTCATAGTCATTCTACACTAAACCTCAGAATCTGCTGCCTGACCGGGTGCAGGACAAAGCATACCATTGCAAAAGTATTCCAATTTACTAATGTAGGACAAAGTGTACACGTCTGTGTGGATTTTTTTAGAAACATGTTGTTCACACCTTACTGATAAGGCGTGATAAACTTTGCTAGCTACTTGGTGTACAATATAGAAAATGTGTAAAAACTCTCAATAATACATTTTTTTAACTGAGCATCGGCCATTCTTGTAAGGCGTTGAAAGCATCATCCTGCCACGTGGTACGCTTCGTTCTTTTGTAACTTGGCAATGGTACGCTTTGTTGAAGTTCAAGTCATTGATATGTAACCCATATACTTTTAACCACATTTTCAAAACATGACATAATTGTAATTATGATAATATGATGTAGAATAAATTATATTGTCAATTCAAAATATTTCCATATCTTTGCAATATTTTGAATAGATAACTTGTTGTTGATTTATATCAGTGTCTTTGCAGTAACAGAAAAATGAGAAGATGAGTCATAGGGAGAGTAATCACAGTTACCGAAGCGTGTCCCCGCCTACTTCTCCACAGATATCACCACCATCTTCACCCTTTCTATCAAAACAAAATGACGAACCATCATCAAATAAGCCCGATCAGAGATTATCTGCAAATGCAAAAAGACAGAAGTATTTGCGGCGTTTGTTTAAATTTAGACAGATGGACTTTGAATATGCTTTTTGGCAGATGATCTATTTGTTTGTGTCACCCCAGAAAGTGTATGTAGTTTGTTTAATCTATATTGTATTGTTTAGTACAATTTATTTGCAAAATGAGAAGTTGAGAACAAATGTGAAGAATTTATTTATTTAATTCAAATTTAATTACGTATAAATTAATATTTGATAAATAGGAACTTCACTATATTATTATAAGTTCACTGTATATCTTTGCTCCCTTTGTAAATCTGTTTTATTTGAATACTGCTAAAATAACTGAAGGTTATTTATAGTTTTTTCGTTTTACATTCATTTATTTAAAGTGAATACTCATGTCAGGACTTCAAGTTGTTTTATAACAATACATATATTTTTGTTTACAGGTACAGAAATTTTCAGTACAGAAAAAGTGAGTTACTATTGGTGTTTAATTTTATGCAGATTGTTTTCTTACCAAGTAATATTTTGTCATAGAGCAATAGGTTTATATAAAAAAAATGTAGAGCCAGGTCTGCTTGGAATTTGGTCTCTTGAAAGCTATAGACTTATTAACAAAACTGTTGTAGTTCAAATATGTTTTTCATTGAATGTTTTAAAACAGAATACAGCATGGAGTAGTTATTATGTCAACCACTGTTTTATTTATTATACTCTGTTGTTTAGAAACCATTCCTCTTACCTAATCACGCTATGAAATCATGCATAAAATATGTTTGAGCATACTATGTGTTTGAGCATACTTGTTTTAGTGCATATAAAATACAAACAAAATATCTATATTTAATTTCAAAATATAAAATCTGTAAATTCTAACTTTGCAAACAATTGATATCACCTATAACAGGTAAAAAACAATTACAATGTCACATAAAAAAACTAGTGTCCTATGATACTGTTTCTTGCCTTTGTTTAGATTATACATGTAGTCATCTTATGCTGGTGCATACACTTAACAAACTTACAGAGCAATCTATTTTGATCTAAATTTTAATGCAATATGAAATAAGTTTGAACAATCGAGTGTATATCGGTGGAAGTGGAGTACTGGCACTGCTGTTAAACACAATACCAGAATATGTTTGCCCTGAAACATGATAGGTTTGCTGGTATAACATGATTTTGTGGCTTTATTTACTTTTAAACAATGTGAACACAAACTGCATATATTTTCGGACAGGCAGATTACCGAACACACTGCTGTTATAGAGCTTTAATGACAAACCGGTGTTGATGATATAACAGTATCATAAGAGTAAGGGATATTGTTTATTTTATAGATACAAAAGACCAGTGGGCCAGAGATGACCCAGCATTTCTTGTTCTTCTCAGTTTTTGGCTGATAAGTAAGTACTGTTGTATATTTTTCTTGGTCTCTGCAATGATAGTAACGATCGATTTTAGTGTAAGTTCAACTGTGTGGTATTATTCATAATTATTGGGTATTTACACTTTTTGATATCCAACACAACATATTTGAAAGCTCACCAGTAGCTTTCATCCTAGAACTTAGGACTTCATCCGCAGACTGAAAAGATTGGTCAGCGTACAGGGGATTAACACCACCCTTGGTGAGAGGTGTTAACTGACTGTCGCATGTGTGCGACAAGTTGTATCTGCCCCCGTCCTTGTTGAGAGTTGGTCTGTATGCCCTGATGTACACGGCTTCCTTTACCCCTCTCTCAAACCATGAGGGACTCCGGTCCAGAATAGTAACGGAGTCTATGAGCCCTGTAGGCTGACAAATCATCAGAAATAAATTGAGGCACGTTGTGGGAAAACCAGACTTAATGCATGTGCGTAAAGTGTCACTTCCCGCCTAGAGTGGATTTATGTTTAGAAGACACTTCCTTGAAACAGAAAATAGCATAAAAGCGGGAAGTGCTGTCCCGGATTAGCCTGTGCGGACTGCTAATCCGGGATCACACTTTACACACATGCATTATGTCCGGTTTTCCCACGACGCGCCTCAATTATGGTCTCCATTAAGAGTCCATTGACAGGTGTTCATTTGTGCAAAGTGATTTGGAGCATTAATTATTTCAGACATGTAATTTGAAAACATACAATTCTGGTGTATTTTCAGTAATTTAACTAGTCTTTCTAAGAAACATGCAATTGCTTCATAGATTTACACATATAGGATCTGACACGAGTTGTCATTTCATACCATAGTTTATTAAACGATTTCAGGAATTTTGTTAGTAAGCACTCCTTTGGCGAGCTTACTAACACATTTCCTGGACAAGTTTATTAAAATATGGTATGAAATGACAACGCGTGTAAGATCTTTTTGATCACATGCTGTTAAACAAAATAAAACCCATTTAATTTTACCAAAATAAGTTGGTAAATTCTCAATGTTGTGTACTGACGTGACATAATTTCATGTTGACGACGTCATTTCACCAAAATAACGTCATGCGATTGGTCAGTCAAAGAATTCGTAGCCAATGAAAACGCTCAAAATGTTATCTTACACATGTGTAAGATAGAAATATTTGTAATGGTTGTATTACACATGAAACAAGGTATAGCATGTGATAAATGATTATCTGAAATAAGGCTAATGCTGAACACCTATTTTATTTTCAAAATTTCAGTATCCTCTCTTGGTTTCTTTATCGTGCTGGGTCTGCGGTGGCACGAGTTCATCATGTTCATCATCTGGATGGTGTTCGTTGACTGTATTGGAGTTGGACTCGTCATAGCCACAATTCTTTGGTAGGAGATCATAGATGCATTGATGTGATCAACCTGACATGACCTTTCAGTTGACCAGTTCATTGACTTATGCTCACGTGTTTTTGTCATTTTGATACATTGTAGTTTTGAGTGTCTTAATTAAGTTTTTTAAATGTGTTAATATACAAATATAACAGTATAGAAGAGCCGTTGCCTGCATATTGTTTTCACATGTTTGCAGCATGTCAATGTAATAAAAATATCACCAACAATCCAGTATTTATTTTCATGCCTAAAGCATTTGTTAGAATTGCATTTAAATTCAACAGATTTAAGTTATTTGTCATTTACCATATATTTACCACAAACCTACACTGTCCTACTCTGTACGACAACACATTGCTGCTGTTTCAGGTTCATCAGCAACCGCTACATGGTGATAGCGCCACCCAGGGGCCAGGACGTGGAGTGGGGATACGCCTTTGACGTGCATCTCAATGCCTACTTCCCCCTCGTCATGATACTGCATCTTTTTCAGCTCCCTTTTCTTAATTGTATGCATTTAACAGATATTTATATGAGTTACTATTGAACTGATATTTAAATTGGATATGATAGTAAACATTGAACATACAGTGTACATTTAAATAGTAAGCACATGTATTTAAATATTAAGCATTGAACATATATTTAAATAGTTTAAGCATTGAACATACACTTAAATACTAGTTAGCATTGAACATATATTAAAATAGTAAACATTGAACTTATATTTAAATGGTCAGCATTGAACATATATTTAAACATATATGTGTTAAATATGTAACTTTAGAAGAGAATTGACTGATGACTTAGAGTTATAATGCACCAAATGGAAATAAATATAAATTGTTTTATTTCCTTTATTCATAAGAATTTCAGCTTGAAATATCAGCTATGATTATTTAAGTTATACATGCATGTGTTTATACCAAAATATTTAAACAAACACGAAAGAATTTCTGTGTACCATGGTGCGGCTAAAATTCTTGTAAATAAAGTACAACAATTTCCATTTGGTGCATTTTAACTTTTGTTGAGTGTAGTTACAAACACATTCTAGTTCTTGGAAATGCTGGAGCATTAACGTAATTTTATACACTTTTATGCTGCATGAGAATCAATGATTTAAATGATTTGAGGCGCGTTGTGGGAACATTGGTCTTAATGCATGTGCGTAAAGCACTTTCCGCCTACAGTGGATTTATGTTTAGAAGAGACTTCCTTAAAACAGAAAATACCATAAAACCGGAAAGGGACGACACTTTACGCACATGCATTAAGCCCGGTTTTCCCACGATGTGCCTCATTTGCATTTTTCTTAAAATATGCACATGATACTTTTGTTGGTAAGTCTGTTATAATTCCTTAAGCTGAAATTACATAGCATTATTAGAGTATAATGTTTGTTTTGTCCTTCCAGCTGTGATTATAGGTGATGGATTTTTGGGTCGCTTCTGTGGCAACACGTTGTGGTTGATAGCGATTGCGTACTACATCTACATCACCTTCCTGGGGTACAGTGGTACGTACATGTATAGTGGGTCACTTAAAGCTAGTTTGGCAGTAAGAAATGTTAATGAGTTAAGTAGACAAAAATTTAGATTTTGCAAAGATGCTTAATATTTAGAAATATTTTCCTCAGACAGTGTGAAAATATGCTTTTATCTTCAAATACGTTCAGAAAATTCTATGTTAGGACTACCAGGAGCCGAAATAGCCATTGGATAATAAAGTTTATAGTTGGCTACTAAAAATATCTGATTTTTTTTTCATTTCCTGAGGAAATATTCCTAAATAACAGGTTATCGTTACAAAATCAAAATGGTTGGCTAATTTTTCAGATTTCTTAGCGAGAACCTAGAATTTAATTTAATTTATGTAGCCAATGGCTAATTTGGCTTTTGGTAGCGCTGAAGCAGAGAGTGGATGCATGTAATTTGCTAACTTAAACGTAAGTATTAGCTGACTTGAGTTTAGTTACTATCGTCCATACTTCCTAACAAATGAGTAACAATAGTTTTCATGTACCTTGGTATCTAAATTTATAAATATATGCACAGAATTTAAACAAATTGATAAAAGAGTGGTATCTTAATATTTAAATATAAGTGCAGAGTTTAAACAAATTGATTAATAAAGCTGTTAGCATGGTTTAATAATGGTTGAGCAATTAATGTCTAACTTTCTTACTAATTATTTGTATGTTAATTTTGTAACTCATTTATATGTATGTTATACATGTGCTTACTTGTCTGCTACTGTGGTTTCAGCCCTGCCATTTTTAAAGAACACTCGGACAATGTTATTCCCAGTGACAGCTGTGCTAGTGATCTATTTGTTGTCTCTAATTCTCGGATGGAACTTCAGTTGGGGGCTTAGCTACTTCTACAAGTACAGAGTGTTCTAGACCTTATTAAAGAACATCATTCTGACACGATGACCAATGCTGCAAGGGGTTATTTTGAAATCTTGAATAGCAGTGTTTGAGCTGGCGATAGCCAATGTCTCCTAACGAGACAAAATTATGAAAGTGGTGATAATTAAAAAAAAAAATTGGCACATTTCATTTTCGCAATGATCATATTATTGGGGGTATTGTGTTTTCAAATGAAGTAAGCAACTATTAAGCATAAGTGGCTCTAACTGTTCTGGCTCTAAACAAAATGTAGAAACGTGATGCATGTTTTTGTTGGGGAATGAACATTTGTGTAACGATGTACACTGTACTATAGACTGGGTCTGCATATAGGTTTTAAAGCATACAGACCATGACTGCCACTGTATTTGCAACATAAATATCTTATTTATTTATTTAGCCTTTGAACAGTGCTATGAATGTTATGTAGTTATAGTGAAAGATCTAGAGTAAAATAGCAGGGTGCTGCACCCTGCTCCTTTTTGGTTCCCCCCTGCTGCCCCACTGGTCTGATCAACACAGAAATGTTGAATATATTATGAAATTTAATATATTTTTGAAAGCGTTAAAAGACAAATGATTAGACTATTCTTAAAAGCCTTAATTACAAGCATTAGACTAATGAATACCCTGAATTTAGCAAATTATTAGAAAATGCCAACAGACTGGTCCGGCTTTCCACCCTGCTCCTTTTTAGCAGCACCCAGTACCTTTTGTGATCCTAGATCTTTCCGTATAGTTAGAGTTATTTTACAGTCTTATTTGTCTGCAGCTTGATAAGCATTGCAACATTTCAGTTTTATGTTGGTGTGAATATAAAACTTCAAAAGCACATTCAGGTTGGACAGATGCCATCGTTTTGCAAATTACATTATAACTGAAGGTAAATTTGCTACAAGGATTTTGTAAATAACAAGGGGTTTGCTCCCCTGGCAAAATCAGAATACAGATGGAATGAATAAAAAAAACACACACAAAATAATGGTGCTTGACATATGGTGAATGCATATTGAATTCTAACTATTCCACAAAGTGAAAATGTCTATTATTAGACAATGAAAGTTTTGTTTACTAATAATCCGTTTTGATTTAGTCACTATGAACACATTCAGTCAGTTACGCATGCTTCATTGCTTACTATATTAGTTTGCCTTGTACATTGAGTTCTAATGTGCATTAATCATTTTATTCATTGTAATATATAATATAAACAGCTTGTTTTTGATATAAAGTTCATTAAAAGCAAATTGTACTGGAACAAACATTTATGTGTCACAACTCTGAATGTGTGAGAATGTATTAAATATACAGCTACTATGAAATCCTTCAAGGATAAAATCTGTGTTTATTATGATGCCATTTTTGAAGTCAGTCATGTTTTGTGGCATTTAGTTTCTGAAAAAAATCCGTAATAGTCTGTGACTTGTCTGATCGAGTCTTGTATTGTTTAGGAAATGAACAAGTTTTATGATCCACTTGCATCATTTTGACATCACTGTATTTTTAATGGTACACTTGCATCATTTTTACATCACTGTATTTTTAATGATTTTTGCTGTAAATTCTATACACCATTGTAGGACCTTTGAGACGATTTCTTTGTACATGTTATGTGTTTGTGCATATTTAGACATGTGTTTTTTTGCTTGAAATCAGGTCTTACTACTGTTTTTCTGCATTTTTTTCAAGGCATCATATTTGTATACTGGTTACTAGTGGGTTGACATCAATATTTGTTTAAACATGTTCAGTTTGTTAATGGCTGGTTTTGTTTTTGTGATCGCTTGTTTTTAGCTCGACTATTCACCGAATAGTCTGAGCTATTCTATTCACCCTTTTGTTGGCGAAATGCTCTGATGAAGGTTTTCGTGCAAACACGTACATGTACATATCTATGTAACTACTACAGACATTCAATTCGGGGTCATTATGTAAGATCACTGACCAAGGCCCATTACTCTGACTTGCAATTTAGCAGAATTATGCCCCGTTTTGTACTTAGAAAGTGCAGGTTAAGGTTTTTGTGCAACAAGTTCATATTACTCTGACAATTAGGTATGAATAGTTGTGAGCACTGTCCTGAGACAGCTCTTGTTATTTGAAAAAATGACATAATAATATCAGTTGCTTCTATACATCTAAACAGTGATGGGTATTTTACTTATTGTATAAGTCACATTTTAATATTTAATAATTTAATAAAACGTGAAACCTAAATTTTGTAAAGTAAAGTTGATGGGTTATAGTAATGTTTCTATAAATAGGTAAATTGCTACCAAATATGTTTTTGTATTAAGTTTTTTTTTTGTCTGTCTGTCACTTCACTTTGTAATATAAATGAATTTTAATGTAACATTTGTAAAATTGTTATAAATGGTCACAGAGAGAAAATATGTTGATTAAGAGAATTTCAGAAGGGAAAGAAAATGTAACATTTTAATATATGAACTTGTTGTTTCACTTGGACACTTGATATGAACTGCTACATGTATTTATTAGGTCCTTTGTTTGAAAATGTAACTAATGAAAACACTAGATCGATCATTTATTGTAAACACAGTTCTTGGGGGGAAAATCTTTTAGGGTACAGATGGAATGTTTTGTATTTTATTGTTTCTGTTTGAGTTATTTGTATATTTAGAAGAATCTGTTCACATTAAACTATTTACATATTAAATTTGAGTACTTTCATTGCTTATAATCACCAGTTTAACTACTAGTTTCAGTCATTAAAAAGCAAACCGTGTATGTAACAGAAATTAAGAGTACAAACAAACAGTTCTGCCTTAAATGTTAATTGCTTATGTACAGGTAGCTCTTAGAGTATAGTAAGTTTACGTGTACAACACCATTACGATGAAATTTTGATTAACACATGAAATTTTGTTTTGTTTCCTTCAATACTGTGGGACTTATAGAAATAGGGTTATCACGAAACACGCAAGTGTGCAAAATAAATGGACATATTAACTCCGTTAACGTTACACAGTTTCAAGACCCTATATTAAATTTAGTGAATCCTTTTAATAATGTTCAAGTTGCAAACTTGCAAAAATAACTGTTTGATTAAGCTCTTTGCAAGAAAAAAAACTGTTTGATGCAACAATTGGCTGATTAGTTTCAGATTAATAACTATTTTTGTTTAAATCATTTTTATTTTTCACAAAAAACTCTTTGGCCTTATGATACACACAAACAAAACTCACACTATTTTATAGTTGGTGTTTTATTTTTTTCTAAATTTCGTGTATATATACAAAAGTACAATGTACATTTATACAACAACTGATATGTACATATGGAGCATACATTAATAAGACCTTCAAACTATAACCCTAACAAATCTATAATATAATACATGTATAAAATGCTAGGACTTGACAGTTATTAGTATTGATAACAAATTTATTAAGTATATGATTAAAATGTCGCAAATAAGAAAATCAGAAAAGTTGTTAACTCGGATGTAAACAGACGGCCAAGATGATCGGTTACGTGACTTCTCAGATCCCAGATTTTTTGGTCCCCACCAATATTAGGGGACTTATTGGACCCCAGATTTTTCGGACACTATAAGAAAACTTCTCGGACCCAAAAGTTAGTTTGAGATAAATTTAAAAATTAAATAGAATTATAATTGATATCTATGCCGTGAATAAACCAATCATACAACTCCATGTTTCCACAAGTGATATATGAATAACCAAAATAATTTAGGTTAACATAATTGTTATCTGAATTTGTCAAGCTAATTTAACAAATTAACAATGTAAGAAAATAATTTCGGGAATGAATTAAAATTATTATGTATCAGACGAGTCTATATAGTTATTTATAGTACCGGTAATATACCATTAATGTTAGTTATCTAATATAATAACGATTTGAAGTCAAATAAGCATGTACCCTGTGTATCAATATAAAAAGCAATAGTCGGGGAACATTCAGCGACTTTTGAAATGTTAAGACTTTATTTTTTGATAACGCAAACATAAACATTCATTAGACTATGACGATTTTAAGTTATATCAGTAGAAATATGATATATCAAGGGTTCCTGTGTATAACTAGTATTGCAAATTGTGTATTCATGCTACCCGAATAACAATTCGACATATTCCGAATCTTCTTTCATAACAGTTCATCTATAGAAAATGTAGCATCTTTTTACAGATTAAATAACATCTACTGGAGAAGTTGATAGAAAGATGCAATTATAAATAATCGTTAATAAATCGTAACCAGAATTTTAAATCAAATTAACAGTAAGTTTATAATATACATTCCACATTTATTTTAATTTTTAGGTTTATGATTCTCTGAACGCTATTATGTATGCATGTACGAGTATAGTAATACAGCTATACAGCCGTTGCTAGCTACGCGCGCTATTTTTAGAATGCCACTACTTTTTGTGGAATGCGATGAACTCGCTAGAATCAATGGGCTACTTGGTACGGCAACTCTGTGACGGAAATTTATGCATGGGAAAATTGCACAATTGCTATTTATAGAGCGTAACGCTTATATAAATGTAGGCTAAACAAAATAGTAATTTCGTTACGTGAATAAATATCTTTTTGTTTATTGCATACAATGAGAAAATACGTTCATAATTAGCCTCAGTTCTCGAGTATACGCGAGGATATGTTTATAACTTCATTTTAACCGCTTATGTAAACAATTATTTAAATTTTTATTCCCCAAAAGTATGCAACAGTTATTGGTATAAGTTAAACCATTGTTTGAAGTTTGCATTCCCTAGAATTAGAAAATTTGCCCATTTCTATAGGCATTCAATTTTCCCGCTGCATAATTATCGCAAGAAAATCTGGGTCAAAAGTGATCTTAGACAGCTACGCCGAAAAAAGCACTAGACCCCCCTTATACTGATTATTCTTAACCACATTGCAAATTGAAATACCTTCTCAGTTCTTTAATGTACATTAGCCCCCCCCCCTCCCCACACACACAGTTCTTTAATGTACCTATTTAACCTGATTAAGTTTTATGATGCTTTGGTTAGTATCAAAAATTTCAAGTGCAATTTAAACATTCTGCTCAAGATAATAATGACAACAACACCAAAAATATCCACTTAGAGATAAATCCTACAGGAGAATAGATGGGTTAATAAATATTCCAAGATAGTAATGCAGTATTTAGACTGTAAATTATATTCGAGCATCATAAAAATTACATTTACGGAATTCCGAAAGTTGTCTGTCATCCATAAAATTTCAAAGATGAAAACTATTTACTCCAGTACATAAAAATAATAGGAAAGAAATAACATCATTACGTGTTAACTTCATAGTATAATGAATGAAAAAGTATTTATAACTTTTAATTATTATTTAAAATTATGTAATTAACAAGTAAAATAACACAAGTGTTTTATGAACTATTTACTAAAAATGCTGACATTTCAATGTTTCATATGCCAACTGGAACGTAAGTCTTTTCTCATTGTCATCTTCAAAATCCAAGTCCTGAAGACAGATCTTGGGTCGCATTAGTCCATTAGACGAGTTCGCTAGGTTAAGCTTTCGCTGATAGTATAGATTCTCAAGTTCATCGCGAGTCTCATGCTTTAAACTTTGGAACACTTTGGTCGCATTTTTATATATCTTTTGCGAATATAGACAAGATTCCTTGTAAAAGAAGTCATAGTTGGAACCTTTTTTCGACTTTGTCAAGTCTTCATTGGAATGAAAGCCGTTGTGCTGGTAAGTGTCATCAGCCATTACGCTCACACCCCGCATGCCTGGCTTCTTCAACTGACTAGATGTAAGCAACGAAACTTAGGTACGGATGCCGATTATCGCATTATCAGCAGTGGGAGGCATAACTCAATAGCTGGCGCTCGGATGACCACACTCTCTAATGATACACAAAGCTATTCAAATCCACTTGCGGATGCCGGGTTGGCTGAAGCTAATTTTCCAATACACTTCAATCTGCTCAAATCCATCAATACAAATGTATTGTGCACGATACAATAAATCATGGGGATTTTCTGTGATTTATCTTAGTAACACTTCGATAGCAATCTCTTGGTTGAAGTTTCACTTACAAATATCTGGAGCGACTCCTCCAATCCAACTGAAATATAAGATTTTATTTTTATATAATTATGATATATTTTAACATAATGCAAAACGATAACAGAAACATAGATTGCAAATCTTTATTTATTTACATTAAACTTACAGTATCCAGTAATTTACATTTTAGAGCTAAAATCATCCAGTCAAATATCACGCAAATATTGATAAAGCATTCAATGCTCCTTCATAAGTATTTCTATTCACGATTAAACACAATTTCTATATTTAAATATCTCTACCAACCATACTCTTTATTTTGTCTAGGCTTTCTGGTATCAACAAATATTAAGACAGCAATTTTCCAATATCCTGTTTAATAATAACCAAATATATAACCGGGCCACGCTATCCACCAAATAGACCTAACAAAGCGATAGTTCTTGATCACTGATCGACTGTATAGCTAGAAGCTTTGTTAATCATTTAATAATGATATCATGAGAAGTGATCCAGTCCTTATATACCTCAGATACTCTTAAGTCGCCTACTCATGCGGCAGATTAACCTGTAACAGAAATAAACACGGAGATCCGAGATGACTACGCTAGCATTCATTGACTCCATATTTGTTTGGTAAACAAGTTTAAACGAGAAGGAGAGAGGACTGTAACCTGGTTTATTAAATCTATTAATTCGGAATGATTAATAAAAATATAAATCAGTACGAAAAAAAGCCACAAATGGCTGGCTTAGGCATTGACCATAACTAACACACATTTTGATGCTAAAGACTAACTAGTACAGTATAAATAATTAATCGAAATTAGTAAAAATGAAACTGATATTTCTCTTTTTTTCTTTTAGCAATTGTTAAATACAAGCAAAAAATATAAAGTCAGCTGAACTGTAAAATGCCTTTTTATTGAGACTGTTAAAGGGACTTGTTCACAGGTTTTTGCAATTGAAAAAATCATTGATGTATCTAGACTAATCAACTTACAAAAATCAAGGATTTTTTTGATAAGTGTGACGCATTTTTGAAAATAAATTGCCAATCTGCACAATGACATAGACGCCTTTAATACACTGCCCCTGAGCATTTTGTTAATAAATTTTCCATAAGGTCAAAGATTAATAACAAGTGATCATTTCTTAACAGCAGGGATGGTATTCTGAACCTTTTCTCAGACAATGTTTGAGACTGTTAAAGGGACTTCACTGTTCACAGGTATTTTCAAATGCAAAAAATAATTAAGGTATCTGGAATAATCAACTAAAATAAATCAAGAATACTTTTGGTATGTGTGACAATATTTTTGAAAATAAATTGTCTATCTGCACAATGACATAGACCTCTTTGATACACTGCCCTGAGCATTTTGTTAATCAACTTTCCATAAGTTTATAGATTAATAACAACTGACCATTTCTTAACAGCAGTACAGCAGTATGATATAAACAATGAAATGAAGTAATCACTAACTGATAATATCGATTGAGGAACCTCAGTTCACTGTTGGAAATCTATGTGATATCATTATAACGGTCTTTGTACATCCATAATTATTTTTGCAGGTCAACAATCAAAATGATGAGTTATAGAAAAATTAAATATATTCAATATTTAAATCATGCATCTCTGCAGATAAAACTGTACAAAGTGTGTTCTTGAACATTCAAAACAAGGGAATAAACCAGTGAAATTAGAATGCTTCTAAACATCAAACAATTGTTTATTATTGATACTGCACTTTCAGACGAATAATTCAATTAATGCAGATCATTGCACTTAAATCACAAAGCACAAAACATCATTATGAATGGAGGGATAATGGTAGGTTAACATTTCTTGCCATTATTCATTAAAATAAATAAATTGTTATACAATGGGTATACAATACTTATTTGACTTGAAACAACTAACCTATGAAATTTGAGGCTGGGATTTGGCAGAGTTTACTGTTTACAATGAAATGCGATGAAAATATTCATAAAATCCACTACTAAAACTTCTTAAATGCCTCTGGATACGACACTCTTGATTTAATCTTAAGATGTCTTGTTTACCACTTTTATCGCTTTAATCCACTGAGTAAATAAGAATGTGCTTTATCATGGGGATTTCAGTCTGTCATAGGTTCTGAAGAGATTGGCGGTTGTAAAATGTGGGTTACAACAAAATGTTTTTCCTTATCTGTAACAATGCATAGTTATATTTCAAGGGCGTTCGAAGCACAATGGAAAATACAGAAACAATGCAGCAATAAATCCTTTTCTTGGTAAACTTAACACAAGAGATTTAATAAATTATATGTCACTGCAAATAATTTAGAATTCAATAAAATATTGCCAGTAAACAGGTATTGAATTTGCATTAACTTAGTGAATACCATAAATATTAACTTTCATATGTTGCAGTCTCCAAAGAACTAGCAGAGATTATCGTTATTACAGGTATGGCATTCCTGAAATTAATCATATAAAACTGAAGAAGTTCTTTTCAAGGTATAATTCAAATGGCAGACAAACAGCCCCTTAAAAGTCTGAAAATCATGCTGAGAAGCTGAGTACTTTCAACATGTTGTTGATGCCACTATAAAAGTGAATGACTGCATGATAACTGAAATATGTCTAGGTGTTCGTAGTGTCAGTGTTTGCTATAAGGGTTTGAGAATCCGTATGAAGTGAGTCAGTATAGGCAAACTCCAAAAAAGGCGTTTGAACCAGATAATAATATTATAATTTTATTATTGTCAGGTGACAATAGTCAGTCGGTGATTGGCACCACTGAAAAACCCTACGCAATGATTGTACCATTCACTGATCTATCAACAAGTTTATTAATCACCTATGCATACACTGTTGGTCAAGAGGTATTTGCTTCGAGAGCAATGCACTTTTTTACCCACCTTAGTATATTTGAACAATTTAAATTTTAAACTTTATTAAAAAGGGCATATCTACTGTTACTAAGTCATGGTATCGAAATAATAGTAATGAATTTGTTAAGTGCGAAGGTGTGGTCAAGGTAGACTGTGAGCTTGGTTTGAAGATTAGTAATTTGTGTAGAAAAATAAATAAAATATTAGTTTAAAGGGACCTATTCACACATTGACAAATTTACAATTTTTCAACTTTTTACCACTGATTCCAAAAATAAATGAACAGTGTATACATGGCAGCGAAATAACCCTACGGACCTAGAAATATACTATAAAAACCGTTTCGTTTATGAGTAATCATCAGTTGAAATTGATAAAATTATTTAGCGTTTCTAACGCTGAACGAAGGAATAATATTTTGAATGTTTCTGTTGTTTTCGTTTAAACTGTTGACATCATGTGGAACGCTTACATAAAGTAAATAAAGCAGGCTGGGATATAGAAGTTGGAATGGAATATAGAAGTTGGATTGGCCGAGTGGTTAAGGCGATAGCGTTTTAATCCGGAGGTCCCGGGTTCGGACCCCGGTGGGTTCTTCTCTTTTTTTTTTCTAAATAATTTTCTTGTTATTATGCTTGCCTTTTTAGTTCCAATCCTGAAATTTGTCAAGACATTTTTTGGCATACTTAAAAAATGCGAAAATCTGTGAACAAGTCCCTTTCAAATAACTGAAGTTTAAAAACAATTTATATTTTTTAAGAAATAATTTTGAATGCTTTATCATTTATGGGTAATTTTTATGTTCCCTGTTAAATTGAAGGTTTTGGGCAGTAATGTAATTTTTGTATACATAATGAGACTGTCAGTTCACATTGTTAAAGACAACTCTACCAAGAATTGTCAAACTAAATTTGACAACAGCACATAATTTACTTAAACACTATGACAACAACTTGAAATGTAAACATAAAACAATAAAACAATTGTCATAATGTGGAATTTCACAAGAAATACGCTGCCTTTGTAATACTGTAAAAAAACATTGATTGATATACTGATTCAAAGGTTTCTTCATTCGACTCCATCTTGATGACGTCATTTTCCAGTTTCTTTCGCGGAGGTGTTTGAATTTTACGCGTACTTAATTGAAGAACCCCGGTGAATGTTCTATTGCAGACTGTATGAAGCGGACCTTTGCACAACCGCTTACTTCATAATATCTTATCAATCCAGTAGATATCGATGTCAGAGAATAGTATAGAAGCTTCAAACGGGAGATGATTTTGATGAGATTGTTTTTGCCTTGCTGAAACTATCATTGGAACAATACACTTTAGCGGTTCCTTATGCACAGAACTGCTACGATCGCCGTGCCATTACTTGGCCTACTATTTTCCACGCGGTGTTTGGGAAATCGTAGCTGGCTATGGGCAGCGTTGAGATTGTACGGAAATCGTGAAGTTTTAGTACAGTTGCCGTGTGATCTCCGCAGCCTCCCCATGGAAAGTACGTGCGGCTTCCGAAGAGTCTGCGCCGAGATGATGTGTTGACCGTGCGACTGTCTCGAGTCTCCAGAACATAAGGAAGAGCGCTGTGTACAACATTGCACTTTGATCTTCCAGGTTTTTGGCTCCCGTGTCTACCGAAAATCTTACTTGTTTGCTACATAATCAGCGAGTGGCCACCATGTGGTGCCCGTGGGGTATTGTGCGATGCCACCTACTGCATGTCTACGGGCTACGGTCTTACGGTGTTGAGAATCTTTTTGTTAAGCAAAATCGTAGTCTCCGCGGAGCCCGTGAGTCTGTACGAAATTCCAACAGCCACCTCCTGCCTCCGCACAGGCCGCACGGAAAGGGGAATATGGAGGGATACGGGCTCAGTAAACCCATCGCTGGCTAAATGTAAACAGTGCTTTAAGCCTCGGTCACAAAAGGGTTTTGGCGAGCTTATGGCGATATTGGGTCAAATAAGTGCGGTGACCGAATAACGTCTGTGTATTCGTTTTCGTCTGCAACGTTGTCGCAACGACTGCAGCAGACATTAGCGCAGTTGCTTATGATGATGCTGGCAATCACTACCGTACGTGCATCGTACACCTTGCGAACATCGTGCGGTCAACTTACGGATAGTTCGATTTTGCCAGCTGCACAGTGCATAGGGAAAGATCTAGAGCACATTAGCAGGGTGCTGCACCTCGCTCCTTTTTGGTTCGCCCCTGCTGCCCCTCTGGGCTGGTCACCACAGAAATGTTGAATATCTTTTAAAATGTAACATATTTTTTAAAATAAATATCCAATGACAAATGAAGAGACTATGCTTAAAAACCTTTATTACAAGCCTAAGACTAATAATTACCCTAGATTTAGCAATTTAAAAAAACATGTAAACAGACTGGTCTGGATTTCCACCCTGCTCCTTCTGATTGGCGGCAAGCGCAGTGGGTATTGACCACATTAGAAGGTTTTCATCCAGGCCTACTATACTGTTATTGTTCAACTCTTCAACTAGTTAAGTAGTCATCGGGAAGATACACGTAAATATTGCTGGAAAGGGGAGCGCCCGTCCGGCTGCTGCGCCAACTGCCGGTGATATGCAAATAAGGAGAGTGAACTAACGAATTGTCAGCCTTCTGTTTCCAATTCGTTTACCAATTGTGTCGGACATTGTAATCAAAGAGAGCAATATGTTTAAAAAGAAAAGAAGTGTTTAAAACCATGTAAGAAAATTAAAATGTCAGTATAATTGTACACATAGTAGGCAGACTCCACGAAACCTCTAAATAAACTGTCAGACACAATAATTTGTAAAGTATAAACCACATGTTGACAACATGATATTCACTGTTAAATAACTGATTATTATTCATTTATGTGGCATAACAAAATGCGTACCGCTTATTGTTGCAGTAATAATTCCTTTATGATTTAAACAAAAGTCTTACTAGCATTAAACATGTATAAAGTGCACGTGTGATACATTTTGTCAGACACCGGCCCTCGTTTTTTTGTCGGACATGTCTTTAGTTCAAACATATTTTTCTGTAAATACATATATATTTATGGTACATAGTATATACAATTAGATATGCATGTATACAAATGGATTGGGATATGTATGACAGGTTTAACGTACGATTAGACACTGGCTTGCAAAATAGTTGTGTATGTCTAGCCTGAATCGTTTGTAAATATACTCGTTATTATTGACTCAGATGCATAGGTTTATTACCCCAAAATTGTATACATGTGTCAAAATTATACCCGGTGTTCTAGATCCATGGGAGCATACGCCATTTTACAAATTATGATGGCCTTTATGTAAATTTGTTTCAATAGCTTTCTTCCGCCGATATTGCAGAAACGCAGCAATACAACAATTTTCATTGGCGTTTTGCTTTAGAAGGTAAGTATTGCGAGCACGTAATGTGAATAAACAACAACATAATTATTATTAATAAATACATGTATGGTTGAAAGACTTAAAATTGTATTATCTGTCTGAACGTCTTAATTTTGCAGAGAACATTAAACTGGTGTTTTTGTTATCAACGACGAAGAGCAATTTACCTTAAAATAAATAGGATATCTTATAAATTATAAATAGTATTGAAATTATCTTATCCAATCTACTATTGTCTGTAAAAATCGTTTAACTACTTTAATAGTGACGTGTAATTTTTACCGTGTCTATGATAGTAAAATAGCTTGGTTGAGTTTTAGACATTACCAATCAGAAACTTCCGGTTTAAACGTAAACTTCGACATTAAAGTAATTTTGTATACACGCTGCATATCGTATTTGTTTTACAGTTAATTATTAAAATATATTATCTTTTGTTGAGATTACTCATGTCAAACCTGTATGAAAAATAACCATGTAGGCACATTGTTTCGCAATCCATGTACATGTAATGGTATCCGAAATAATTGCATTCGGATGTTTGTACGTTGCGTCAAATTCACATTTTTTTCCGGAAACACATTGACGTAATATGAGTATTGATAATTGTCTGTTTTGTATTGTTAACATTTTTTTATTAGCTTCATAAATGACACGCATTCAGACACTACTTGTTTCCAAACATAATGAAAGGTTATAGTTATACAAATTGCAATATTTCATTTTTGTTGCATCTAATATTATTTTTATATTAAATTTAAAATTCCCAATAGCTGATACAAGCCGAACCCCTCCTGAGAAAACATTAACTATTTTCTTACTGTGTTTTATACAGTGAATAGTTTGTATTGTTAGTGTTTTATTGAGTGAATAGTGGATATAGTTAATCTGTTTCATAGTCATTCTACACTAAACCTCAGAATCTGCTGCCTGACCGGGTGCAGGACAAAGCATACCATTGCAAAAGTATTCCAATTTACTAATGTAGGACAAAGTGTACACGTCTGTGTGGATTTTTTTAGAAACATGTTGGTCACACCTTACTGATAAGGCGTGATAAACTTTGCTAGCTACTTGGTGTACAATATAGAAAATGTGTAAAAACTCTCAATAATACATTTTTTAAACTGAGCATCGGCCATTCTTGTAAGGCGTTGAAAGCATCATCCTGCCACGTGGTACGCTTCGTTCTTTTGTAACTTGGCAATGGTACGCTTTGTTGAAGTTCAAGTCATTGATATGTAACCCATATACTTTTAACCACATTTTCAAAACATGACATAATTGTAATTATGATAATATGATGTAGAATAAATTATATTGTCAATTCAAAATATTTCCATATCTTTGCAATATTTTGAATAGATAACTTGTTGTTGATTTATATCAGTGTCTTTGCAGTAACAGAAAAATGAGAAGATGAGTCATAGGGAGAGTAATCACAGTTACCGAAGCGTGTCCCCGCCTACTTCTCCACAGATATCACCACCATCTTCACCCTTTCTATCAAAACAAAATGACGAACCATCATCAAATAAGCCCGATCAGAGATTATCTGCAAATGCAAAAAGACAGAAGTATTTGCGGCGTTTGTTTAAATTTAGACAGATGGACTTTGAATATGCCTTTTGGCAGATGATCTATTTGTTTGTGTCACCCCAGAAAGTGTATGTAGTTTGTTTAATCTATATTGTATTGTTTAGTACAATTTATTTGCAAAATGAGAAGTTGAGAACAAATGTGAAGAATTTATTTATTTAAATCAAATTTAATTACGTATAAATTAATATTTGATAAATAGGAACTTCACTATATTATTATAAGTTCACTGTATATCTTTGCTGCCTTTGTAAATCTGTTTTATTTGAATACTGCTAAAAGAACTGAAGGTTATTTATTGTTTTTTCGTTTTACATTCATTTATTTAAAGTGAATACTCATGTCAGGACTTCAAGTTGTTTTATAACAATACATATATTTTTGTTTACAGGTACAGAAATTTTCAGTACAGAAAAAGTGAGTTACTATTGGTGTTTAATTTTATGCAGATTGTTTTCTTACCAAGTAATATTTTGTCATAGAGCAATATTATAGGTTTATATAAAAAAAATGTAGAGCCAGGTCTGCTTGTAATTTGGTCTCTTGAAAGCTATAGACTTATTAACAAAACTGTTGTAGTTCAAATATGTTTTTCATTGAATGTTTTAAAACAGAATACAGCATGGAGTAGTTATTATGTCAACCACTGTTTTATTTATTATACTCTGTTGTTTAGAAACCATTCCTCTTACCTAATCATGCTATGAAATCATACATAAAATATGTTTGAGCATAGTATATGTTTGAGCATACTTGTTTTAGTGCATATAAAATACAAACAAAATATCTATATTTAATTTCAAAATATAAAATCTGTAACTTCTAACTTTGCAAACAATTGACATCACCTAGAACAGGTAAACAATTACAATGTCACATAAAAAAAACTAGTGTCCTATGATACTGTTTCTTGTTTTTGGTCAGATTTCACATGTAGTCATCTTAGGCTGGTGCATACTCTTTACAAACTTACAGAGCAATCTATTTTGATCTAAATTTTAATGCAATATGAAATAAGTTTGAACAATCGAGTGTATATCGGTGGAAGTGGGGTACTGGCACTGCTGTTAAACACAATACCAGAATATGTTTGCCCTGAAAGTAGCGCATTAGAAACATGATAGGTTTGCTGATATAACATGATTTTGTGGCTTTATTTACTTTTAGACGATGTCAACACAAAATGCATATATTTTCGGACAGGCAGATTACCGAACACACTTCTGTTATAGAGCTTTAATGACAAACCGGTGTCAATGATATAACAGTATCATAAGAGTAAGGGATATTGTTTATTTTATAGATACAAAAGACCAGTGGGCCAGAGATGACCCAGCATTTCTTGTTCTTCTCAGTTTTTGGCTGATAAGTAAGTACTGTTGTATATTTTTCTTGGTTTCAGCAATGATAGTAACGATAGTTATTAATTTCTCAATGGCATAATGTTATCATTCTGTATTGTCTTGTCAAAAAACATCCATATATTTTAGTGTAAGTTCAACTGTATGGTATTATTCATAATTGTTGGTTATTTACACTTTTTGATATCCAACACAACATATTTGAAAGCTCACCAGTAGCTTTCATCCTAGTACTTAGGACTTCATCGGCAGACTGAAAAGATTGGTCAGCGTACAGGGGATTAACACCACCCTTGGTGAGAGGTGTTAACTGACTGTCGCATATGTGCGACAAGTTGCATCTGCCCCCGTCCTTGTTGAGAGTTGGTCTGTGTGCCCTGATGTACACGGCTTCCTTTACCCCTCTCTCAAACCATGAGGGACCCCGGTCCAGAATAGTAACTGAGTCTATGAGCCCTATAGGCTGACAAATCATCAGAAATAAATTGAGGCGCGTCGTGGGAAAACCGGACTTAATGCATGTGCATAAAGTGTCGTCCCGGATTAGCCTGTGCAGTCTGCCTAGAGTGGATTTATGTTTAGAAGACACTTCCTTGAAACAGACAATAGCATAAAAGCGGAAAGTGCTGTCCGGATTAGCCTGTGCAGACTGCATTATGTCCGTTTTTCCCACGACGCGCCTCAATTATGGTCTCCATTAAGAGTCCATTGAAAGGTGTTCATTTGTGCAAAGTTATTTGGAGCATTAATTATTTCAGACATGTAATTTGAAAACATACAATTCTGGTGTATTTTCAGTAATTTAACTAGTCTTTCTAAGAAACATGCAATTGCTTCATAGATTTACACATATAGGATCTGACACGAGTTGTCATTTCATACCATAATTTATTAAACGAGTTCAGGAATTTTGTTAGTAAGCACTCCTTTGGCGAGCTTACTAACGAATTTCCTGGACGAGTTTTAAAAAAGATGGTATGAAATGACAAAGAGTGTAAGATCTTTTTTATCACATGCTTTTAAACGAAATAAAACCCTTCTAATTATACCAAAATAAGTTGGTAAATCCTCAATGTTGTGTACTGACGTGACATCATTTCATGTTGACGACGTCATTTCACCAAAATAACGTCATGCGATTGGTCAGTCAAAGAATTCGTAGCCAATGAAAACGCTCAAAATGTTATCTTACACATGTGTAAGATAGATATATTTGTAATGGTTGTATTACACATGAAACAAGGTATAGCATGTGATAAATGATTATCTGTAATGAGGCTAATGCTGAACACCTATTTTATTTTCAAAATTTCAGTATCCTCTATTGTTTTCTATATCGTTCTGGGTGTGGGGTGGCACGAGTTCATAAAGTTCATCATCTGGATGGTGTTCGTTGACTGTATTGGAGTTGGACTCGTCATAGCCACAATTCTTTGGTAGGAGATCATAGATGCATTGATGTGATCAACCTGACATGACCTTTCAGTTGACCAGTTCATTGACTTATGCTCACGTGTTTTTGTCATTTTGATACATTGTAGTTTTGAGTGTCTTAATTAAGTTTTTTAAATGTGTTAATATACAAATATAACAGTATAGAAGAGCCGTTGCCTGCATATTGTTTTCACATGTTTGCAGCATGTCAATGTAATAAAAATATCACCAACAATCCAGTATTTATTTTCATGCCTAAAGCATTTGTTAGAATTGCATTTAAATTCAACAGATTTAAGTTATTTGTCATTTACCATATATTTACCACAAACCTACACTGTCCTACTCTGTACGACAACACATTGCTGCTGTTTCAGGTTCATCAGCAACCGCTACATGGTGATAGCGCCACCCAGGGGCCAGGACGTGGAGTGGGGATACGCCTTTGACGTGCATCTCAATGCCTACTTCCCCCTCGTCATGATACTGCATCTTTTTCAGCTCCCTTTTCTTAATTGTATGCATTTAACAGATATTTATATGAGTTACTATTGAACTGATATTTAAATTGGATATGATAGTAAACATTGAACATACAGTGTACATTTAAATAGTAAGCACATGTATTTAAATATTAAGCATTGAACATATATTTAAATAGTTTAAGCATTGAACATACACTTAAATACTAGTTAGCATTGAACATATATTAAAATAGTAAACATTGAACTTATATTTAAATGGTCAGCATTGAACATATATTTAAACATATATGTGTTAAATATGTAACTTTAGAAGAGAATTGACTGATGACTTAGAGTTATAATGCACCAAATGGAAATAAATATAAATTGTTTTATTTCCTTTATTCATAAGAATTTCAGCTTGAAATATCAGCTATGATTATTTAAGTTATACATGCATGTGTTTATACCAAAATATTTAAACAAACACGAAAGAATTTCTGTGTACCATGGTGCGGCTAAAATTCTTGTAAATAAAGTACAACAATTTCCATTTGGTGCATTTTAACTTTTGTTGAGTGTAGTTACAAACACATTCTAGTTCTTGGAAATGCTGGAGCATTAACGTAATTTTATACACTTTTATGCTGCATGAGAATCAATGATTTAAATGATTTGAGGCGCGTTGTGGGAACATTGGTCTTAATGCATGTGCGTAAAGCACTTTCCGCCTACAGTGGATTTATGTTTAGAAGAGACTTCCTTAAAACAGAAAATACCATAAAACCGGAAAGGGACGACACTTTACGCACATGCATTAAGCCCGGTTTTCCCACGATGTGCCTCATTTGCATTTTTCTTAAAATATGCACATGATACTTTTGTTGGTAAGTCTGTTATAATTCCTTAAGCTGAAATTACATAGCATTATTAGAGTATAATGTTTGTTTTGTCCTTCCAGCTGTGATTATAGGTGATGGATTTTTGGGTCGCTTCTGTGGCAACACGTTGTGGTTGATAGCGATTGCGTACTACATCTACATCACCTTCCTGGGGTACAGTGGTACGTACATGTATAGTGGGTCACTTAAAGCTAGTTTGGCAGTAAGAAATGTTAATGAGTTAAGTAGACAAAAATTTAGATTTTGCAAAGATGCTTAATATTTAGAAATATTTTCCTCAGACAGTGTGAAAATATGCTTTTATCTTCAAATACGTTCAGAAAATTCTATGTTAGGACTACCAGGAGCCGAAATAGCCATTGGATAATAAAGTTTATAGTTGGCTACTAAAAATATCTGATTTTTTTTTCATTTCCTGAGGAAATATTCCTAAATAACAGGTTATCGTTACAAAATCAAAATGGTTGGCTAATTTTTCAGATTTCTTAGCGAGAACCTAGAATTTAATTTAATTTATGTAGCCAATGGCTAATTTGGCTTTTGGTAGCGCTGAAGCAGAGAGTGGATGCATGTAATTTGCTAACTTAAACGTAAGTATTAGCTGACTTGAGTTTAGTTACTATCGTCCATACTTCCTAACAAATGAGTAACAATAGTTTTCATGTACCTTGGTATCTAAATTTATAAATATATGCACAGAATTTAAACAAATTGATAAAAGAGTGGTATCTTAATATTTAAATATAAGTGCAGAGTTTAAACAAATTGATTAATAAAGCTGTTAGCATGGTTTAATAATGGTTGAGCAATTAATGTCTAACTTTCTTACTAATTATTTGTATGTTAATTTTGTAACTCATTTATATGTATGTTATACATGTGCTTACTTGTCTGCTACTGTGGTTTCAGCCCTGCCATTTTTAAAGAACACTCGGACAATGTTATTCCCAGTGACAGCTGTGCTAGTGATCTATTTGTTGTCTCTAATTCTCGGATGGAACTTCAGTTGGGGGCTTAGCTACTTCTACAAGTACAGAGTGTTCTAGACCTTATTAAAGAACATCATTCTGACACGATGACCAATGCTGCAAGGGGTTATTTTGAAATCTTGAATAGCAGTGTTTGAGCTGGCGATAGCCAATGTCTCCTAACGAGACAAAATTATGAAAGTGGTGATAATTAAAAAAAAAAATTGGCACATTTCATTTTCGCAATGATCATATTATTGGGGGTATTGTGTTTTCAAATGAAGTAAGCAACTATTAAGCATAAGTGGCTCTAACTGTTCTGGCTCTAAACAAAATGTAGAAACGTGATGCATGTTTTTGTTGGGGAATGAACATTTGTGTAACGATGTACACTGTACTATAGACTGGGTCTGCATATAGGTTTTAAAGCATACAGACCATGACTGCCACTGTATTTGCAACATAAATATCTTATTTATTTATTTAGCCTTTGAACAGTGCTATGAATGTTATGTAGTTATAGTGAAAGATCTAGAGTAAAATAGCAGGGTGCTGCACCCTGCTCCTTTTTGGTTCCCCCCTGCTGCCCCACTGGTCTGATCAACACAGAAATGTTGAATATATTATGAAATTTAATATATTTTTGAAAGCGTTAAAAGACAAATGATTAGACTATTCTTAAAAGCCTTAATTACAAGCATTAGACTAATGAATACCCTGAATTTTGCAAATTATTAGAAAATGCCAACAGACTGGTCCGGCTTTCCACCCTGCTCCTTTTTAACAGCACCCTTTTGTGATCCTAGATCTTTCCCTATAGTTAGAGTTATTTTACAGTCTTATTTGTCCGCAGCTTGATAAGCATCGCAACATTTCAGTTTTATGTTGGTGTGAATATAAAACTTCAAAAGCACATTCAGGTTGGACAGATGCCATCGTTTTGCAAATTACATTATAACTGGAAGTAAATTTGCTACAAGGATTTTGTAAATAACAAGGGGTTTGCTCCCCTGGCAAAATCAGAATACAGATGGAATGAATATAAAAAAACACACACAAAATAATGGTGCTTTACATATGGTGAATGCATATTGAATTCTAACTATTCCACAAAGTGAAAATGTCTATTATTAGACAATGAAAGTTTTGTTTACTAATAATCCGTTTTGATTTAGTCAGTATGAACACATTCAGTCAGTTATGCATGCTTCATTGTTTACTATATTAGTTTGCCTTGTACATTGAGTTCTAATGTGCATTAATTATTTTAAAGATTATTTCACATAACTGTGAACATATTCATTGTAATACATATTATAAACAGCTTGTTTTTGATATAAAGTTCATTAAAAGCAAATTGTACTGGAACAAACATTTATGTGTCACAACTCTGAATGTGTGAGAATGTATTAAATATACAGCTACTATGAAATCCTTCAAGGATAAAAGCTGTGTTTATTATGATGCCATTTTTGAAGTCAGTCATGTTTTGTGGCATTTAGTTTCTGCAAAAAATCCGTAATAGTCTGTGACTTGTCTGATCGAGTCTTGTATTGTTTAGGAAATGAACAAGTTTTATGATACACTTGCATCATTTTTACATCACTGTATTTTTAATGATTTTTGCTGTCCATTCTCTACACCATTGTAGGACCTTTGAGACGATTTCTTTGTACATGTTATGTGTTTGTGCACATTTAGACATGTGTTTCTTTGCTTGAAATCAGGTCTTACTACTGTTTTTCTGCATTTTTTTCAAGGCATCATATTTGTATACTGGTTACTAGTGGGTTGACATCAATATTTGTTTAAACATGTTCAGTTTGTTAATGGCTGGTTTTGTTTTTGTGATCGCTTGTTTTTAGCTCGACTATTCACCGAATAGTCTGAGCTATTCTATTCACCCTTTTGTTGGCGAAATTCTCTGATGAAGGTTTTCGTGCAACCAAGTAAGTGTACATATCTATGTAACTACTACAGACATTCATTTCGGGGTCATTATGTAAGATCACTGACCAAGGCTCATAACTCTGACCTGCAATTTAGCAGAATTATGCCCCGTTTTGTACGTAGAAAATGCACGTTAAGGTTTTTGTGCAACAAGTTCATATTACTCTGCCAATTAGGTATGAATAGTTGTGCGCGCTGTCCTGAGACAGCTCTTGTTATTTGAAAAAATGACATAACAATATCAGTTGCTTCTATTCATCTAAACAGTGATGGGTATTTTACTTATTGTGTAAGTCACATTTTAATATTTAATAATTTAATAAAACGTGAAACCTAAATTTTGTAAAATAAAGTTGATGGGTTATAGTAATGTTTCTTTAAATAGGTAAATTGCTACCAAACCTGTTTTTGTATTAAGGTTTTTTTTGTCTGTCTGTCACTTCACTTTGTAATATAAATGAATTTTAATGTAACATTTGTAAAATTGTTAAATAACGGTCACAGAGAGAAAATATGTTGATTAAGAGAATTTCAGAAGGAAAAGAAAATGTAACATTTTAATATATGAACTTGTTGTTTCAATTGGACACTTGATATGAACTGCTACATGTATTTATTAGGTCCTTTGTTTGAAAATGTAACTAATGAAAACACTAGATCGATCATTTATTTTAAACACAGTTCTTGGGGGGAAAATCTTTTAGGGTACAGATGGAATGTTTTGATGCAGTAATAATCTATGCCCTTTGAAAAGTACATGTATGTACCGGGGATATTTTAGTGTATAATTATTGTTTCTGTTTGAGTTATTTGTATATTTAGAAGAATCTGTTCACATTAAACTATTTACATATTAAATTTGAGTACTTTCATTGCTTATAATCACCAGTTTAACTACTAGTTTCAGTCATTAAAAAGCAAACCGTGCATGTAACAGAAATTAAAAGTACAAACGAACAGTTCTGCCTTAAATGTTAATTGCTTATTTACAGGTAGCTCGTAGAGTATAGAGTTTACGTGTACAACACCATTACAATGAAATCTATTAACACATGAAATTTTGTTTGTTTCCTTCAATACTATAGTACTTATAGAAAAAGGGTTATCATGAAACACGCAAGTGTGTAAAATAAATGGACATATTAACTCCGTAAACGTTACACAGTTTCAAGACCCTATATTAAATTTAGTGAATCCTTTTAATAATGTTCAAGTTGCAAACTTTGCAAAAATAACTGTTTGATTAAGCTCTTTCCGAGAAAAAAAACTGTTTGATGCAACAATTGGCTGATTAGTTTCAGATTAGTAACTATTTTTGTTTAAATCATTTTTATTTTTCTCTTTGGCCTAATGATACACACAAACCAAACTCACACTATTTTATAGTTGGTGTTTTATTTTTTTCTAAATTTCGTGTACATATTCATAAGTACAATGTACATTTGTATAACAGCTGACATGTACATATGGAGCATACATTAATAAGACCTTCAAACTATAACCCTAACAAATCTATAATATAATACATGTATAAAATGCTAGGACTTGACTGGGCCTTACATGCATATATGAAACCTACATTAATACATTTATCATACTCCCACTTCCAATATAGTATGTAATATATTACATAAACACTTGTTAACAGGTTATGTAAAGGTAGACCTTGAAGCGGACTAGGCTCCACGACTGCGAAAGTTCTCTGTCTCAAACTTAGTCTCAACTTAACATATTGACCAATGAGAATGCTTGTAACATTTGAGTTTTGATTTTGATTGGTTTAATATTTAAAGATTAAGACTAAGATTAAACTTAAACATGTTCATAGTCATGGGGTCCAGGGCTGGTATTTATAAAGAATCTTAGTCGAAACTTAAGAAAAATCTTAAATTCAAAAATTTAATAATAGGATTTTCTGACTAATTAATGCATTTCTTAAAGATTTTGACACATAATTTGCAATATAATTCAAAGTGTATTAATATCTAGCATTAGTCATGCGAATGTTCCAAAGCATAGTGTTTTAACCACAAATTCTAATTTTGACTTATGTTCAACTTAAGTTACAATGGCTTTAGAATCTTTATAAATATGGGCCCGATTTGCACATATGATACATGCTCACAACGTTAGTCACAAGCTCACTCTAATCTATAATCTATTACGCAAACTAGGACATCCAGTTGTTAACACGCGAGGTGCGTGTAGAACTTGAAATGGATCTGATTTAGGGCGGCCTTCACGTGCTCGAAGGTGGGCGCCTCGGCCCGCAGGCGGTTCTTGCCCTCGTTGCACACGAAGTAGACAGTGGCGGCATAGGTGGCCAGGTGGTCGATGGCGGACCCGTGGTACATCTTCAGGTTCGCGCCTAGAAACGGAGTTCAGTGATTTACAGTGTTACTCTCAATGTGTTATATCCCATGGGCAGTATCCACAAAGCTCGTCAGTTAAAACAGTTAAGTACATTTCTGAAAATTATAACACTCTAAGTCGGTGGCTGGTTTATGTAAAGTTTTTCTTTCTAAATGGTTTTAACCTGGTAAGGAATCAACAGATGCCTCTTATTTACCAGATTTAAATATATTTAAAAAATTCACAAGAAACACAATATTTGAAATTTTCACTTTAGAATGACTCAAGATTTTCCTTAGGAGCTTTGTGGATTTTACCACCGATAACTGTTCTTAAAAATACCAGAAGTTGAGAATGTGTGCTGTTCCCGCCATCACAGAATGTTGTGTTCAACTATTACACGTTAGGTCCCCTGTAAAACTAGCAGTCTTTAGAACCGCAAATTTAAATCGAGTTTTGAAGACCTACTTTTTGACAAAGTTTAACTGCCAAATAATACGCTCGACGGCCTTTTATGATCATCCTAGCAACGCCTTGCTTGCAGCTTGTCCACTATAATTTTAAAGGCACTCAGTAATTAGCACGAATAAAAGGTGAAAACTAACCTAGTAAATTACATATTTGTGCGTGTTTTCTTATGTTGCTGTCTGCTTTCATATTTAGTTTAAACATATTTATTCACAAAACTGACATGATACATCTTTACAAGTAGATAATGCTTGGGCTGAAAGTTACAATAACTTATTAGAGCCCTCTCCAAAAATATAATTTACAACTGAAATGCATATCATGATGACATTTCGTCTATATTTCTTGTGAACAAAATAACAATCGGCATACCGTAAATTTGAAATGGTTTCATAAGCATAATTCGTAGCATTACAAAATAGTAAAACTACAATTTACAAAATTAGCATTTTTAAATAATGAAGAAAGTCAGTAAAGATCTGAAAAAACAACAGCAACTTCAAAGTAGATGGAAGTTTGAAGTGCAGCAGTGCATAACCTCCTAAAATGAAATAAGGAAGTGAGTTGAGGAAGTGAGTTGGCGACTAGAAGCGCTTTGTCTTTGGATGTATGTCTGAAAAGCTTTGAAAATTAATTTATTACATTCAGGTGGCATGTTGGGTCACCGTAGAGCAGGACAGACAGAGTTGGATTGGATAATTCACTAATCGAGTTTAATAAGTAAGTTCGTGGGCCTGTTAAACGTAGGCATTTCTAGAAAAAGTAACACAGTGGTGAGTCTATGATATTTTTCAATAAGAGATCGCTTGCAAGTGTACTACAATTTGTTCGTATTCTGGTATGTAGGATTGGTAAAATTCTCGGACCGCTATAGTAAATTATGTACAGGTGTTAAATCTGCTTTAAGCATGCGTCTAAAAGACTGAACAGAATCGTCTGAGCGCACTTCAATGGATACAGAATGATAAGCTCTGACAGTTGATGGTAAGAAATAATTAAAATGATCGTTTGTTCAAGCGTGCACAAGTTGTATACTATCACGGTTTCTTACGGAGTATGGATTTGTGTCTGAAACCAGCGGCGGCACAAGTTCATGAAGATAATTGGGAGTTATCTTATGGATCATTTCGTAAAAAAGTGTAAGTTTGTGTTTATATCTTCGTTTATCAAGACTTTCCCAGCGTACTTCTTTCATAAGTGTTAACGGACGACTTATGACCCAGTGATCGGGGGTAAATGTGAAAGTCGGCTGAAGATGTATATCAATATCAGACTATAAACCTATCCTTTACCTTTTTTACCTTTAGCTACAATGTCATATATAAATTAAAAATAGCAGTGGCCAAAGTATAGATCCTAGAGGAACACCTGCAAGAATATAATTCCAGTTAGAGTAAGCACCTGATAATACAACTCTTTGTTTCCGATTTGTTAAATATGAAGTATACCATTCAAGCAGTTTCCCATTTATTCCAATTTTGCTTAGTTTGTGCTTTCATATTGTGATAGTGTTATTTAATTTAGTCACTGTTTGCTTTTATTTTCTGATTCGCGTCTTACTCACGAAAAATAAAATAATAAGGCCTGTGTCATTACAGTTACAACATACTGAAAATCGCATACTGCATCATAATAGTATGACACCCATGTGCGAGTTTATCTTCGGGCAAGACATTGTTTTGTTTATTTAATATGATACAGAATCGTATGGACAATACTAATAACAATTTCTTCAGTAATTTCGCATATTATCATTTTATCAATACGGTGATTTGCTATCTTTTGATTGTCAAGACTGTATCATTAGATTGTCAAGGCTATCTGGTTTCAAAAAGTTTATGAAAGCTAACATGAGTATAGCCCTGACAGTTACCAGTAACGTCCAATTAGTTTACGTTAATTTGTTGTAAGACACAAAAAGCCAGTTATTGTAATTACCATTATTAGTACGCACTTAAAAGGAGAGCGACAAAAACATTTAAAAGTGGAACATTATTGGTTACTGTACACACGAACACAAATTGCCAAAACAAAGCTAGAAAAACATGCAGTCTGCTTTTACGAGTATCTTGGCGCGTATTCACCAACCCATTCTTAGACTTAACAATAAAGAACAGACTGAGACTTAGACTCAAGAACAACTACTTGTGTATTCGCATATATTCCGAGTACCAATGTCGCTGATTTCATACCTACATGATTTTCTATAAAGAATGTTAGTATTATATAATGTAATTCGAGTGGGTGAATACCAAGTGTGATTAAAATTTGTTATTCTTAGTCTAAAGTCAAAGAATAGGTTAGTGAGTACGGGCCCAGTGTTGGTATTCTCAAAGCTCCTAAGGGAAATCTTAAAGGGACTATGTCAACGAAAAGGGCCTCAACGGGTAATTTGTTAAAAAGATATGAAACTAAAATATTAATAATGTTATATGGTGACGGGTAAAATAAGATATATATAAATGGGGGAAGAGGTTTTGCATTCTGCGATAAAAATCAGTTTATAATACGGGTCGTGTTTGTTTGGCCCTTTTCATATTTGCATTTTGACATCAGATTTGTGAGTTATTGTATACCGGTAGTTTACACACGTTCCATAATAAAGCAGAATAGCACAGTTGGTTAAAGCGCTGTCTACCGCCATATCGTCGAATGGATCCTAAATCGTGATTTCGATACCTGCTTGGGGTTTTAATTTTACAAACAATTTTGCTGATTTGTTTTATCAAATATCTCACTATGTATTATATTATTTATTAAATGTACAAGTCTTAGTTTAGCGCATTTCTATAATCTAATATCATTTACAGTGTAACAGAAATATATCGTTGACATAGTCCATTTTACTTCAGTTGTACTGAAGTGAAAATTTCAAATCAAATTTTCTATGTGAAATCCAATGATTCATGTGTACAAAATGGTAAAATACTAAACATTTAAACAATATTTACATGTTTACAACATTTTAATATTACAAAACAACAACAAACAAACATGAAAAAGCCGGAGACGTAAGGAATGTTATAATTTTAAGATATTTACTTAAGTTTACCATAAGGAGCTTTGTGAATACGGGCCCAGGTCACAATTTTAAAGACTGCCCAAATATGGGCTTACCGTCTTGGTACGGGTTAGGATCGAATGCGGCCACATTGGCATCGCCCCATGCTATGCACTTCCCGTCAGGGGTTACCTGAAATAAAAAGTGATTGAAATTAACGAGGCGTGTCGTGGGAAACGCGGATTTAATACCTGTACGTAAAGTGTCGTTCCGGATTAGCCTGTGCAGCCCACACAGGTTAATCCGAGACGACACTTTTCGCCTACAGTGGATTTATGTTTAGAAGAGACTTCATTGAAACAGAAAATATCATAAAAGCGGAAAGTGTCGTCCTGGATTAGCCTGTGCGGACACATGCTTTAAGCCTGATTTTCCCACGACACGCCTCTGATATAATAATGTTATCATCTTACATAAATATCTTCATTTGTGGCAATATATATTCACCGTGTGCGTAAATGATACCAATTATGGCGAAATATAGCTAAGTAAAGTGTTTGTTTATTATAGTGTCGCGATTAAGGGCCAGTTAGTTTTGACCTCTGAGACACCTTTGCCGATGGATACATTTACTCCCGATTCCTATCCCACATGGCGGGAGCTTGGCAGGAAGGCAACGGTACCCGTCGATATAACTAGCTGCTGGGTAGGCAACCAGCCATATCAGAACAAGCCCAGTGCGAGACTCGAACCGTCGACCTCCCGCTCCGTAGGCAAACGCCCTAACCACTAGGCCACTGAGACGGCAATATAATACTTCAGTCGATCAATTAACTTGCAGAAACGTACATATTGGCCAATGACACATTTATGCGATTTCTTGTATTTCTAATGCAAACAATTCAAATACCTACATCTTAAATATTGGTATTTAACAGTTATGGTTGTTGCTTGCTTACTATGTCACGCCGTCTCTGAGATTGCGCCCAATATTGGCATTACTTGTAATTAGCTAAGTCATGTAAACAATTCTGTGGGTTTATTAAGCCTTAACCATGCGTACCACAATGCTTTGAGACTCTTCGCGGGTCTTGGTGTAAGCAAACACATGAATGAAGTGAAATGAAGGAAGTCATGTTTAGTAATGAGTCAAACGTATTGAAATAAATCAAATTGAGTTGGTTTAACTATGCATACAGTTCGCTTTTCACACGCTTGGTGAAATAAGAACGCGGTAAACAACGCAAACAATTGAGTTCAATAACTATATGCACAGCACAGCTTGTGTATGTCTTCTATTGACGCCCCTATGAACGCATTTGTTTGTATATGTCTTCTATTGACGCCCCTATGAACGCATTTGTATTTATTTATTTTTATACATGTCCTTTATCCACCAAAAATACATGAATAAAGTATATTGGTTATGAGTAGTAATTAAATCGTCTACAAGGGCATTATACATCACGAGTTTACGACCTTTCAGCATCGATATCCAGTTTAAGCCCCTTACTTTTGTGTTCTAATTAAGCAAATTATTAAATTCGCTTATTTAATTGTTTTTGGTTAAAGTTTTTCATAAAGTCCAATATCTTGAATACTGTCAACGGTATTGAATGAAAACTTGGAATACTTCTTAACTATCAACGTCTCCACCAGGGGAAGCAATCCAATTCATTAGATGTTTTCGTTTTTGAAAAAAGAGCATTCGGGGGCATATGTCACATTATAGTGACAGCACGTGTTTCTTCTTTTTTTACATTTTTCTTTTGTTTTATGGTATATATTTGGGTTGCTTAGTTAAACTGCCTTAGTTCTTGCAGTTTAGATATTTTATGACATTTGGTTAGAACTGCGAAAACGTCAATGCTTACAGAGTACGCTGCCCCTGGGTCCTTGCACGCGGCAGGTGGGGACAGGATGTTGCGGCAGACCTGGAGGTAGAAGGTCACGTTGATCTGGCTGTCGGCCACCAGGGAGTCGAGGCTGTAGTCGCCGATCTGCCACACTTGTTGACTGAACATGTAGTATCCACTTCTGCGAGTACACATACAGAAATCTAGTTTGAAACTGACAACGTTAACATTTAAAAGACATTTGGAAGAACATATGCATTCCATTTCTTCATTTAAATGTTATTTGTAACAAAATAAATTCTAGCCCCATGACTACGAACAATTCGTAAGTTTAATCTTAATCTTAATCTTAAAAATTTAAACCAATGGAAATCTAAGTTTAAATATAACAAGCATTCTCATTGGTCAAAATTTTAAGTTCAGACTAAGTTTGAAAATGAGAATTTTCTTAGTCGTGTATAGTCTTTAAACGTTTCTCTAGTTCTTGCACAGGTAAACGAACACACAAACTTGCAACAATATTTCTATACAGCGTATATCCACATACTACCGGTAAATGAGTACTAGAATTGGTCTAGCATGTCCACGTTCAAGAGTGAAACCAACTACCAAAAACCTCCACTTACGGGTTGACGAGAGACGAGAAGTCGTACATCTTTCCAGACATGTCCGTGTACTTGCACGATTTGACGTCACCCAACGCCTGTCCCACAAACAGGAACGCTAACGTCAAGAACGCCGTCGTAAACATAGTTACGTTGGAGTTACGGTCGATGCGACGAGAGAGGCTACCTACGATGATGTATCTCGTACCGTTTATATATGTTTGAGCTCAATAAGTGTGACTTGTACTCAAATCAGATTTATTGGGACATCAGCTGGCCGGGATCTTGTGATATCCAGATAACAATTTAAACTAAGATACTGAGTCGGTCAAAATTGCTTAAAATTGCTTAACCGCGGTTTGTGGTGGTATCAGGCCAATGTAATATCTGCTGCGGGCCTAGGTAAAAGCTGCTGATTATCAATGGCAAATATATTAATCTAATAAAAAAATCACAATTTAAATTAATTTTTACATAATCTATTATTTTACAGTGTAACTTGTTGGAATACTGATTGGTTATTTTGATGTTAAACGGCAATTCGAAAATTTATACGCAACACGAAAGAATCACATAATATAAAGGGGAAATGCTTCTTTTTCTCTAATTTGCTTGCTAAATGCAAGCATGAATACTTTTTATAAACCGTCTCTAACATAATTTTGCATGTACGTTTTTGCATTGAAGCTAAATGATACGTCTAATCTTAGTTCTAAGAGTTGACTGTTTGTAAGCTGTGTAATGAATGGTATACTTGAATGAATTGTTTATGTTTAATTTTGTAGTTTTATATCCCTTTGTCAATTCACACACATCAAGCTGTAACAATTCATACTTTTGATGAACGACATAAAACAGGCATATATACTTTCATACAAAACAGGCATATATAGTGATATACGTAACAATGCTGATTGAATCCGTAGATAAATAGAAAACAAATTTTAAGTCAATGTTTAAAAGTTCTTTCTTATATTCATTTCGCCGAACTAGAATACTTGGTAATTTGATCATGCAAACACTACTAAACGTTTAATGTTGGGAAACATGTGGTTGAATGACTTTAAACTGGGATCAAGGATATAACAAACGTGATTTGAGTAGGTTAAAACATTAATATGTAACTATCTTATTGAAATAGATAAACAATGTACTAGAAATACAATACATATTCATCATCATGCTGTTTCAATTTCGTCCGAATGTTAAAACACTAAATCAATTTGTTTACTACTACTGCTGGTACCACTGCTGTAACTCCCCTGCTGTAACTCCCCTGCTGCAACTCCCCTGCTGTAACTCCGGCTGCTTCCACTGCTGCTGCTGCACCCTCACCTCTTACTTGTACTATTGCTGCTGCTGCACCCTCACCTCTTACTTGTACTATTGCTGCTGCTGCACCCTCACCTCTTACTTATACCTTACTTGTACTATTGCTGCTGCTGCACCCTCACCTCTTACTTGTACTATTGCTGCTGCTGCACCCTCACCTCTTACTTGTACTATTGCTGCTGCTGTTGCTACTTCTACTACTATTACTACTGCTACTGATACTATTTCTACTACTACTTCTACCACTACTACTACTAATACTACTGCGAATGCTACTACTAATACTACTACTACTACTACGACTACTACTACTACTAAGACCACCACCACCACCACCCATCCACCACCAACACCAACACCACTATTGCTTCTACTAAAACTACTAATACTACATGTACTGTGAAAAACATATCAATATCAATAACTTCTGTTTCTACTTCTTTTTAATACATTTTGTCTTCTTATTCCACGGCCCATACCATTTATCGCATTAAAACCAGATGTAAAATCATTTATCCAAGACACAATACAATACGCTCAGTAAATATTTATTTAACGAAATAAAATATACCGGATTCAACGAAATAAAATCTACCGGATTTAACGAAATAAAATCTACCGGATTCATTGCTTTAAGGTGCGACACCTTGGACGAAAATAACATTATTATGCATGGTCACTAAAAAACATGTATACTATAAACACGACATTGTCGTATGCGGATTATCATTTTGATATGACAGATTAGCATGTAGGTCAAATATAACGTGTTATTTGCAATTTTTCTTTTCTAGTTCGAATAAACATTTTTGAATTAGTTTGAATTAGTTATCTTGGTTTCTCGAATTATCTATCTATATCTATCTATATCTATATTAGTTCTCTTGAATTAGTTATCTTGGTTTACAGTTTTATTCAAATGTTTTCTTAATTAGTTTAAGTAACATCGCTGTAATAAATGCGGACTGATAAGCCATACGGTCAAACAAGTTAACCGCATCTTATCCCTGGTTAACATTTGCCCCGGAAGCCGTACGATAAATTCGTCTTCGATTTTCCGTACGATTTTTTAAGGCATTGTTGTTGTTACGGGCGTCGGTGTTCATATGGTATACGATCTCCCTGCGATTTGTTTGTACTGACTTTCGGGAGCAGGTGATATGATTTCGGGCTACGGTCTTGCGGTTTTGTAAAATTTGAAAAACTTTCAGTTTATCGTTAAGGCTACGGCGCCCGTAAATCCTTACGATATCGTACGCAAATCGCATGGCTTCCTCAGCGAGGCCGCACGGAAAGGGAGTTTTGGGCAAATTACGAGCGTCGTATACGCATCTTAGTCCAAATGTAAACTAGGCATTATTAGAAAGCACTTAGTACGTCCATAGTACGTAGTGTGTTTTGAAGACTTGACTCACTCGAAACCAATCGGGCTTATGATCTGAAGAAATGTTTGGATTCACACAGTTTGGTTGTTTTAAGAACGCAGACCGTTTCTTTGAGGATGCTGTGATTTAAAAATCGGCTGTCACAATTCATACGTATTGGTAACGTTACTACGGTGGCATAGATGTGACATGTACATGTTTTTATTTATGTCGTTCCCACGACATATTAAGTCGTGGGAACGAGATCTTATCTCGTTGGAGCGACATAACTATGCCTTGGTAACGACATATTAAGTCGTGGGAACGACATATTAAGTCGTGGGAACGAGATAATTAACTCGTGGTAACGACATATTACGACGAGTTAATTATCTCGTTCCCACGACTTAATATGTCGTTCCCACGAGTTATTTATGTCGTTCCAACGAGAAAAAATCTTGTTCCCACGACTTAATATGTCGTTACCACGAGTTAATTATCTCGTTCCCACGACATAATATGTCGTTACCACGACATAATTATGTCGTTCCCACGAGATAAGATCTCGTTCCACGACTTAATATGTCGTGGGAACGACATAAATACAAACATGCACATGTCACATATATACCACCGTACGTTACAAATATCGTAAACCTTTCTTTTCTTAATATGTTTATTTGATTTTTTTTAAATACTTACGCACTGCCTTTCTCCTAGCAAATTATAAATCGTACTTGTAATTATTCAAAAGAAACGCATCGAGCAGACCTGTAATACTTAATATACAACGTGAAAGGTAAATACAAAGTTTAAATCAAAATTTACTCTGAGAATAATCATGTTGTCCTATATACATCATTAATTATGTACTTGTTTTAATGATGTATGCTTACGGTTTGTTTTTTTCAGGATCAGGTATGAGAAATTTGTTTGAAACGCAATGCAGTCCTCACAAGCTAATCCGGGACGACACTTTCCTCCGCTTTTATGGTATTTTCTGTTTCGATGTAGTCTCTTCTAAACATAAATTCACTGTAGGCGGAAATTGTCGTCCCTGGACGACACTTAATTTTACGCACACGCATTAAGCCCGGGTTCTCCACGGCACGCCTCAATTAATTATTTTGTTATAAAATCTCATTCTTCTTTCGTATTATAACGTTCAATGAGTATTCGATGAACCGGTTATTCAGTAACTAAACAACAACCAAGCCAGCGACCAGTCTCAATAACTACAATATTAATATTGTTACACCATTAGAACGCCTTAATAAACCATAGAGAGTTAAATATGAAATAACATTCTATTCAATATACTAGCGGCTTCAAACGATAAAATTAAATTTGAAATAACAGTCTATTAAATATGCAAACATACACACACTATATTTAGCACAACAATCACATTTTCTTACGGCTTAAGCAGAGTGTTTTATGTGCGCTTACTATTGCAGAGTCTATATTCCGGAAATCACGAAAACCGCAAATTTGGACTCTTTATTTGCATACGTTACATTGTTGTTTAGTGCCGTTTATGAATATTTCAAAGGCGTTAAGTAATTTCTAATATTCCCAGGCCCTTGATCAAAGTTCATACAGTTGCTTCTTGAAAAGACGGACATCGAACAATAGAAGCGTTTGTGCTCCTTATCAAAGGCAAGCGAACCTTTGTAATACACTGGAGGAATGTTCATACTTCATACTTGAATGTGTCAGTGCTTTATCAAACTCGCCACCACGCAGTGCTTAACAGTGATATCCTACGGGAATACAAACGCGAAAACACTAGATGTTGAACTGTCCAAACCTTTTACCGAAACAACGCACTTAAATGTACAAGTAATGAACTTTCTTGTAAGATCATTAATTTCAAGTATCGCGAATATTTGACAGTCCGGATAAACCGGCCGAATAATTTATTTATTTATCTGTCTCGGACAGATTGATTGAAAACGAAATCGCATAAATTCACACCGATTTACAATTGTCTTCTAACTATATCAGTAGCAATTGTTATCTGTCTTCACTACCAGCATTACAATAGGATTGAAAACAAGGCGAAAAACGAATAATAACGCAACGAATGACTTGGAGATAATTGGCGGATAATTTGTGCGTCTACAGAATGGGGGTGGGTAGAAAGAAAGTAAAATTTCCTTTTGACTTAACAAAAAGCCAGGCCGATGATTTGTACAGATTACGCTTCATGCGTCGAAGCGAACTGGAGCCTAATGTTCGCCATAATATGCGATCCAATGTGTGCCAAATGGGCCGACAGTTGGATATTTGGTTTAAAGAACAATTGTTTACTATAGGGTGTTTAAATCGGGAGCAAGAGAAGACATTTCGTTTGCACAAGCAACTGAAAGCAGAGTTGAGAAAATCAAAACGACGTCAGTATGAACGCGAAAAGGAACTAATTCGCGAGAAACTGCGAGAGTTAAGGACGCTGACGCTGTGTAGGAAAGTAGTGCAAAGGTTCCGAGAAAATGTATTAAGGAATAAAATAATGCGCGGTGAAATTAGTCCCGATCATATGAGGAGCCCGAAAGGGAACGTGGATTTTCTTCGAGTGTCGGGAAATAAACATCTCATACACGGTTACCGAAACGTCGAACACGATGCACTTGACCATTTCCTTGAGATGAGTGAAAATGAGCAAGCTAACGAGGCGGCGAGTAGAAAACATAAACTTAGAGGGAAACTGTATAAAGGTAAGGCATCGCCACAAGCGACGGTGTATGGTCTAAGCGACGACCGGGAAGCTACGCCTGACGAGGGAAGAAGACTTTCCAATTGTATTCGTATAGCATCCAATAAGAAAGAAAAGGAAGTTAATGATGAGACGAACAGCAGCAATGGACATTACTGGGACGCAAGCGTCAATGAACAAGAAACAAATGAGGACAACGAAGAGGAGGAGGAGGAGGAAGAAGAAGAGGAGGAGGCGGATGAGGATGAGGGCACGAACCCCGGAGAGGAAGAGGTACAAGAGACGCCACCGAAAGTGGAAGGACTCGGTCAGAGACTGGTGTCTGCCCATGGGCCCCGGATGGATACCATACCGGAAGAAAGCGACGTGGAGATGGAAGTGGAAATGGAAGACGAGCGTGGTACGTATTGTGTTTCATATGCGAATAGAATTACATTGTACTGATTTGTTTGTCGCTGGTATATTGACCATTAGTATTGAACAATATTAAAAACACACACAAACACGTGGTACTACTACAAGCAATCTTGTGATAACAGGATTTCAGCTTTGGGGCTAAGATATATAGGTTGAATTTTCTGATCAATTTCAAGCAATTTTATGAAAACCTAAACGTACCAGGTATAACTTTTTACCTGGGGGGGGGGGGGGGTTGACCTTAAAACTTCGCTGACGTTGCAAGCAACTGCAAGCACATAACTCTAAGTTACTTGCGATTTTCTGTCCAATTCCTTATAGAATTCTAAAGTTACTTCATCGTTTTATTTAACAATAAAAACAAAAGGCACACATTCTCTTCAGAAATTAGCAAAGATCATTGGAAATGTGTATATATATAACTAGTTATTATTAAAATTGTTGGTTTCGTGGAATTGTTGAGAAAAAAACACTATAGTTTGAGGCACATGAATTTCCAATCGAGAAATGATCATTTAAGATAATACTCCCGAAAAAATGACACTTCATACTATCTGTGAAAAAAAATACGTATTTTTGGAGTTAATGAGTCCGGATAACATCCAGAATATACTTTAAAAAGGGGAGACCACTCCACTGATTTCAAATTGAGAAATTGTCAAGACATATATAAGTCTCCAGAAAAAGGCATTAAAAAAAAAATTATATAAAGAATACGTGTATAGTTGGTTCTACATTTTGTGTGGTAAAATTTGTACGAACAACACACTTTTTTAACAAAGGGAGACCACTCCAGCAATTTCGAACCCCCCGTAAATTCACGGGTTCTGTTTTAAAGAACAAATGATAAATTATATAAGGTCAAAGGATTACACCAAACCCAAATACTGGATATTATATTTCCCATCGACCCTTAAGAGCGCCCTCTTAAACAGGTTTACATTCGAACTATTTATTTAACGTTAGCATATTTGAACAGTGGTCCGAGAACAATGCGATACAGAGTATCAATCTGGAGGGCCATCATATCGTTTTAAACTTCTTGTTGACTCATTGTTAAGAATGATAACAGATGCATTGAAATCCGTGTTTTTGTAAACATGTCCTAGACGGTCTCGATGAATATGCGCAGTGGTAGAAGCTTTTTTTCGGTGTTCCTTTTTGCATAAGGTAGCTGCGATTTTAACTGAGAGTTTGACTGAGTTGGACGTGTCTTTATACTCTTCGTTAAGGGGATTGAGATCCTGTTTTGGTGTGTGATAAAAGTGATATACTTTCGCTCGTTTGTTCAAATTCAACACATATAACGTGCTGCAGTAACAAAAGGTATAGAATGTGATTAAGTGGAACTTATCTAACTGTTATGCTGTTTAGACACTACAATATTATCAATTTAAAGTATTGTTTTTCTTTAAACTAGTCGCAATCATCAGATCATCCAAATCATCAGTTGCAGATTTGTCTATGCAATAATTTAAACAAGGTATTAGGCGCAGAGTAGTTCGACAGATGGTGATCTGAACAAACATTAAACAATATAAGGCGTGTCGTGGTAAACCCGGGCTTAATGCATGTCCACAGGCTAATCCGGGACGACACTTTACGCCTACAGTGGATTTATGTTTAGAAGAAACTTTCTTGAAACAGAAAATACCATAAAAGCGGAAAGTGCCGTCCGGATTAGCCTGTGCGGACTACACAGGCTAATCCGGGACGACACTTAACGCACATGCATTAAGCCCGGTTTCTTCAAGACACGCCTCAATTATAGTTGGAAGCAAGGCTGAACTTATTTCTAAATTTCATGACAAGGCCTATAGCGTGTAAAGTGAATGTAATTTAAGGAGGCATATTTCTGTTTTAATAGCATTCATTGTATTCAGATCAAATGATATGTTTTACTGTTTTAGAAACAAATAATCTGAGTACTCGACTTTGCATAAATTACCTGAACCGAAGCAGCTCAAAGTGGAACGTCTTTGACGTCAGCGAGCGCGTGCCGCTGCTACCGGAAGTGACCGGCTCGCAAGCGTCTCTCGTGCAAAGACCGCATCCGGAAACCTTCGAAAAGGAAACTCAAACATCGGTTAGTAGGCAATTTATTATGTTCTGAATGAAAATGTAGAGTTAAAAGATTCGATGGCAACGCTTAAAATGCGAAACCTTACCCAGTTCGTGTGAATCAATAAATTACAGACAATTAAAATTAGCGCCTCTCAATAGTGTTATAGGTAAGTCGGGGTAACTTCGAATAACATTCTTACAAATGTTTTACATTATTCAGCGTATTAGTACGTCAAATATACACAATCTGTTTTATCAATAACATAATAAACAATAAAAAATATCTTTAAAAAAGATATTCGGCGTATGTTGTAAATGTTTGTAAAGAATGTAAATTGAATATCCCACATGAATAATTAAAACTGATGCATATGTTGATTTGGTTTATAAGCGAACAATTTCATTTCTTCATAGATCGTTATTCTTCACTCATTTAATATTATTTTTCGATATTATTAAAAGAAAATAAATAAGTAAATTTTCATCATCTAATAGCGAACTGATATTTTCATATGGCTAGCTCCTAAAAAGTAGTATGAAATGTTTCTATATGTGAAATAAATAAAAAGAATATCATTTTTAAATGTCAAAGCAATGCACTGATGAAATGCCCCATGTTTTAAATCAGCTCTACTTGAATAACCCAATTAAGTCAGACTCATCTGCTGATCAACGTCAGTATGTTTATCTATTCAAAGTAAAACTAAGCATTTAACAATTACAACGAAATTTGAAGCGTTTTTCATGATTAAATTATTTTAGTATACAATGCATTTATTCATAGTCTATATAAAAATAATGTTGATTTGTAGATTGAAAAGCCTCTACACGAGAATTTGGTAGAAACATCAGTATTTCACAAGAAAAAACAATGATGCAGAGCATCATAAGGCGCCGGGAAACTATGAAAAGTCCATATGTTTAAGAGATTTTAATTATGTAATGTCCGTTCAATTAACTGATCTTACCGTCTCATATTTCTCATCCGTGATTTTTTTAAATCTAAATAATGTATACAGTATTTGTCAGGAAAATCAAAATTTAATAGAAGTTACATTGTTTCCAAGAAAATAATGACGAGAATGAATATGATCGTTTATCATATTTATTATGGATTAAGCCGTTATACTATGTGTGTCAAATAAAAACACACGTCAGGGAACATTCATCACAGTTAAATATGATGTTTTGACTTCATTTTGTGATAACAAAAACGTAAAGTTATAGAGCGTTTTTGTGTATAACTATTATAGTTTTAATGCATTCATAAAACGCACGTAAAGTAAAAATACTAAATGAAATAAATTACTATGTCCTCAGCTTCCGCCAGTGTCTATTTATAGGAAGATACAAAATCTATTTATACATTGAATAGCCTCTACAGGAAAAGATGAGAGAAAATGCAATTCTAAATAATTCTTAATAAATAGATCTACCAACCGTTATTCAAATAAACATGCATGGTAAGTTTATAAATATAAGTAATTCTCCATTCATTATTAATCTTATTGTCTATCGTTCTCTGGATGCTTGTTAGAACGAATCAGTGTTGCTGACGCGTATACTATTTAAATAGGCGCAGGTTAGTCAGCGAGTGTATTCTATGGAATGTTGCCTATCGAATATGCGATATTAACAGGGGATTTTCCCAGTCATGTTACACGGCCTGTAAACACTGGCATGTAAATTGAAAATGAAAATTGAGCCAATGCAACTTCTGAGTAGGGAGCTCAGAACTGGAAATTAGTCAAAATGGTAAACAAAGTAAAGAGGTATGTCTTGATTTTTCCACATTGGCTAATTTTTGTTTCATTCACCTCCGAAAAGGTTTGGAGCCATTTGATACAGGCCGTGGTGGGGATTTCTTTTAAACTAGAAGATGCAATGTTAGGATTTATTCATTCGGGACTACTGGCGGAAAATTTTCACAACATTTGATTGGATGTTGAGAAAGGTCAAAAGTTGGGTTAAACAGCTACGCCGAAAAAAAAGAACTATTATACCAAGCCAAAGAGTTGTATGTGTGAAGATCACTGCACGTTTATTATTTAATCACCCATTATTATTTCCAGCAGAAAATGCGTTTCTGCAGCTCTACTGGCTTTAAATGTTAAATGTCTGTTATTAGCCCCAGTGCCTAGCCGCTTTCGCATATTACAATTATAACAATTTCATAACTTTCAATTGGCGCGCTCGTGGGTTTGTTTTTGTAATTGTCAGTGAATTACCCAAAACCAGTATAATTAAATTTGACATTACAATAATTATTTGTACACTATTGTAGTTCACACTTCAACAAAGAACAATTTGATTTACATGTTATATGCAATGCGGATATGATAAATGGAAATACAAAAAGGTAAATGAAACACGGGACCAGCGTATCAGTTCAACAAATATATTAAACGGAATTTGATAATTTAGTTTATGACTTACTTTTCAATCTCATTATTCTTATAAACAAAAGTTTATAAATCGATCATAAACATTATAATGAAATGAAATTGGTCATACTTATATTAATTATTTTATAGGACAAACCCAGCACCCAAGACCGGAAGAAAGACTCTTATCTTCGAAAGAAAAGTCGCCGCCGCCACCACACACCGTCATCGCAGTCTACATCGTCAACACCGCCGTCGGGGCGCCGGAAGCTGGTAATTAAACTTCCAGGATCAATAACGAGGGAGGACTCCGCTAAATCTAATAGCGGGAACTTCGGGAGCGACGAGGAGGACACGAGCGACACGGATTTTGCTTACGGTTTCGAAAGTGAAACTTGGTATGAAAGCTCCAGCGATACCGATGACGTCACTTCCGATAATAACGATGACGTAACGACAGACGACAGAAAGAGACACTTAACCCCTGGTGATTATTCTCTCACATTGACGAAATATAAAACTACATTACACAGAAAGGCGGAGAACAATTGGTCATGTAAACCGACCTCGCATTCTTTGCCCGCAGTGACAAACATCTCAGCGGATTTACCAGACATAAACAATCATTTTCAAGTCAACCCTTTCTCATTTAAATTCAAAGAACGCAGTTTCTACATAAAGTCAAGCATATGCGAACGGGCGACGCACAGCGCTGGGGGTGAAAAGGCGCGTGCACGGACACCGCACAGTGCCGACGAGACGTCGTCGTCGTGTAGAACTTTCGCTGATACTATCAAAGAGATTCGCCACATGCACTCGGATAGCGGAAGATATAGTTTCGAGTCGGAACGCAGCAAACGCATAGCTGGTATAATGCACAATCACCCGAACATCGCCGTGTTCGGCCGCAAGGCGGACTCAGTCACCCGGGCGGAGTTACCGCCGCCGCCAAACACGCCGAACTATCGCAGACCGGCGCCGACGCCGAAACGGAAGCCTCGTACTCACTTGAATCAGGTGCTAATGGCACAGAGGATGGAGAGAGAACGGGAACAGGTACGTTGTGTGCATCAGGACATGCGCACTCGTTCATTTATTAAAACATTTAAGACAAATTTCGAAGGTTAAGCGTGAAACTGTTGTATCTGAGAAATTTGAAGCAGATACAACAGTTTCACGCTCATTACGTTACACTACAGCATTTAGCATCGATGAATGGGAAGAAGCGGAATGGGTCGAACGTGGGTATCCGGCGATGGTGCAACGGTAATCTGATATAGAATTAACCAGTTTATGTATCCTCACATTTTGTTCGCACTTCATGAGACATAATTTATATCGTCTTATGATGATATATTACGTGAAAACATAATGTTAAAGAATTAAACTGATAAAGTTATTTAGTTAACGCGACAATAGAATATAGAGTATAGAATGTACGGTATAACTGCAAGTTTTCTCCCAGTTATTGAGATAATCCTAATTCTAGGAACGGATTCACGAAATCGTCACGAGCGAGCCAGTTCAGAAATACGAGCGCACAAAGAGCGGTAAAATAAAGCCTTTCGGATCACCACGTGTCAACACGCACGAGGTGCCGTCTTTGAAGGAACAATACTACAGGTATTTGATACGTGGTATATAAACATCGCCACAATCAAAATACTTCCAGATCTTGGAAGGCAACCTCCGTGCAGAGATTTAAGTATGTCCGAGCATAGCTGGTTTAAATCCCTGCCGTCACGAAGTTCCACGTGACCATAGGCAAACACTTGGCGCGAAATAAAATGGTGGACAAGCACATGATAAAAACGTGGACAACGTAAAATCCTTGCGTTGTTATGTTAACTTATTTTATTTATTTTTTGTTTTTCATTTTAACTCTTAATATATATATACCTGGACCAATAATGCAATGTGTCATTGTTATAAAAAAACAATGATAAAATTGTGTACAAAATAAATCTTCAATCTCAAAATAATCGTCTCCCCTGAGTAGTTCCAAATTTCAAGTTTTTAACTCGTGGAGGCAGTGGTGACTGAGAAGAGTACCAACGGGGAAGTAACCACTGCGAGGAGTTTGCTTGGAAGGATTACGTGTTTGTGACTTTTACTTATTTAATGCAACTCAGTGCAATGGTCTACATAATTGGACTTATTATATATCGTTTGCAGTCAATAATGGAAACAGAAATATAAAATAACTAATTTAAACCATAAATATTTAGAAGATTTAAGTCGACCATCACCACGTGGTTTGTTAAGACGGCAGGGAATTGATTAGAGCTATGCTCGGAACCAGTCAAATCTCTGCGCGGAAGTTGGATTACTGGGTCAAAGTGACGGTTTTAGAACCACTCTGATCACATCGGCCACTTCAGACAAGCGGGTAGGCCGAGTGGTTACGATTGTTTTAGAACATGTCACTTTGGTAAAACTTGGAATAAACATGTTGTCTGTTCTAATATATATATGTACATGTTTTATTAGATATTATTATAATCGCACAGTAATCAGCACATGTAATATTCGCTGATGAGAATTTTGTTTTAAAAGACGAATAGACATAGAAAGCAATTCAAACCAATCTTTTCAACTTTTTTCAGAGACAAACTGTTAAAGCAGGAGCGGGACTCCATTCTTAAACAGAACGTGAAAATGAAGCGATTTATCGACATGTTTAACAAAGGTACTGGCGTTATCTATTGCACAATAACACATGCACAGTGAAGTCTAGTTCTGAACGTATATAAACGCCTTTCCCAGTTCCGCCACCATTATTTATTCTCCACTATATTGCCACGATATTGATCACATATTTGTATTCGTGTACATTATAAGTAACAGTAGTATTTTTTAAATTACATTTCAGTTAAAAAGGCATCAAATCATAAAACGGATTGATTGTTTATTATTATATGCACACTAGCTACTTGCAGAAAGAGTTTACATATCTTTTATATCATTTTTTGCATACATTTAAATAGTTGATCATATCCGATGATTCGGCTTTTTTCGGCTTTTAACAAAATTCTTGTGCGAATCAAAATCAATTAATTAATAATTGATTAAAATTAATAATACTAATTTATTTTAAATATATGTATACGAATATCATTTTACAAACCTGTGCACACATGGCTGATCTTTAATGAGCACTTTCTTTGTAAAATGTATGTTGAATGTGTTCGTAGTTATATATACGATACAACGATTTCGTAAATTGTATTGGTGTGTTATTTTTATTTTTATATTTATCAAGCACTGACCGAACTGTACGGGGCAAATTTTCTGAATTATTTGCACGAGTTACTTCCCTTCTTTAATATGTATCGGTAATAGAATGCAGTTTTTACCTTTCGCGAATAGGAATAGAAAAGTATTTTGTACATATTTAAGGCTAGATTATAGTCATGCTGTTTTGAATAATAGCAATTCAATACTAGCCATTAAACCTACTATACACTACATAAATTTAATTGGTATTTTACATATTAATTATATTATAAAAATCAAAACAAGTAACGTCTGTTAGATGGTTTAATTATCTAAATATTGTAGATACCCAATTACCAATTGATAATTAATGTCTCAAAATTTTAAACCCTGACTTGCACCCGTCTTTTATTTTTTAAAAGGGTATTTACATACTCCGCTTATCAAGGCACTCCATATGTATATTATTCTGCTTTCAATGTTCTTTTTAGTGAATTCGGTTCATATCTGTTGAAGGGAAGTAACTCACACACGGTGAAATTTTTGGTTGTATAGTCAAGGGAAGTAACTCTTGACATTCACAGGTCTGAAATAACCGGTGATTCAGGGTGGTCTAACATGTATGTCGTATATGATTTCATAGACTCATTCCTGACACAGAGCGGTTTCAAACTGGAAAGAGGACAAGTAGGTTGCACTCTACCATATGGTGTAGCTGTCGACACTCATTACACCTTTTCATCTAGTCGTGTTGGTCAAATGAATTAACCGCTGTCACATGATATGCCGACTTAAAATTGACACTATGAACGTTCTATTAAAATGAGTATGATTTTTATTATTAATTAAACAAACCGAGTGACTACATTGTAAGCTTATTCAATCACAACATGTTTAATTATTATGCATAACAAAGAACGCGTTTATTTTTTAAAATATAAATTACTTGTTTTGACGAAGATTTCAAATCATTTTATTGGACTATGCATTTACACCATGCATTTAATATGGAAAATAATAAATGCATTTAAATCATCATCATCATCATCATCAGCAGCAGCAGCAGCAGCAGCAGCAGCAGCAACATCATCATCATCATCATCATCATCATCATCATCAACATCAGCATCATCATCATCATCATCATCATCAGCAACATCATCAACATCAGCATCATCATCATCATCATCATCATCATCATCATCATCATCAGCAGCAGCAGCAGCAACAGCATCATCATCATCATCATCATCATCATCATCATCATCATCATCAGCAGCAGCAGCAGCAGCAGCAGCAGCAGCAACATCATCATCATCATCATCATCATCATCAACATCAGCATCATCATCATCATCATCATCATCATCAGCAGCAGCAGCAGCAGCAGCAACAGCATCATCATCATCATCATCATCATCAACATCAGCATCATCATCATCATCATCATCATCATCATCATCATCATCAGCAGCAGCAGCAGCAGCAGCAACATCATCATCATCATCATCATCATCATCATCATCATCAACATCAGCATCATCATCATCATCATCATCAGCAGCAGCAGCAGCAACAAACCACAATAACAACAAACAACAACAAATAAACACAACAGTTACAAATCTTCATTTTATTAACACATTCATTTGGATTCTAATATGACGTACTTAGTAATAAATGGCTTAGAAATACATATACTTGCGCAGTGCCTAAATCCACCACTTGCCTAAATCCGCCACCCCATCCGAATAAGCGTTTTTTTACCGGCGATTTCTATTTTGTTGATCTCGATCAATCATATACTTCCCTTAACAACGCTGACGAGTTTTCATCTTGATTTGTGCATAAATGAATATTTTATCCAATTATTTTGTACATAACCCCTAAATGCAAACAAGCTGCATGCGGGGAATCTATTTCATACTGCGCATGCGCAATTTTGAAGCCCCGCATGGTGTCCATGATAAAATTAAATTATTGTGTTTTAATATTATGTCTATGGGAGCATGTGCAGCATAAAAATAACCATTATTCATTAGCATTAAATACAATAAAATGCGGAAAGAACTGCATATTAAGAGCGAAAATGTCTCGCTACTCAAAACCCTCATTATTTGTCCCACGTCCACGCAGGGCCTCAGTCTCAGAGCTATTTTTAGAAATACAAATGAGTATTTGAAGAAATTGAAACATTGAATTAACAACACACAACGAGATGCTTTATATAGAAAATTAAATAAGAACAATAGTCAAATGTGGAATAAGAATGTCACGGTTCCTGATCTACGATTTTCACCAAGCAACCGTATTATTTTAAACACTAGAAAATGAACCCTTATAGAACAAAAGTGGGAGTTTTGTCAAAAGAAGTCAATATAAGTTGCTTTGAAAACAGAATTCATAAAAGAATATTATTTTCGAGCAATTTGAACATTTCAAAGAGGGGTGGCGGATTTAGGCACTCCAACGCTCATTTTTTTTACACTGTTTAGGCCTTCAATTTTAATAGATATTTTTCATTTGCCAAGTATTTGAAATGTAACCATAACACGCCAGTAAATGCACATCAAACCTAACTTGATTTATGTGAATTTTTATGTTAATCGGTGAACAACTTTTGAAAATATCTTAAAAATACCCCCCAAATGTGGCGGATTTTGGCACTGCACCAGTAAATAGTATTCACTCTCTATTCAAATACGATGGAGGTTTCTCATTCCTTCTACTTAGTATGGTGCCAAATAATGAATCGACAGCTACACGCACCCTAGTCACTGTAGTCTTGCTTTGTTTGGTTTGGTTTATTAAATAGAGGTTGATAAAACAGGAGAAGAGAGGCTCGTATTTCACGTGTGTCTGGATATTGTTACAACTTCCCGAATGTACTGTATTGTTAATCGAAAACAGACTGTGGTATAACACGTTTCTTCTAAGAAAAATGTTAATTTTGTATTTCTGGTCTCGTTTCTTCTTAGAAACATGTTATTTTGTATTTCTGGTCTCGCTTCTTCTTAGAAAATGTTAATTATGTAATTCGGGTATCTTGATAGTTTGCACATGGAAATGCAATCATTTCTTATAATCGCGTTAATTATGTAAACCGGACTCCATTGTCATGCCTGTGTATGCATATTTTATCATCTATAAAATCTCATAAAAATTGCAAGTATGTATAACTGTCAACTGTTTATTTGTACAGGCAGAATTTATAATTATGATTTATAAGAACATTGTTAGCCATTTAATGAACTTTAAATATTAAGAACTCTTTATTTGTCATTGTAATGTTGAAAGTGTAATATTAGTTAACGCTTTTAGGGACTCGGCTATTAATAATTATTTAATTATCTAATTTACCCATTTTAAATATTATGCGATTCTTGTGGATTTTTTTCATTTAGCGGTTAGTGGGTTTAATGTTATAAAGCTTTTTAAAATCCACTAAATGTGTAGATCTATGTGTTGTCTGTCAGAATATGTGTGAGCTGTCGAGAAGTTTTTTTATTTATGTATACATATGTTAATAGGTTTAATTATATATGAGGCGTGTCGTGGGAAACACGGGCTTCATGTATGTGTGTCAAATGTCATCCCAGATTAGCCTGTGCAGTGCGCACAAGCTAATCCAGGACGGCACTTTCCGTCGACAGTGGATTTATGTTTAGAAGAGACTTCCTTGAAACAGAAAATACCATAAAAGCGGAAAATGCCGTCCTGGATTAGCCTGTTCGGACTGCACAGGCTGATCCGGGACGACATTTTACGCACATGCATAAAGCCAGGGTTTCCCACGACAAGCCTCATATAACTATTTTATAATATTAATCAGTGTAAGTATTAGGAGCATGCATTCCATTTGTAAACTTTACACTTCATCAGCCTCAGTACCGCCATGTGGTTCGCATAAAACAGTAATAACACAACTATTCGCATAATGCAGCAAACGTTTTATATTAATTATACAATTAATATACAATTATTTTCGAAACAATCAACCAATCATAGCTCTGTCGCAACTCGGGTGTAGTACGTTTAACATAGTAAAATCAAGGTCAATACATGTAGTATAGTTTCGTTGCGGCAGGTACATGTAATATATAACATCATCGTAGCCTATCAGTGCCGTTGACCATAGTCGCATCCAAATTGTTAATCATGAAAATGCATTCTCTGCCAAAAACAAAACAAAACAAACCCATAAAGCGCATTGTCCTGTAGTTTGCGGCATACTCACGGTCAATTGAATGCCTTATTTTTCAGAGCGTGATTCTTCCCAATTCCCGTCCTCTGCCGATCGTACGGCGCCTCGATATCCTGCCGATTCCAACGGTAGTTCCAGACAAACACTTGGGTAAAAGAATATGTTTGATCGATTTGGTTTGGAACCAACTTGACTTGGAACCGTACTGTTTTGTGACTAACTTTACTTGGAACCATATTGTTTTGGGACCAAAATAATTAGGAACTGATTTTTGAAACCATTTTGACTTTGAAATTGGACCGATTGGTTCAGCAAACATCTTGACTTAGGCCCAACTAGTTTTGGAGCTAACTTGACTCAAACCCGATTTGTTGTTCGACCAAATTGACTTGGTACATACTTGTTTTGAGACCAACTTAACCTGGAACTTCCACCGATTTTTCCCGACCATCTTGACTTAGGACCGATTTTTGTTGTTGTTGACCAACGTTACTTGGGACCGATTTGTTTAGTGACCATCTTGACTTTGGACGGATTTAATTTGCTATGTTCTATATGATAGATTTGATTTGCGCTGAACGTGACTTTGGAACTAAAGCCGAATTGTTTTCAAACCAACTTGACTAGGAACCAAATAGGTTCTAAGTTGACCTAAACAAATGAGCCCCATATCAATAATTTTGCATGACTTAGAACTTGACTTGGAACCAATCTGTTTTCCAACCATCTGGACTTAGAAACAAATTATTTTGCGAATCAACTTGAAACCGACTTTTTGACCGATTGTTCTTGGTATCGATTTGTTAATGGACTAACTTGACTGGAAATCGAACCATTTTAGGACTGATCGGTTTTGGACCGACAGGACTTGGGCCGAATTTATTTGGACCGATTAACTTGGACCGAATTGTTCAGCGAGGGAATGGGTTTTGGATTTATTTGTTTTTGGATTTATTTGACTATATATTTATTTGGCATAAACTTGACTTGGAACAGAATTGTTTTGGGACCAACTTGACTTGGGACAGAATTGTTCTGTGATCAAATTGACTTGGAACCGAATTGATTTGGAAACGAATTGTTCGGGACCAACTTGACTTGATGCCTAATTGAATTGGATTGATTGGCTTTTGGATCGATTGATTACGGAACAAACTTGACTTGGTACCTAATTGTTTCGGAAAAATTAGTCTTTGAAAGAAGATTTTTGGGACAGACTGGCCTTTGATTGAATAGACTTGAGATCGATTCATTTTGGGTCCAATTTAAATCTAATAGGTGTGTTATATTTGGACCAGTTTGACTTTGAACTGAATTGTTTTGGGACCGATTTCGAGCTGGGACCGATTTGTTTTGGGGCCAGCTTAACGGATGACGGAATTGTTTTGGGACCATCTTTACTTGGAACCAATTTGTTTTTAAACTTATTCGTTTAGGAACCTGTCTTTCTGGCTTATGTTGCTTGTGGTATAGTTTATCTTGTGATAAGATTTACCTTGATTTACCTTGATCCAGATAGCCGTTCTGTGAGCTGGTTGCACGTAGTGGCCCAATTGAAATCATGCAGTCACACTTAAAACATGTGTGCCATGCGCAGACTGGATGTTACAATAGGTTCTACTGGCAGTTGAATTTACAGTCGTTCGTTTTCCAGCAAGTATTCAAGCTGCTCTTTAACTCGTTGACGGTTGTTGAGCAATAGTATCAAGACTATTCCAATTATTAACAGTTCTGTTCACAAATCTGTTTTGACCAAATCTAGTTCTGGTAAAATGTTTCTGAAGTTTATGTTTATGACCACGGTTATTCGAGACGGATAAAAGTAAGGAATCTAGTTTCACATTGTCAAAACTGTTCATGACCTTGAAAAGATAAAGGTTGTAACGTTATCACGAAAACATATCGCGACTTACGGCGAGGTTATGTCGCAAATATACATGAATATTTCAAAGGCTACTTTGCAATTTCTAACATTTATATTAATGCGGCCTTGTCAGGGCCTGGCGCATCCATTTGTCTTTTTGTCACATGTAACATAATGAAGTGACGTTGTTATAGAAACCAATTGGGTTGTACATTGTGCAGAAATATTTATCAGTTAAATTGCATACAATTCGCAAAATAAAAATATTTTGAATACAACAATAAAACATAAAAAACGTAAACAACGACATGAAGAAAGAAATGACAACAAAAGAAATTAAACATCGAATAATTATTTTAACAAACAAAAGAATACCAGATTTGTGTGCATTATTTTTAACACTGAAACATTGAACTTCTTTCCAGCGGTTTGCTATTTAAAGTTCACAAATCGGACACGGATACAAGGCAGCTCGAGAGAAAAATAGTTCCAGCAGCAGATACGACCTCATTACGACTCCTCAAAGACTGTAGATACCTCCGCGAGTATAAACCAATCACAGACGAGGATAAAAAAACGTCAGAAAAAGTATCAAGTTGGGGCGGACGATCGACATTGAAACCATATAATGACAATTATATTGCAAACGTTAGACTTCGTTTAGAATAGGTGGTTAATTCCAGATTGTTCATAAACTTTTACAAAACATAATGAGTAGAGTTTATTACTCCTATCTTTGTCAAGTAAAAACACAGCGGTAATTATAATTTATAAAAACATTTAACGCTATGGGTACATATATAAATGCTATACAAATATTTCATGTTATTTTTATATTGAAATGTAAAATACAAACATGTAATGTCCATTATTTATTAGAACACACGTTTTCTTGCCATTGTATTGATAATCATAATAAATCTTTTTTTTACGGTAAACTTTAATCATTGCCAATAAGTACTCAAAAACATTGTATATTATTGTTAATATGTTTGAAGATCGAAATCAAACAACATTGAAATCCTCGACATCACACTTTAAACGGGAACAGCCAAGTAACATTTTATTCGTATTGTCTAGTTTTGTTTAAACTTATTTATTTAAGTTCGATTCTGTTAAAAGTCTGAGGCTTATTGAGGCACTCCCTAGTCCATTTCCTGGGTAGAGCCAGTACTTGTGTCTATTGAGAAAGATAATTCTATGGCTCCTCGAGAAGGGATCGAACTCACAACCTCCCGATCGCAAGACAGACACTGTATCTATGCCACCACTGCGACCTACAATTTTGTCTATCTAGTCCATCAAAAGCGCATACAATTAATTTTGTTATTTCCAAGCCTTCCCGCTGCAACAGGGAAATTTCTTCATAAGGTTCCGTTTCATCTCTCATGACTCTGTTGTTTGAAAGATTTCAGTTTGATTATAGACCTTTCGTTGACAATTTGTATGTATCATTATTGCGTAGGTGAGATTCATTTATTTCTCATGGCTTTGTCTAGTTTTCAACTTGGTTGTTGTATCGTGTTATGATGGCGCCATCTGTATTGTACTTGAGAGAGGACAATTGGCATGAGGACAAATCATGCTTTATAGTGCCTTACTTTTCATAAGGTGTTTAAATGTAGTTGCTGTGTACATGCAGCAGAAAATACCATGGATTGCTGAATGGTGACCAAGTAATTTTCGTCTAGATTAGAACAACCTTCCACTATTTCCCAGACATCTAGTATAACGTTCTTTTGCCATATACAGTACGTGCCACGCGAAACCCGCAGAATTCGCGCTCTCGTGACGAGCCTTCGATCAATATTCGCGAAGCGATGTCACGAAAGTTCGCGACGATTCACGAAATATAGCGGGCGGCCTAGCGCGAGATTTCGCGACGAATATGTCACGAAATTTCGTCGCGATTCGCGGCGATTTACAGGTATATGTGCATCACATGTTGTGTATACAGGCCATTAATGTGTTAACTTACGCGTCAATATAGCAAACAAACTAATCGTGGCATCTAAATTGTTTTTATTCATGTTTATGTATTTTGGGATTTATCTTCTTTTTTTCTAAGAGTCCTTTAAAATTCCAGTTCACATCCCGAATAATAATGAAGCTACATATAGCCTACATAAGATAGAAGTACATAGCAATAGTTTATTCAGTCTTTTTATCATAATACTATAAGTTTTTTTAAGATGGCAACAAATAACCAGTTATTAAGGCGGTTAACTGGTAATACATTGAATATTCGATTATTCGCGTTCACAACGCGGGTGTTTGTTGAAGAAAATATAGATTCAAACAGTCTTCCTGTGTTGCTAATCCGCACTATCTTATCGCTAATCAGTGTCAATTACCGACCCGGAGGGATGTTGTGCGACAGTGGACTGAACTGCTATAGCGGTTCTTAATTGTTCAAAATGGTACGGGTCGTGAAAGCCTAAAGGGAGCAAACACCTCTTGCAACTATCTGTTTTTATTTGTCAATAAACACTGTATTGATTCTCATTATTTGCGTTAAAACCCAAACAGTGAAACTATGCGTTAGAAGAGATTCTTGTCAATTTGCACATAATTATATTTGCGCTTTCATTCATCTTGATAATAAACTAAACTATAAATGTTGTTGTTGTTGTTGATATAATGTAGGAACGAAAACCGAGCATCCATTTAACGCCTTTTATCAACTAACTAAAATATATATTGTAGTATTGTATTACTTTTTATTACTGTTTCTTTTTATAATGTTTGTAAATTATGACCCAATACATTGAGATATAACTTAATTATTCTAACCAATAACTTTCCATAAAAAGTCGCACTAATTAAGTCATACTTGCATTACAGTTAGTACATTTATAATGAATGTCATTAATGTCGATCAATTATTAATGTTCCTTTTCAGTACATGTAATTATTCATGTTTAACAATATTCGTTTTCACATTGTAGACATTGATCATGGTAATTTTGTTAACATACATGCAGATTATACAATGTGTCCTTTAAATCCGTGGAATATTTGTCTATATATTGTGATTTTTGCATTAAATTTAATTGCGTTCGATTTTTGATGGATAATTGTTCTTTCTTTTTCAGTCAATGTGCGCATTTATGTTGTTATCAACGAAGATGTAACAACCAATGCAAGAGCAATAATAATCGGCATACATGTAGATGTACATACATGTACATATAGGTCATATTCATATATAAACACAACACATATAAGATGTCGAAAGCCTTATACATGTGCATTTTGAACCAGAACAAAATACAAGACAAAATCCAAGACTGATCATGTACTTGAAGTAATTAAACAGTAAGGGTTTCAAACAGAAACAACATATAAATAAACGAAGCATATATCAAATAATGGACACGAAGTTTACCCAGAAACCTATTAAGAACAATCTAATAAATAGCATGCCGTGAAAATAATAAACGGAACATATTTAAAAACAACAAACACACCCTATCACATACCCATTTCGAAATTTCACACGACCAATATTACGTTTATTTTGAATGCTTTTTTTGCATGTCTTAATTTGAATGATTTTGTAGCTAATATAATTCAAAGGAATACATTCAAATATCAATTCCGCAAAGTTTTCTAACACGAATTATTTATTCACCGCTAAGTGAAAATATTGCGTACAGGTGTGCATTTTACTGAGTATTTTTTCGTCACGATTCGTGGCGGGACAAAATTCTTCGCCACGAAAGTTCGCGAACAAGCGCGAATTTTCGTCGCGAGAATTAGCGAAATATCGTGACATCGCGAGCGAGCGATCTGCGCTTCGCGATCAAATTGGCTCGTCGCATTTCGCGAACTTTGTGGGTTTCGCGTGGCACGTACTGTAATCCTCATTAACTACCACGGTCGTTCATTACTGTATATATATCAGTTCTAGTACACCTTCCTTATGCCCCTTTTAGGCATAGAGCTTATGATCCTGATGTTGCCTTCCTGCATTTACTTTCAGTATTGGTCTTTATTACCAAATAGTGATGCTGTTACTTGTACCTTCTCGATTCTGAAAACACTGCTCATAGCTGCTGGATACTTGGGTTGTCCCAATATATCGTAGACAATAGATACAGAAAAATATTTAATATCAATAATACAATAAAATTTGGACTGTTTAATGCTTAGGCAATCTTTAGATTGTGGGTGAAATTTCAATAAGTATTTCCAATAAAAACATAAAATATTAAATGATATCACTACATTCCAACCGACGCACGTCACCGTCATTTCACTGTTGTCAATCGTCGTATATGTGAATCTCTACAGTACCTGTTGTCCACTAACGACCTTAATGTGCTGAAGAGACACTGACAACTACGGCATTACTGTCAGTGGCCTGAACGATTCCTTCCTTAATAGGGACGCGCACATGTATGGAGCAATAAAGCTTTACCATTGGTCATTGACAACCTTTGTAATGTTATGGCCATGCGCTCACAAAGTAATATTGGGGTACAATAGTTAGCATGTTTATAAATATTTTAAGTATTTTTTTTTTTAATAAACTGAAATTAAGTGAAATATTTATTGTGATTGTATCACCTTGCCTTAGAACATTTTCACTGCATATACTTAAGACCAATACATATGGAAATTGCAACTTATGTTTCATAAAATTAATAATATGTCATAAAATGACCATAAATGAAGTTTGTTTGCAGGACACAATTTCGCACTGAAGAACACTTAAATTGATTACAAAGGACTTGGTGAAAAAAACTCTAAATGCGGTTAATACTCATGCTCTGGCATTCATTTCAGGTGTGTTTGATACATATGACAAGAGTGGTTTTATGCATTCATCCTAATCAAAATGTATTGTTGTTTTCCTATGAATTTAACTCAGACCCGTTGGTTTATTTTTCATTTTTGGAACTGCTGCTGTTTGAATTAAAACGATGGTATCATCAAACGTATTTGGACAAAATGTTTTCATGTTAATTACAAGTACTAGTTAACTAACACATGTACTAGTATATCAAATGTACAAATAACATACTTCTACATACCATTTTGAAATAAAAATGTGTTTAACTTAAATGCTGTTCTTCACGTTGTTCTTCATTGTGGGTATAGGAAAAAAGTACTTTTACTTACAGACTAATAAAAACGCTACATATACGTATACTCAGGCTCGTACGTAACATCGTTTGTTTTTATTTTTGGAACTGCTGTTCTGTTGGAAATGGTGTTACCTACTTACAGATATTCAAATCAACATGTTCCATTGACTTCCCATTCGACTTGCAGACCTGTTATATAAGAAAATATTCCAAAAGAAAATAGAAAATGTATTTACTGTAACATGAATGTTTTAGAAAACGAATACCACTTCTTATTAGTATGCCCCAAATATAAAGACATAAGAAAACAATACCTGAAACCGTATTATTGCCACTGGCCAACATTGAACAAATTTGAAAGCCTAATGACAGCAAAATCCCCGAAAGTGTTAAATAATTTATCAAAATATATATACACCGCGCTTAAAATAAGATCGACAGTACACTAATACACTCACTTTCTGTAAATTTCGTAAAATATTTAGTTACACTAAAATATAAACCATATCTATACGTTATGTTAATACTATAGATAACATCAAGTATTAATTGAATTTTCAGTACCATTAATAAATTTTCTAATATTTTATGTTAACTTTGCAATGTACTAAGCAACTTTTGAATGTTATATATCTCCATTTTCATATATGGTAACACAAAATATACCCACTTGTGTATGTTTTATATACATTAGCTAGTATAATACATTTGAACAAATGTTTACTGATATTAATATATTTCAGTATTTAATGTTATTGACACTTGGGTATGCTTTGTATACATTAGCTAGTCTAATACATTTCAATAAATGTTTACTGACATTAATACATTTCAATATTTAATGTTAAATATTATCTGACCTGAATTATTGTATGGATATTAATATTGTTCAATATTTAATGTCAAATGTTAAACGATAGAAATTCTTGTATTATTATTAATACTGCATTTGCCATTTACACTTCTTGTACTTCCCAAAACATTAACCATGTCTTCTTCTTTTTTTTCTCGCAACTATATTTGTTGTATAGGCTATAAATTTGCAATGTGCTGTTTTATGCCTAATAAAGATGTTATGTTATGTTATGTTATATAAGTGTACAAACTTGGAGTTATACGATTCGACAGGCAAAGCTATATATTAACAAATGCATTAAAGTCTTCCAAACACTTATTGTATAATGTATCTTCAATTTTTCCACAAATGAAACCCTTCATTGTTTGCATGTTGAAACAAATATGTTTTATTCCACATCAAATGTAACCGGAAAAGAAATGTTGTAACAACATATTTAAATCTGGTGGAATTACTAAACATTTTACCTACCTACTGTTTGAATGTTTGTGTTAATATATATATATTTTTCATTTAGGAAGTGACAGCCACTAAATAATATATATGCATATAATTATTTATATGAAAGATTATTTCTTTATTCCTGATATAATGGATGTTTATAGCATGTAATATTTGCTAGGTATATTATTGCCAGCGGATATAATGGTTCCCAAGGATTTAATCACGCCTATAACGAAGAAAACTCCGCATATACTATGAAAGTACATCGCGATAGAGGGGATGCCACAATTAATTTGCACTAAAATTGAAGCAAAAGCCTTTATACTTTCTGCTTTCAGTACTTTTACCAATATAGGTTCTGGCCATTTTGAATGCTTGTGTGTTTTTACTTCCAGCAAGTGCTGGTGAAAACAGTGTTCTTGGCTTCTGCCGTGTTCCTTACAATTGTTTTCGAGACTCTGCCACAGAATTCGGAACGCGTCACTATAATAACAACTGTCCTTGTCATGCAGACACATGTCAGTACATTTATAACGACACTTGCGCTAGTTCTCCTACGGCTAAAAAGCTTCGAGAATGTTGAAGTTCCAGGTACAATCGTCAGAATCATGAGGGAAGAAAAGAAGAAACCGCGAGAAATGTTAATTTCAAATGGATCGACGAGTTAACTTCATTGACTTCGTTTTCTTCACATTTTTTTGCCATTTTCTGTTCTTTACAATCGCTGTGAGTCTAGCCTTAGCACTATCAAAAGGTTATGCTTTGAATAAAGAAAGGAACTCTGGAATACTGGCTTCAGCTGGCACGTTGACAATCAAGACCATAATTCTGAAAACTATAACAGTTATGATTACTATGGAATCTGCAACTATGACTGGAATTCGGAAAACGACTACAGTCTTTATTACTAAATGTATGAATGTATGTAACCTTTATAACTTTACATCGATATTTATTCAACGTTGAACTATACTCCGGAGATGTCGAAGAAGTGTGATAGTAAGCTATTGAACGTATAAAACCTTCTGTATATTAAGAGTGTGTTTGCTATTTTCAGATACATGTAAACGTTATATGTAGCATAACATAAACTCAATATCTGTTTTCCGATATGAACAAGAGGAAAGCATACGGTAATTTGACAAGAGCGTCTGCCAAAAAACAACAACAACAACAGTGAAAAGTAATAACAGTAATGGTATGCGCTGCCATGATAGTTTATGTCGGATATTAGCGCAATTACATCGGTCGATATTGTGTTTTGTGGGTAGCCACATATCGTAACAGGATCTTATATACATCAATTTTAATTTTAAGTTTTAAATTGACGAAATGCAGTTTTAGTAACTTTGAAACGGACTGACAAAGGTCTTCTGTCTGGTTTACATCAGTCACACGATGATCAGTTTACACTATTTGCATAATGACACAACTTCCTTCTGTGGAAAACTTGAATAAGGCTTACCTTAAACAAAAATAGCGAATAGCTTTTTTATTATGTAGAGTTTGACGAAGCTGGAATGAGGATCTTATCACCTTGAAATTGTTGTTGCCTATTTGGAGAACAGTTACATTGTTTGCCTATAGGAAGGCATATCAAATTACGTATTTCAGTAAGTATTAAGTGCAATGGTTTGAATTATTTTATGATAACCTAGCATTTTATAATGTGTTTACGTAGATTGTATCACCTAGTGGATATTGCAAAAGTACAAATTAATGTGAACGTGCTTGTTCTTAAACCAACATGATAAATCAGTTATATGAATAATGCAACTGCGACCCCACTTCACTATACATCTATAATTAAAGCTACTTGTGGCAGTATTATACATTATTATATAATACATAATGTGTTCAACAAATATCCGTATGACGAGCAAACCAATTCAACTATTATACTATTTTAAAACAACCTATGTTGTGTTTTATTTAACGTGATTATTTAATTGCGCGAGACAATATTTTTTTCTCTATTTATTCACACGTGATCAAAACCTAGTTACTAAATGTATTTTCATACTTCCTACCCTTTGACAAAAAATGACCATAAAACAATTTACGAGAATCTTATAATTTTCTGCGTTGAAACCCAGGCATATTGCTCGTATGTTTGCTCGAAACATTGGCATGTACGTTATGTGTACTACTGGCTAACATTGGAACGTACGTTATGTGTACTACTGGCTAACATTGGAATGTACGTTATGTGTACTACTGGCTAACATTGGAACGTACGTTATGTGTACTACTGGCTAACATTGGAATGTACGTTATGTGTACTACTGGCTAACATTGGAACGTACGTTATGTGTACTACTGGCTAACATTGGAACGTACGTTATGTGTACTACTGGCTAACATTGGAACGTACGTTATGTGTACTACTGGCTAACATTGGAACGTACGCTATGTGTACTACTGGCTAACATTGGAACGTACGTTATGTGTACTACTGGCTAACATTGGAATGTACGTTATGTGTACTACTGGCTAACATTGGAATGTACGTTATGTGTACTACTGGCTAACATTGGAACGTACGTTATGTGTACTACTGGCTAACATTGGAATGTACGTTATGTGTACTACTGGCTAACATTGGAACGTACGCTATGTGTACTACTGGCTAACATTGGAACGTACGTTATGTGTACTACTGGCTAACATTGGAATGTACGTTATGTGTACTACTGGCTAACATTGGAACGTACGTTATGTGTACTACTGGCTAACATTGGAACGTACGTTATGTGTACTACTGGCTAACATTGGAACGTACGTTATGTGTACTACTGGCTAACATTGGAACGTACGCTATGTGTACTACTGGCTAACATTGGAACGTACGTTATGTGTACTACTGGCTAACATTGGAACGTACGCTATGTGTACTACTGGCTAACATTGGAACGTACGTTATGTGTACTACTGGCTAACATTGGAACGTACGTTATGTGTACTACTGGCTAACATTGGAAGGTACGTTATGTGTACTACTGGCTAACATTGGAACGTACGCTATGTGTACTACTGGCTAACATTGGAACGTACGTTATGTGTACTACTGGCTAACATTGGAACGTACGCTATGTGTACTACTGGCTAACATTGGAACGTACGTTATGTGTACTACTGGCTAACATTGGAACGTACGTTATGTGTACTACTGGCTAACATTGGAACGTACGTTATGTGTACTACTGGCTAACATTTTATAAGATGACATCAGCAAGCATCAACTCCTTTACAACGTATTATTGCATAGAAATGTGTCATTGATGTACGGTTTGTATACATTTCATGTGTAGCGCGTCTGTATTACGTTTCATATTCAAAAAGCACAGCTGTTAAAACTCAATCGCTTTGCATGGGACAAAAAATTGCCCCGTTAACGCTCCATTTCAATTACTTTATTTAGCACCACAAGGTACAATATGACAAAATAATCTCCCTAATTAATGATCGACAATGTGTGTAACAATTATCTTCAAAACCAATTGGTGTAATAATCGTTTCTTCAAAACCAATTGGTGTAATAACAGTATCTTCCAAACCAATTGCTGCAATAATAGTATCTTCAATGCCAAAAGTTGCATTATGGTATCGAAGCAACTACGTTATTTTAGCATCGTCGAAGCCTACCGGTGTATTATCGAAAGCAATGTATGCACCTGCCAAGAAAATACTTGATTTAGACGATACGTGTAATAAATAATATATAATATGTTCCCGTGCGGAAAATATCTCGTATTTCCAGTTATCTCAGAAGACGTCTTTTAATAAAGGTGATACCCTTTCCAGAGACATAAATAGGAACAACACAGTTTATAATAGTAAATACGTTGGTTAACGACACGGCTAACTATATATTTCATATAATACGAATGTTTAACACCGTCGCACTATGTTCTCTGTCATCATCATTCTTTTCCGTCAAGGCTACCATAAATGCATAGCGTTGCGTTGCCATACAAATTGAATATTATATCAGTGCGTGATTCTTCCCAATGCCCATCCCCTGCGGATTGCACGAATTTATCTATTACACCCCTGTGACTTTAAATTACCACCATGAATTTCATTCACAGTAAACACCCAACAGTTCATGATTTGCTTGCCGCGTATGTAACATTGCGGGATAGTTGTTTGCAATTGTAGCAGTCATTTTTCTAAAACATTTTTTTTTTGCAAACTACATATTTTGAACACTGTAATTCTTTCTTAACTACCAATGCAGCTGGGGTTTTGCATTACCATCATTTTACGTAACATAAACATACTTTTTTTACCACTTCCCAATTAGATTACAAATGAATAATCACTTTCTTCCAAAAATCAACTTTAATGTGCGTAAATGCAAACAAGTAAGGTCAATCACCTCTGCGGGTAAACGAAAAGACGAGATTTAAAATCGATCCATCGGAAGCTTTCACAGTCCTAATAAAATACTGGTGTGGGAGCGGGAGAGCTGAGGAGCAGTATAAATAACGGAGCATAAAGCACATATTTACAACAGAAGAAGTAACCAAGAAAAATATAAACAAACAAACAAATTGATGGCAGCAAAGTTAGAAACAATTATCTGCCCAATTTCTCAATATAAACTTTAGAAATTGAAAGAAATTAGCGAACAAAAAAAGATATCAGGTAATGCAAACGAGTAAGGTGTCAAATACGCGAAGTATACAGTTGCACGATAAAAGCATGGGATTTACTGTTAGATATCCACAGTTTCGAATATTATATTATAGCTTGTACATAAACATACACTATATTACTAAAGAACGCCTATCATAATTGGTCAAATGTGTCGAGACTCTTGAGTCTGCGACAATAAACGGACAATATATAAAAACAACACAAAATACCCTCACAGAAAACGTTTTTTGCGAGACTTTTAAATCAATAGTGTATACTAAGTAGCTATGTATAAATATTTATTGAGATACATGAATAGCCTAGATAAGAGGCTACATTGTTCTGGCACAGTGGATTATCTATGCTTGATTGGCTGATATAAAATCACGAAAAAAGCATGTAAAATACTAATAATAGAAGTTTGTGTTTGATGCTTCTGTGAACAGAAGTGTTTATCTAATGTTTAGATTGGATAAATTTAAGCCTTTAATAAAAAGGAGTCATATTTTCAATATAGAATGAATTTAGAGGAACATATTAAAATAATATTGTATTACATATATTGAGAGTTTAATACAAACTATTTTTGTGCAAGACACTCAAAATTATGACGTCGACATGTAAACGCAAAAGGACTAAACTCTCAGAATGCATGAACAGTTTTTTCCATTAATTTTTGTATTGAATACATGTCAAGAATATTTTTTATATTTAATCATTGTATGATATTGCCCCCCTTGTGCCCCTTTTCGTAAAAAATGGTCCCTTCCTTTAATTAAACATGGCCAAATGGAGAAACGTGTTTTGGTTTGGTTATTCTTAAGGCTTAGAGGCCAGGGAAGCTATCAACAAACAGCCAAGCGCCGAACCAACCAGGATGGCTGTGAATACAACAAACAGTACAGCGTCCAGAAAGTTGACGACTTCTTTCCATGTGTATTCTACGTCACATACAGACGACGCATCAGACATTTCACTCTCTGCATTGGTAATTTTTGCCACATTGTTTGGCGCAACCTTTGACCCTTTGGCACACGCTTTGCATTTCAGGCATCGCATAAACATTATCAGTAGGCGAGGAATAGCCGTCGTTTCATCGAAGCTGAACATTCGCAGGAGGGCCAACGCGAAGATCGTAATCAATGTGCTGCAAAGCGTCTGGATGATAAGAAAGATTGAAATCATTGCCACGGAGTCGGAATTCTTGGGCAACGTTGAAGATACAATTGTTAGGAAGACAGCGAACGCCAAGAACACCGTGATGGAGTAGCTGGCCTTCTCTCCGCTGTCCACAGGTAACAGGAAAACACAGATGTTCAGAATTGCCAGCGTTATTATAGGTAGTAGAACAGACAACATGAAGTACAGAGGTTTTCGTTTGATTGTCAGAGAGAAGCTGATTGTACTATCGTCGGAGTCTTCCTCTATTTTCCAACTCGAATTAACTATTTCCCAACCAGAATTCGGTTCATATTCGGTCATTTCGATTCCTTTTGATCCGCCGACCATAAATACCTGAAAATACATCGAGTACCAAAGCGATTGATATACATGTATTCAAGTAAACCGGTTCGTTAAAAATATTATAAGCTATCTATGTAAAGAGTTTCTTTCACAAAATGCACAATACCTCAGATTTAGAGTAACTCCATGCCTGAAACTTCAATTCGCAGGTCTGATAATCGAACGGGAAGTTAGTGATGTCGATTGAACAAGTGGATTCAAGCACCTTAAAATATAAAATACGTATAGTGTGTATGTTTGAATGAATGACATCATTTCGATTGTATGCAATTAAAGGTTCACATCAACTTTAACCATTCCTCTCAGATACGTGTCTGAAATGTATTTCATGCACATGAACCGAAAGGGAATATTACATGTATAAATATTAGCCAGCATATTCACATTCGTTGGTTATCTCATGCAGTAACGAAGTCAGTTATGTAATACAATTCATCAGTTGTTGTTGTTGTTGTTGTAGTTTTGTTGTTGTTTTTTATCAATTGCGCATCCATGAGTAATTCAAGCGAACACATCTTTATAAACGCATCACGGTAAATCCGAGGTCAAACACAACAAAATTGGACGCACCTGAAATGGGTTCCAATTAATTTCCCCGTCATTTCTGTTGAAAACATTGAGCGAGGGCTCACCGAGTTGCTTGTAATCCAGAATGGAATTCTTCAAGGCAATGTCGGGCTTCCATACCTCTCCCTGCAGATTGATTTCACGGGTTACACATTTATACACGCTTTTGTATACTATAATACCTCTTTTATACGAATTGCAATATGTTATAATCACATATCCGTTACAAGTTTTCACTAAAAGCAAGTTTAATGCACTTCAAGTTTAAACTGTTACTAGAATTATAGAATCTACCGGTATTTTATAATATACTTAACTTCCATTGGTTTACTTGTATTGATTTAAGTATAATTTTGTTTTAGTTTGATGTTTGCGCCCAGTTTTAGAGGGGTGTTTACCTGTGGCCAGTAGGAGTAGTCGATACCACCGTAAGGGCCAGGGGCCCACGTTAAAAACACGTCATTCCAAATCAATGATAGGTATGCAGTTGTCTTCAACGTTTCTTGTGCTTCATTTAGTTCATTGATGGCCAAGAGATAGAGGTCAACGGTTATACCTGAGAAACAGCATTAACCAACGTTGATTTTATCAAAAGCTTGTTGCTATCTCTGCAACAAATTTTCATAGAAATAATGTCCCTATGACAGTAGTTACCTTGTATATTTAATAGCATTTATGTTGGCCTTTTATATTTAGTAAACATGCTAAATCATTACGAAGATTTGACTTACATTTAGGAAAACAAGTGTATTACAATTATTGTGCTTAAGAGTGTATGGTCTCTATGAGATACAGTTAAGGTTAACATAAACATGCTCCGGAAACTTACGAATGAAATACATTAACAGTGTTTTTGTTTTTAAATATGCGTTTGATTTAAAACCGTAATTTATAATTAAAACCACAGTCATTGTATGTTCAACGGGGTATCTGAGTATTTGCAGGACTTGCACAATATCAAAACTCGATGATCTCTGTAAATTTATTTGTTGTTTTTTTTTTGTCTGGTAACATTGACCGGGCACATTGGAATATTCAATGACCGTTACTCGGTCAATACTGTCATTAGTCCCCGAAGTATATCGAGCCTTTAAACTCAATTTCCTAGCAGAGTTGTCTTTCCTAGCAGAGTTGTCTTTCGTTGCTCTCATCACACCTCTGCAATGGGCTCAATGACAAGAATCTTGTCAAATCAGAAAAACGTGTATTTACTGCACATTGAAGTTGATTTTTAGGACCATACGCATAGAAATAAAGAATAAATAGCTTTTAAAGGATCATAAATGGGGAAAAACCTTTTTCCTATTATTGGAATTATTTCCATGCCCATTTACGCAGATGGATTCAGTTCTCATATGTAAAAACAATGGACAGCGTGGGTGGTATGTGTCTGTAATGTAAACGCAGTGCTAATTTGCACACGTTCCATGTTTTTCATAAAACATGTGCTTCTAACAGTACTATAAAATGTCAAAAAATTTGACAAGTCATTTTGAGGGCAGTCTATGTATGCATTATGTTGCACAGATTTGAAGTTTGAAATATATAGTACTCTCAACAATTTACAAACACAAAATCACTTGGTCAGTTTCTGTCCACTAACAAGTAAATTAAATGTGCACAGTAAAATCATGTAGCTTTGTTAAAAAATTACCTATGTTTTCTCAATTTGTTGAACAAAATTAATTAATGTCTTAATTCAATGAGGATACCACACTAGCATAGGTTAATCAGACGATCCTCGGAATTGATATACTTAACTGACCAAAATGACGGGATTTCTCCATGCAAAATCATGCATGGGAACTACATTCCTTTTACTGGAAGCTAGGACACCAAATGTCTTTAAATGTTATGATCATATGACTAAAACCTTGTGAATTGCATGGTACTACTTTCCGAGCCAACTACAGAGTTGAACGGAATGTAGCCGGTGAGCAAGAGATGGATATTTAGTTATTTAAACTATGTGCCTCATTATAATTTATAGAGCAATGATCGGCATTTCCTCATATTAAAACCAAAAAATATTGCCACGTGTACTTTTGATGACATTTCTGAAAAAAAGTATGTATCAGCGAGTTGGATACATTTTACAATATATATATTCATTTCATTTTAGAATATGTTTAAGTAAGGTATTCTGTAACTAACCCGTGGCAAAAAGGTTTAAATCAGAAACAAATAAATAAGTTCAGAATAAAAGTACATATCTGGCCGAGGTTCAAACACACCAACCTTTCCGACCAGTCTACACGTTTACCTCTAGACTAACTAATCGTTTTGGTTTTATTCCCGTAAACTACCGAAGGTATTCACGAAAGTGAATGGGTGCCAGGTCAATGCTGCCACACAGTTCTCATGTTCGCTAACTTGATAAACAATGTAGCACAAACCTAAAGCAACCATAACACTTACTATATTTGATCGATAAGTAGTTTCGAATGTACAGTAAATAAATCCCACGTTTTTGATAGACGGTGGTTTTATTTTATCTCAATATTATGAAAAAAACAAACACTATAAATCTACTTTAATTTAAGATTTGACCACGAATAAATAAACGGTAGTATACGTATAATAACAGAACAATGCAATCCTGTGTTCGGCAGCTAACTTTCCACCTTTGCTTTACAGCGATCATGCGACATTTTAACTGTTATAATCCGCTAATCTCGAACTGTGAAATTTCATTGACACGCGATGTTTGGACGATACGTATCGTCCAAATTTCGTGTGTCTATGAATTGTACACAGCGATAATTATCGCCCAAATCTCGCATCGTTGCGGTCTGGTACACAGCGATAATAATCGCCCAAATCTCGCGTCGTCGCATCTTCGCCCCAGGACAATATGCAAGAGATGGTAAGAACTTTCGCACCGATATTTATTTTTAACCACGCACCGCTTGACAGATTTAATCTTTATACTAATTGGGTTCTTTTAAGATATGTCAAATACGACCGTATAATCAATATCTAGCGTCATGTGCCATTGTTTTTTCTGTTATGCAAAGAAAACAATTGATTAGTGTAAACGGTGTCAGTACAGGAATGTCATTCGGTAAACAATTAATCCGGTGACGACGATGCGTTAACGCGTGATTGGGCGGTAATTGTCGCTGTGTACAATTTCACAGACGCGCGAAATTTCGTGTCCACGTTTGTCAAAGTGCGAGATTTGCTGAACATAAAAAATCAAAGTGTCGCGTTGTCGCATCGTCGCCGTCTTGTACAGAGCGAAATGTTAACTAGCGGAATCAGGATTCCGTACAGAACTCCTTAAGCATTCTTTTTTAAATGTCCCGATTTGTCTTTAAAAAAGTCTGTTGAACAAAACAGTTATATTCGGAAAATGTATACGTAGTGAATTGTAATCACTAATGACTGTCGTTTAACATCTGTTTCATTGTAAGAAATATTTAATCCAACAATGTATCACATTTGCGTCATTGTAATTATGACTTAAGTATTAACAAATAATAATATTTTAATTATACTGATTGGTGCCGACTGGTCATCAGTGGGTCGGATCCTGTAGTCGTAGGCGTCCGTGACGAACAGTTTGGTCCTCAGAGCCTTAGCGTTCGCTCCGGTTTGACATGTCACATGATGCGCCTTACCAATCAAAATCAACACAGCGAAAATGAGTTTAAGCATTCTCTGAAATATACGAATATGCGCGTCATGAAAAAAAGAACAGAATACGGGTAATATTATATTATATTATATCGTATTATATCGTATTATATCATATTATATGATAGTATATTATAATATGTTATAATATATTATAGTATATTATAAAATATTATAAAATATTATAAAATATTATATTATATTATATTATATTATATTATATTATATTATATTATATTATATTATATTATATTATATTATGTTATATTATATTATATTATATTATATTATAAACATATCAAGACGAACCTCTGACGATAAAACTTGTTTGATTAAATGTTATGCGCGTTGTAATTGATTGCTAACAAGCTATCCCGAACTAAGTAGAGAATCGGTTCGCAGCATGAAATCACGGATCTCGCATCAAACCACTTCAGTTAAACGGACTTTTAACAAACAAAATGATAAAAGATTACACATGGGAATTATCTGCTCAATATCCATTATTATATATCTATTAATATCCTCCAATCTTATTAGCTTATTTAACAGCGTTCTGTCCAATACGGGAATATATTTGGACGAGTTCATAGCTGACATACCGTACTGGACGAGTTCATAGCTGACATACCGTACTGGACGAGTTCATAGCTGACATACCATACTGGACGAGCCGATTGGCGAGTGTAATGTGAGAATGTCAGCTGAGTGCGAGTTCGAATATATCACAGTATTGTACAGAACGCTGTTAAATAGTCTTGTTATTATATGCATATTTATAATATTTACATTAAACCCTAAAGTCCGCGGAACAGTGCGCGCGCTCAAAATCACTCGAAACCAATCGGGCTTATGATCTGAAGAAATGTTTGGATTCACACAGTTTGGTTGTTTAAGAACGCAGACCGTTTCTTTGAGGATGCTGTGATTTAAAAATCGGCTGTCACAATTCATACGTATTGGTAACGTTACTACGGTGGCATAGATGTGACATGTACATGTTTTTATTTATGTCGTTCCCACGACATATTAAGTCGTGGGAACGAGATCTGATCTCGTTGGAACGACATAACTATGCCGTGGTAACGACATATTAAGTCGTGGGAACGACATATTAAGTCGTGGGAACGAGATAATTAACTCGTGGTAACGACATATTACGACGAGTTAATTATCTCGTTCCCACGACTTAACATGTCGTTCCCACGAGTTATTTATGTCGTTCCAACGAGAAAAAATCTTGTTCCCACGACTTAATATGTCGTTACCACGAGTTAATTATCTCGTTCCCACGACACAATATGTCGTTACCACGACATAATTATGTCGTTCCCACGAGATAAGATCTCGTTCCCGCGACTTAATATGTCGTGGGAACGACATAAATAAAAACATGCACATCTCACATATATACCACCGTACGTTACAAATATCGGAAACCTTTCTTTTCTTAATATGTTTATTTGATTTTTTTTAAATACTTACGCACTGCCTTTCTCCTAGCAAAGTATAAATCGTACTTGTAATTATTCAACAGAAACGCATCGAGCAGACCTGTAATACTTAATATACAACGTGAAAGGTAAATACAAAGTTTAAATCAAAATTTACTCTGAGAATAATCATGTTGTCCTATATACATCATTAATTATGTACTTGTTTTAATGATGTATGCTAACGTTTTGTTTTTTTCTGGATCAGGTATGAGAAATTTGTTTGAAACGCAATGCAGTCCTCACAAGCTAACCCGGGACGACACTTTCCTCCGCTTTTATGGTATTTTCTGTTTCGATGTAGTCTCTTCACTGTAGGCGAAAATTGTAGTCCCTGGACGACACTTAATTTTACGCACACGCATTAAGCCCGGGTTCTCCACGGCACGCCTCAATTAATTATTTTGTTATAAAATCTCATTCTTCTTTTGTATTATAACGTTCAATGAGTATTCGATGAACCGGTTATTCAGTAACTAAACAACAACCAAGCCAGCGACCAGTCTCAATAACTACAATATTAATATTGTTACACCATTAGAACGCCTTAATAAACCATAGAGAGTTACATATTAAATAACATTCTATTCAATATACTAGCGGCTTCAAACGATAAAATTAAATTTGAAATAACAGTCTATTAAATATGCAAACATACAAACACTATATTTAGCACAACAATCACATTTTCTTACGGCTTAAGCAGAGTGTTTTATGTGCGCTTACTATTGCAGAGTCTATATTCCGGAAATCACGAAAACCGCAAATTTGGACTCTTTATTTGCATACGTTACATTGTTGTTTAGTGCCGTTTATGAATGCTTCAAAGGCGTTAAGTAATTTCTAATATTCCCAGGCCCTTGATCAAAGTTCATACAGTTGCTTCTTGAAAAGACGGACATCGAACAATAGAAGCGTTTGTGCTCCTTATCAAAGGCAAGCGAACTTTTGTAATACACTGGAGGGATGTTCATACTTCATACTTGAATGTGTCAGTGCTTTATCAAACTCGCCACCACGCAGTGCTTAACAGTGATATCCTACGGGAATACAAACGCGAAAACACTAGATGTTGAACTGTCCAAACCTTTTACCGAAACAACGCACTTAAATGTACAAGTAATGAACTTTCTTGTAAGATCATTAATTTAAAGTATCGCGAATATTTGACAGTCCGGATAAACCGGTCGAATAATTTATTTATTTATCTGTATCTGACAGATTGATTGAAAACGAAATCGCATAAATTCACACCGATTTACAATTGTCTTCTAACTATATCAGTAGCAATTGTTATCTGTCTTCACTACCAGCATTACAATAGGATTGAAAACAAGGCGAAAAACGAATAATAACGCAACGAATGACTTGGAGATAATTGGCGGATAATTTGTGCGTCTACAGAATGGGGGTGCGTAGAAAGAAAGTAAAATTTCCTTTTGACTTAACAAAAAGCCAGGCCGATGATTTGTACAGATTACGCTTCATGCGTCGAAGCGAACTGGAGCCTAATGTTCGCCATAATATGCGATCCAATGTGTGCCAAATGGGCCGACAGTTGGATATTTGGTTTAAAGAACAATTGTTTACTATAGGGTCTTTAAATCGGGAGCAAGAGAAGACATTTCGTTTGCACAAACAACTGAAGGCAGAGTTGAGAAAATCAAAACGACGTCAGTATGAACGCGAAAAGGAACTAATTCGCGAGAAACTGCGAGAGTTAAGGACGCTGACGCTGTGTAGGAAAGTAGTGCAAAGGTTCCGAGAAAATGTATTAAGGAATAAAATAATGCGCGGTGAAATTAGTCCTGATCATATGAGGAGCCCGAAAGGGAACGTGGATTTTCTTCGAGTGTCGGGAAATAAACATCTCATACACGGTTACCGAAACGTCGAACACGATGCACTTGACCATTTCCTTGAGATGAGTGAAAATGAGCAAGCTAACGAGGCGGCGAGTAGAAAACATAAACTTAGAGGGAAACTGTATAAAGGTAAGGCATCGCCACAAGCGACGGTGTATGGTCTAAGCGACGACCGGGAAGCTACGCCTGACGAGGGAAGAAGACTTTCCAATTGTATTCGTATAGCATCCAATAAGAAAGAAAAGGAAGTTAATGATGAGACGAACAGCAGCAATGGACATTACTGGGACGCAAGCGTCAATGAACAAGAAACAAATGAGGACAACGAAGAGGAGGAGGAGGAGGAAGAAGAAGAGGAGGAGGCGGATGAGGATGAGGGCACGAACCCCGGAGAGGAAGAGGTACAAGAGACGCCACCGAAAGTGGAAGGACTCGGTCAGAGACTGGTGTCTGCCCATGGGCCCCGGATGGATACCATACCGGAAGAAAGCGACGTGGAGATGGAAGTGGAAATGGAAGACGAGCGTGGTACGTATTGTGTTTCATATGCGAATAGAATTACATTGTACTGATTTGTTTGTCGCTGGTATCTTGACCATTAGTATTGAACAATATTAAAAACACACACAAACACGTGGTACTACTACAAGCAATCTTGTGATAACAGGATTTCAGCTTTGGGGCTAAGATATATAGGTTGACTTTTCTGATCAATTTCAAGCAATTTTATGAAAACCAACCTAAACGTACCAAGTATAACTTTTTACCTGGGGGGGGGGGGGGTTGACCTTAAAACTTCGCTGACGTTGCAAGCAACTGCAAGCACATAACTCTAAGTTACTTGCGATTTTCTGTCCAATTCCTTATAGAATTCTAAAGTTACTTCATCGTTTTATTTAACAATAAAAACAAAAGGCACACATTCTCTTCAGAAATTAGCAAATATCATTGGAAATGTGTGTATATATAACTAGTTATTATTAAAATTGTTGGTTTCGTGGAATTGTTGAGAAAAAAACACTATAGTTTGAGGCACATGAATTTCCAATCGAGAAATGATCATGTAAGATAATACTTCCGAAAAAATTACACTTCATACTACCTGTGAAAAAAATACGTATTTTTGGAGTTAATGAGTCCGGATAACATCCAGAATATACTTTAAAAAGGGGAGACCACTCCAGTGATTTCAAACTGAGAAATTGTCAAGACATATATAAGTCTCCAGAAAAAGGCATTAAAAAAAAAATTATATAAAGAATACGTGTATAGTTGGTTCTACATTTTGTGTGGTAAAATTTGTACGAACAACACACTTTTTTAACAAAGGGAGACCACTCCAGCAATTTCGAACCCCCGTAAATTCACGGGTTCTGTTTTAAAGAACAAATGATAAATTATATAAGGTCAAAGGATTACACCAAACCCAAATACTGGATATTATATTTCCCATCGACCCTTAAGAGCGCCCTCTTAAACAGGTTTACATTCGAACTATTTATTTAACGTTAGCATATTTGAACAGTGGTCCGAGAACAATGCGATACAGAGTATCAATCTGGAGGGCCATCATATCGTTTTAAACTTCTTGTTGACTCATTGTTAAGAATGATAACAGATGCATTGAAATCCGTGTTTTTGTAAACATGTCCTAGACGGTCTCGATGAATATGCGCAGTGGTAGAAGCTTTTTTTCGGTGTTCCTTTTTGCATAAGGTAGCTGCGATTTTAACTGAGAGTTTGACTGAGTTGGACGTGTCTTTATACTCTTCGTTAAGGGGATTGAGATCCTGTTTTGGTGTGTGATAAAAGTGATATACTTTCGCTCGTTTGTTCAAATTCAACACATATAACGTGCTGCAGTAACAAAAGGTATAGAATGTGATTAAGTGGAACTTATCTAACTGTTATGCTGTTTAGACACTACAATATTATCAATTTAAAGTATTGTTTTTCTTTAAACCAGTCGCAATCATCAGATCATCCAAATCATCAGTTGCAGATTTGTCTATGCAATAATTTAAACAAGGTATTAGGCGCAGAGTAGTTCGACAGATGGTGATCTGAACAAACATTAAACAATATAAGGCGTGTCGTGGTAAACCCGGGCTTAATGCATGTGCGTAAAGTGTCGTCCCGGATTAGCCTGTGCAGTCCGCACAGGCTAATCCGGGACGACACTTTACGCCTACAGTGGATTTATGTTTAGAAGAAACTTTCTTGAAACAGAAAATACCATAAAAGCGGAAAGTGCCGTCCGGATTAGCCTGTGCGGACTACACAGGCTAATCCGGGACGACACTTAACGCACATGCATTAAGCCCGGTTTCTTCAAGACACGCCTCAATTATAGTTGGAAGCACGGCTGAACTTATTTCTAAATTTCATGACAAGGCCTATAGCGTGTAAAGTGAATGTAATTTAAGGAATCATATTTCTGTTTTAATAGCATTCATTGTATTCAGATCAAATGATATGTTTTACTGTTTTAGAAACAAATAATCTGAGTACTCGACTTTGCATAAATCACCTGAACCGAAGCAGCTCAAAGTGGAACGTCTTTGACGTCAGCGAGCGCGTGCCGCTGCTACCGGAAGTGACCGGCTCGCAAGCGTCTCTCGTGCAAAGACCGCATCCGGAAACCTTCGAAAAGGAAACTCAAACATCGGTTAGTAGGCAATTTATTATGTTCCGAATGAAAATGTAGAGTTAAAAGATTCGATGGCAACGCTTAAAATGCGAAACCTTACCCAGTTCGTGTGAATCAATAAATTACAGACAATTAAAATTAGCGCCTCTCAATAGTGTTATAGGTAAGTCGGGGTAATTCGTAAGTCGGAGTAACTTCGAATAACATTCTTACAAATGTTTTACATTATTCAGCGTATTATTACGTCAAATATACACAATCTGTTTTATCAATAACATAATAAACAATAAAAAATATCTTTAAAAAAGATATTCGGCGTATGTTGTAAATGTTTGTAAAGAATGTAAATTGAATATCCCACATGAATAATTAAAACTGATGCATATGTTGATTTGGTTCATAAGCGAACAATTTCATTTCTTCATAGATCGTTATTCTTCACTCATTTAATATTATTTTTCGATATTATTAAAAGAAAATAAATAAGTAAATTTTCATCATCTAATAGCGAACTGATATTTTCATATGGCTAGCTCCTAAAAAGTAGTATGAAATGTTTCTATATGTGAAATAAATAAAAAGAATATCATTTTTAAATGTCAAAGCAATGCACTGATGAACTGCCCCATGTTTTAAATCAGCTCCACTCGAATAACCCAATTAAGTCAGACTCATCTGCTGATCAACGTCAGTATGTTTATCTATTCAAGGTACAACTAAGCATTTAACAATTACAACGAAATTTGAAGCGTTTTTCATGATTAAATTATTTTAGTATACAATGCATTTATTCATAGTCTATATAAAAATAATGTTGATTTGTAGATTGAAAAGCCTCTACACGAGAATTTGGTAGAAACATCAGTATTTCACAAGAAAAAACAATGATGCAGAGCATCATACGGCGCCGGGAAACTATGAAAAGTCCATATGTTTAAGAGATTTTAATTATGTAATGTCCGTTCAATTAACTGATCTTACCGTCTCATATTTCTCATCCGTGATTTTTTTAAATCTAAATAATGTATACAGTATTTGTCAGGATTATCAAAATTTAATAGAAGTTACATTGTTTCCAAGAAAATAATGACGAGAATGAATATGATCGTTTATCATATTTATTATGGATTAAGCCGTTATACTATGTGTGTCAAATAAAAACACACGTCAGTGAACATTCATCGCAGTTAAAGATGATGTTTTGACTTCATTTTGTGATAACAAAAACGTAAAGTTATATTTAACAGTGGCAAATTAGATTTAAATTCCTTTGGGAAAATACGTCTCGAGCATTTTTGTGTATAACTATTATAGTTTTAATGCATTCATAAAACGCACGTAAAGTAAAAATACTAAATGAAATTAAATTACTATGTCCTAAGCTTCCGCCAGTGTCTACTTATAGGAAGATACAAAATCTATTTATACATTGAATAGCCTCTACAGGAAAAGATAAGAGAAAATGCAATTCTAAATAATTCTTAATAAATAGATCTACCAACCGTTATTCAAATAAACATGCATGGTAAGTTTATAAATATAAGTAATTCTCCAATCATTATTAATCTTATTGTCTATCGTTCTCTGGATGCTTGTTAGAACGAATCAGTGTTGCTGACGCGTATACTATTTAAATAGGCGCAGGTTAGTCAGCGAGTGTATTCTATGGAATGTTGCCTATCGAATATGCGATATTAACAGGGGATTTTCCCAAAGTCATGTTACACGGCCTGTAAACACTGGCATGTAAATTGAAAATGAAAATTGAGCCAATGCAACTTCTGAGTAGGGAGCTCAGAACTGGAAATTAGTCAAAATGGTAAACAAAGTAAAGAGGTATGTCTTGATTTTTCCACATTGGCTCATTTTTGTTTCATTCACCTCCGAAAAGGTTTGGAGCCAATTTTATACAGGCCGTGGTGGGGATTTCTTTTAAACTAGAAGATGCAATGTTAGGATTTATTCATTCGGGACTACTGGCGGAAAATTTTCACAACATTTGATTGGATGTTGAGAAAGGTCAAAAGTTGGGTTAAACAGCTACGCCGAAAAAAAAGAACTATTATACCAAGCCAAAGAGTTGTATGTGTGAAGATCACTGCACGTTTATTATTTAATCACCCATTATTATTTCCAGCAGAAAATGCGTTTCTGCAGCTCTACTGGCTTTAAATGTTAAATGTCTGTTATTAGCCCCAGTGCCTAGCCGCTTTCGCATATTACAATTATAACAATTTCATAACTTTCAATTGGCGCGCTCGTGGGTTTGTTTTTGTAATTGTCAGTGAATTACCCAAAACCAGTATAATTAAATTTGACATTACAAGAATTATTTGTACACTATTGTAGTTCACACTTCAACAAAGAACAATTTGATTTACATGTTATATGCAATGCGGATATGGTAAATGGATATACAAAAAGGTAAATGAAACACGGGACCAGCGTATCAGTTCAACAAATATATTAAATGGAATTTGATAATTTAGTTTATGACTTACTTTTCAATCTCATTATTCTTATAAACAAAAGTTTATAAATCGATCATAAACATTATAATGAAATGAAATTGGTCATACTTATATTAATTATTTTATAGGACAAACCCAGCACCCAAGGCCGGAAGAAATTCTCTTATCTTCGAAAGAAAAGTCGCCGCCGCCACCACACACCGTCATCGCAGTCTACATCGTCAACACCGCCGTCGGGGCGCCGGAAGCTGGTAATTAAACTTCCAGGATCAATAACGAGGGAGGACTCCGCTAAATCTAATAGCGGGAACTTCGGGAGCGACGAGGAGGACACGAGCGACACGGATTTTGCTTACGGTTTCGAAAGTGAAACTTGGTATGAAAGCTCCAGCGATACCGATGACGTCACTTCCGATAATAACGATGACGTAACGACAGACGACAGAAAGAGACACTTAACCCCTGGTGATTATTCTCTCACATTGACGAAATATAAAACTACATTACACAGAAAGGCGGAGAACAATTGGTCATGTAAACCGACCTCGCATTCTTTGCCCGCAGTGACAAACATCTCAGCGGATTTACCAGACATAAACAATCATTTTCAAGTCAACCCTTTCTCATTTAAATTCAAAGAACGCAGTTTCTACATAAAGTCAAGCATATGCGAACGGGCGACGCACAGCGCTGGGGGTGAAAAGGCGCGTGCACGGACACCGCACAGTGCCGACGAGACGTCGTCGTCGTGTAGAACTTTCGCTGATACTATCAAAGAGATTCGCCACATGCACTCGGATAGCGGAAGACATAGTTTCGAGTCGGAACGCAGCAAACGCATAGCTGGTATAATGCACAATCACCCGAACATCGCCGTGTTCGGCCGCAAGGCGGACTCAGTCACCCGGGCGGAGTTACCGCCGCCGCCAAACACGCCGAACTATCGCAGACCGGCGCCGACGCCGAAACGGAAGCCTCGTACTCACCTGAATCAGGTGCTAATGGCACAGAGGATGGAGAGAGAACGGGAACAGGTACGTTGTGTGCATCAGGACATGCGCACTCGTTCATTTATTAAAACATTTAAGACAAATTTCGAGGGTTAAGCGTGAAACTGTTGTATCTGAGAAATTTGATGCAGATACAACAGTTTCACGCTCAATACGTTACACTACAGCATTTAGCATCGATGAATGGGGAGAAGCGGAATGGGTCGAACGTGGGTATCCGGCGATGGTGCAACGGTAATCTGATATAGAATTAACCAGTTTATGTATCCTCACATTTTGTTCGCACTTCATGAGACATAATTTATATCGTCTTATGATGATATATTACGTGAAAACATAATGTTAAAGAATTAAACTGATAAAGTTATTTAGTTAACGCGACAATAGAACATAGAATATAGAATGTACGGTATAACTGCAAGTTTTCTCCCAGTTATTGAGATAATCCTAATTCTAGGAACGGATTCACGAAATCGTCACGAGCGAGCCAGTTCAGAAATACGAGCGCACAAAGAGCGGTAAAATCAAGCCTTTCGGATCACCACGTGTCAACACGCACGAGGTGCCGTCTTTGAAGGAACAATACTACAGGTATTTGACACGTGGTAAATAAACATAACACGTGGCGCATAAATATAACGAATGCATGGTCGCATGCATGGTCGCATGATATAAATAATATATCAATTACATAAACGAACAATAGGAATCCCTTAATTACTGGCAAGGTCCTCACAGCGGTTACCTCCCCATCGGTTAACGGTAACCACTGTCGCCACAATCAAAATACTTCCAGATCTTGGAAGGCAACCTCCGTGCAGAGATTTAAGTATGTCCGAGCATAGCTGGTTTAAATCCCTGCCGTCACGAAGTTCCACGCGACCATAGGCAAACACTTGGCGCGAAATAAAATGGTGGACAAGCACATGATAAAAACGTGGACAACGTAAAATCCTTGCGTTGTTATGTTAACTTATTTTATTTATTTTTTGTTTTTCATTTTAACTCTTAATATATATATACCTGGACCAATAATGCAATGTGTCATTGTTATAAAAAACAATGATAAAATTTTGTACAAAATAAATCTTCAATCTCAAAATAATCGTCTCCCCTGAGTAGTTCCAAATTTCAAGTTTTTAACTCGTGGAGGCAGTGGTGACTGAGAAGAGTACCAACGGGGAAGTAACCACTGCGAGGAGTTTGCTTGGAAGGATTACGTGTTTGTGACTTTTACTTATTTAATGCAACTCAGTGCAATGGTCTACATAATTGGACTTATTATATATCGTTTGCAGTCAATAATGGAAACAGAAATATAAAATAACTAATTTAAACCATAAATAATATTTAGAAGATTTAAGTCGACCATCACCACGTGGTTTGTTAAGACGGCAGGGAATTGATTAGAGCTATGCTCGGAACCAGTCAAATCTCTGCGCGGAAGTTGGATTACTGGGTCAAAGTGACGGTTTTAGAACCACTCTGATCACATCGGCCACTTCAGACAAGCGGATAGGCCGAGTGGTTACGATTGTTTTAGAACATGTCACTTTGGTAAAACTTTGAATAAACATGTTGTCTGTTCTAATATATATATGTACATGTCTTATTAGATATTATTATAATCGCACAGTAATCAGCACATGTAATATTCGCTGATGAGAATTTTGTTTTAAAAGACGAATAGACATAGAAAGCAATTCAAACCAATCTTTTCAACTTTTTTCAGAGACAAACTGTTAAAGCAGGAGCGGGACTCCATTCTTAAACACAACGTGAAAATGAAGCGATTTATCGACATGTTTAACAAAGGTACTGGCGTTATCTATTGCACAATAACACACGCACAGGGAAGTCTAGTTCTGAACGTATATAAACGCCTTTCCCAGTTCCGCCACCATTATTTATTCTCCACTATATTGCCACGATATTGATCACATATTTGTATTCGTGTACATTATAAGTAACAGTAGTATTTTTGAAATTACATTTCAGTTAAAAAGGCATCAAATCATAAAACGGATTGATTGTTTATTATTATATGCACACTAGCTACTTGCAGAAAGAGTTTACATATCTTTTATATCATTTTTTTGCATACATTTAAATAGTTGATCATATCCTATGAATCGGCTTTTTTCGGCTTTTAACAAAATTCTTGTGCGAATCAAAATCAATGCATGTTATAAATAATTAATATTAATTATTAATTAATTAATAATTGATTAAAATTAATAATAATAATTTATTTTAAATATATGTATACGAATATCATTTTACAAACCTGTGCACACATGGCTGATCTTTAATGAGCACTTTCTTTGTAAAATGTATGTTGAATGTGTTCGTAGTTATATATACGATACAACGATTTCGTAAATTGTATTGGTGTGTTATTTTTATTTTTATATTTATCAAGCACTGACCGTACTGTACGGGGCAAATTTTCTGAATTATTTGCACGAGTTACTTCCCTTCTTTAATATGTATCGGTAATAGAATGCAGTTTTTACCTTTCGCGAATAGGAATAGAAAAGTATTTTGTACATATTTAAGGCTATATTATAGTCATGCTGTTTTGAATAATAGCAATTCAATACTAGCCATTAAACCTACTATACACTACATAAATTTAATTGGTATTTTACATATTAATTATATTATAAAAATCAAAACAAGTAACGTCTGTTAGATGGTTTAATTATCTAAATATTGTAGATACCCAATTACCAATTGATAATTAATGTCTCAAAATTTTAAACCCTGACTTGCACCCGTCTTTTATTTTTTAAAAGGGTATTTACATACTCCGCTTATCAAGGCACTCCATATGTATATTATTCTGCTTTCAATGTTCTTTTTAGTGAATTCGGTTCGTATCTGTTGAAGGGAAGTAACTCACACACGGTGAAATTTTTGGTTGTATAGTCAAGGGAAGTAACTCTTGACATTCACAGGTCTGAAATAACCGGTGATTCAGGGTGTCTAACATGTATGTCGTATATGATTTCATAGACTCATTCCTGACACAGAGCGGTTTCAAACTGGAAAGAGGACAAGTAGGTTGCACTCTACCATATGGTGTAGCTGTCGACACTCATTACACCTTTTCATCTAGTCGTGTTGGTCAAATGAATTAACCGCTGGCTCATGATATGCCGACTTAAAATTGACACTATGAACGTTCTATTAAAATGAGTATGATTTTTATTATTAATTAAACAAATCGAGTGACTACATTGTAAGCTTATTCAATCACAATATGTTTAATTATTATGCATAACAAAGAACGCGTTAATTTTTTAAAATATAAATTACTTGTTTTGACGAAGATTTCAAATCATTTTATTAGACTATGCAATTTACACCATGCATTTAATATGGAAAATAATAAATGCATTTAAATCATCATCATCATCATCATCATCATCATCAGCAGCAGCAGCAGCAGCAACATCATCATCATCATCATCATCATCATCATCATCATCAACATCATCATCATCATCATCATCATCATCATCAGCAACAAACCACAATAACAACAAACAACAACAAATAAACACAACAGTTACAAATCTTCATTTTATTAACACATTCATTTGGATTCTAATATGACGTACTTAGTAATAAATGTCTTAGAAATACATATACTTGCGCAGTGCCTAAATCCGCCACTTGCCTAAATCCGCCACCCCATCCGAATAAGCGTTTTTTTTTACCGGCGATTTCTATTTTGTTGATCTCGATCAATCATATACTTCCCTTAACAACGCTGATGAGTTTTCATCTTGATTTGTGCATAAATGAATATTTTATCCAATTATTTTGTACATAACCCCTAAATGCAAACAAGCTGCATGCGGGGAATCTATTTCATCTGCGCATGCGCAATTTTGAAGCCCCGCATGGTGTCCATGATAAAATTAAATTATTGTGTTTTAATATTATGTCTATGGGAGCATGTGCAGCATAAAAATAACCATTATTCATTAGCATTAAATACAATAAAATGCGGAAAGAACTGCATATTAAGAGCGAAAATGTCTCGCTACTCAAAACCCTCATTATTTGTCCCACGTCCACGCAGGGCCTCAGTCTCAGAGCTATTTTTAGAATACAAATGAGTATTTGAAGAAATTGAAACATTGAATTAACAACACACAACGAGATGCTTTATATAGAAAATTAAATAAGAACAATAGTCAAATGTGGAATAAGAATGTCACGGTTCCTGATCTACGATTTTCACCAAGCAACCGTATTATTTTAAACACTAGAAAATGAACCCTTAAGAAACAAAAGTGGGAGTTTTGTCAAAAGAAGTCAATATAAGTTGCTTTGAAAACAGAATTCATAAAAGAATATTATTTTCGAGCAATTTGAACATTTCAAAGAGGGGTGGCGGATTTAGGCACTCCAACGCTCATTTTTTTTACACTGTTTAGGCCTTCAATTTTAATAGATATTTTTCATTTGCCAAGTATTTGAAATGTAACCATAACACGCCAGTAAATGCACATCAAACCTAACTTGATCTATGTGAATTTTTATGTTAATCGGTAAACAACTTTTGAAAATATCTTAAAAATACCCCCCAAATGTGGCGGATTTTGGCACTGCACCAGTAAATATTATTCACTCTCTATTCAAATACGATGGAGGTTTCTCATTCCTTCTACTTAGTATGGTGCCAAATAATGAATCGACAGCTACACGCACCCTAGTCACTGTAGTCTTGCTTTGTTTGGTTTGGTTTATTAAATAGAGGTTGATAAAACAGGAGAAGAGAGGCTCGTATTTCACGCGTGTCTGGATATTGTTACAACTTCCCGATTGTACTGTATTGTTAATCGAAAACAGACTGTGGTATAACACGTTTCTTCTAAGAAAAATGTTAATTTTGTATTTCTGGTCTCGTTTCTTCTTAGAAACATGTTATTTTGTATTTCTGGTCTCGCTTCTTCTTAGAAAATGTTAATTATGTAATTCGGGTATCTTAATAGTTTGCACATGGAAATGCAATCATTTCTTATAATCGCGTTAATTATGGAAATGCTATCATTTCTTATAATCGCGTTAATTATGAAAATGCTATCATTTCTTATAATCGCGTTAATTATGGAAATGCGATCATTTCTTATAATCGCGATAATTATGGAAATGCTATCATTTCTTATAATCGCGTTAATTATGTAATTCGGGTATCTTAATAGTTTGCACATGGAAATGCTATCATTTCTTATAATCGCGTTAATTATGGAAATGCTATCATTTCTTATAATCGCGTTAATTATGGAAATGCTATCATTTCTTATAATCGCGTTAATTATGGAAATGCTATCATTTCTTATAATCGCGTTAATTATGTAAACCGGACTCCATTGTCATGCCGGTGTATGCATATTTTATCATCTATAAACTCTCACAAAAATTGCAAGTATGTATAACTGTCAACTGTTTATTTGTACATATTTAGGCAGAATTTATAATTATGATTTATGAGAACATTGTTAGCCATTTAATGAACTTTAAATATTAAGAACTCTTTATTTGTCATTGTAATGTTGAAAGTGTAATATTAGTTTACGCTTTTAGGGACTCGGCTATTAATAATTATTTAATTATCTAATTTACCGATTTTAAATATTATGCGATTCTTGTGGATTTTTTTCATTTAGCGGTTAGTGGGTTTAATGTTATAAAGCTTTTAAAATCCACTAAATGTGTAGCTCTATGTGTTGTCTGTCAGAATATGTGTGAGCTGTCGAGAAGTTTTTTTATTTATGTATACATATGTTAATAGGTTTAATTATATATGAGGCGTGTCGTGGGAAACACGGGCTTCATGTATGTGTGTAAAGTGTCGTCCCAGATTAGCCTGTGCAGTGCGCACAAGCTAATCCAGGACGGCACTTTCCGTCTACCGTGGATTTATGTTTAGAAGAGACTTCCTTGAAACAGAAAATACCATAAAAGCGGAAAATGCCGTCCTGGTTTTAGCCTGTTCGGACTGCACAGGCTGATCCGGGATGACATTTTACGCACATGCATAAAGCCAGGGTTTCCCAGACAAGCCTCATATAACTATTTTATAATATTAATCAGTGTAAGTATTAGGAGCATGCATTCCATTTGTAAACTTTACACTTCATCAGCCTCAGTACCGCCATGTGGTTCGCATAAAACAGTAATAACACAACTATTCGCATAATGCAGCAAACGTTTTATATTAATTATACAATTAATATACAATTATTTTCGAAACAATCAACCAATCATAGCTCTGTCGCAACTAGGGTGTAGTACGTTTAACATAGTAAAATCAAGGTCAATACATGTAGTATAGTTTCGTTGCGGCAGGTACATGTAATATATAACATCATCGTAGCCTATCAGTGCCGTTGACCATAGTCGCATCCAAATTGTTAATCATGAAAATGCATTCTCTGCCAAAAACAAAACAAAACAAACCCATAAAGCGCATTGTCCTGTAGTTTGCGGCATACTCACGGTCAATTGAATGCCTTATTTTTCAGAGCGTGATTCTTCCCAATTCCCGTCCTCTGCCGATCGTACGGCGCCTCGATATCCTGCCGATTCCAACGGTAGTTCCAGACAAACACTTGGGTAAAAGAATATGTTTGATCGATTTGGTTTGGAACCAACTTGACTTGGAACTAACGTTTGTGACTAACTTTACTTGGAACCATATTCTTTTGGGACCAAAGTAATTAGGAACTGATTTTTGAAACCATTTTGACTTTGAAATTGGACCGATTGGTTCAGCAAACATCTTGACTTAGGCCCACCTAGTTTTGGAGCTAACTTGACTCAAACCCGATTTGTTGTTCGACCAAATTGACTTGGTACATACTTGTTTTGAGACCAACTTAACCTGGAACTTCCACCGATTTTTTCCGACCATCTTGACTTAGGACCGATTTTTTTTGTTGTTGACCAACGTTACTTGGGACTGATTTGTTTAGTGACCATCTTGACTTTGGACGGATTTAATTTGCTATGTTCTATATGATAGATTTGATTTGCGCTGAACGTGACTTTGGAACTAAAGCCGAATTGTTTTCAAACCAACTTGACTAGGAACCAAATAGGTTCTAAGTTGACCTAAACAAATGAGCCCCATATCAATAATTTTGCATGACTTAGAACTTGACTTGGAACCAATCTGTTTTCCAACCATCTGGACTTAGAAACAAATTATTTAGCGAATCAACTTGAAACCGACTTTTTGACCGATTGTTCTTGGTATCGATTTGTTAATGGACTAACTTGACTGGAAATCGAATCATTTTAGGACTGATCGGTTTTGGACCGACAGGACTTGGGCCGAATTTATTTGGACCGATTAACTTGGACCGAATTGTTCAGCGAGGGAATGGGTTTTGGATTTATTTGTTTTTGGATTAATTTGACTATATATTTATTTGGCATAAACTTGACTTGGAACAGAATTGTTTTGGGACCAACTTGACTTGGGACAGAAATGTTCTGTGATCAAATTGACTTGGAACCGAATTGATTTGGAAACGAATTGTTCGGGACCAACTTGACTTGATACCTAATTGAATTGGATCGATTGGCTTTTGGATCGATTGATTACGGAACAAACTTGACTTGGTACCTAATTGTTTCGGAAAAATTAGTCTTTGAAAGAAGATTTTTGGGACAGACTGGCCTTTGATTGAATAGACTTGAGATCGATTCATTTTGGGTCCAATTTAATCTAATAGGTGTGTTTTGGGACCACTTTGACTTTGAACTGAATTGTTTTGGGACCGATTTCGAGCTGGGACCGATTTGTTTTGGGGCCAGCTTAACGGATGACGGAATTGTTTTGGGACCATCTTTACTTGGAACCAATTTGTTTTTAAACTTATTCGTTTAGGAACCTGTCTTTATGGCTTATGTTGCTTGTGGTATAGTTTATCTTGTGATAAGATTTACCTTGATTTACCTTGATCCAGATGGCCGTTCTGTGAGCTGGTTGCACGTAGTGGCCCAATTGAAATCATGCAGTCACACTTAAAACATGTGTGCCATGCGCAGACTGGATGTTACAATAGGTTCTACTGGCAGTTGAATTTACAGTCGTTCGTTTTCCAGCAAGTATTCGAGCTGCTCTTTAACTCGTTGACGGTTGTTGAGCAATAGTATCAAGACTATTCCAATTATTAACAGTTCTTTTCACAAATCTGTTTTGACCAAATCTAGTTCTGGTAAAATGTTTCTGAAGTTTATGTTTATGACCACGGTTATTCGAGACGGATAAAAGTAAGGAATCTAGTTTCACATTGTCAAAACTGTTCATGACCTTGAAAAGATAAAGGTTGTAAAGTTATCACGAAAACATATCGCGACTTACGGCGAGGTTTTGTCGCAAATATACATGAATATTTCAAAGGCTACTTTGCAATTTCTAACATTTATATTAATGCGGCCTTGTCAGGGCCTGGCGCATCCATTTGTCTTTTTGTCACATGTAACATAATGAAGTGACGTTGTTATAGAAACCAATTGGGTTGTACATTGTGCAGAAATATTTATCAGTTAAATTGCATACAATTCGCAAAATATAAATATTTTGAATACAACAATAAAACATAAAAAACGTAAACAACGACATGAAGAAAGAAATGACAACAAAAGAAATTAAACATCGAATAATTATTTTAACAAACAAAAGAATACCAGATTTGTGTGCATTATTTTTAACACTGAAATATTGAACTTCTTTCCAGCGGTTTGCTATTCAAAGTTCACAAATCGGACACGGATACAAGGCAGCTCGAGAGAAAAATAGTTCCAGCAGCAGATACGACCTCATTACGACTCCTCAAAGACTGTAGATACCTCCGCGAGTATAAACCAATCACAGACGAGGATAAAAAAACGTCAGAAAAAGTATCAAGTTGGGGCGGACGATCGACATTGAAACCATATAATGACAATTATATTGCAAACGTTAGACTTCGTTTAGAATAGGTGGTTAATTCCAGATTGTTAATAAACTTTTGCAAAACATAATGAGTAGAGTTTATTACTCCTATCTTTGTCAAGTAAAAACACAGCGGTAATTATAATTTATAAAAACATTTAACGCTATGGGTACATATATACATGCTATACAAATATTTCATGTTATTTTTATATTGAAATGTAAAATACAAACATGTAATGTCCATTATTTATTAGAACACACGTTTTCTTGCCATTGTATTAATAATCATAATAAATATTTTTTTTACGGTAAACTTTAATCATTGCCAATAAGTACTCAAAAACATTGTATATTATTGTTAATATGTTTGAAGATCGAAATCAAACAACATCGAAATCCTCGACATCACACTTTAAACGGGAACAGCCAAGTGACATTTTATTCGTATTGTCTAGTTTTGTTTAAACTTATTTATTTAAGCTCGATTCTGTTAAAAGTCTGAGGCTTATTGAGACACTCCCTAGTCCATTTCCTGGGTAGAGCCAGTACTTGTGTCTATTGAGAAAGATAATTCTATGGCTCCTCGAGAAGGGATCGAACTCACAACCTCCCGATCGCAAGATAGACACTGTATCTATGCCACCACTGCGACCTACAATTTTGTCTATCTAGTCCATCAAAAGCGCATACAATTAATTTTGTTATTTCCAAGCCTTCCCGCTGCAACAGGGAAATTTCTTCATAAGGTTCCGTTTCATTTCTCATGACTCTGTTGTTTGAAAGATTTCAGTTTAATTATAGACCTTTCGTTGACAATTTGTATGTATCATTATTGCGTAGGTGAGATTCATTTATTTCTCATGGCTTTGCCTAGTGTTCAACTTGGTTGTTGTATCGTGTTATGATGGCGCCATCTGTATTGTACTTGAGAGAGGACAATTGGCATGAGGACAAATCATGCTTTATAGTGCCTTACTTTTCATAAGGTGTTTAAATGTAGTTGCTGTAGTTGCTGTGTACATGCAGCAGAAAATACCATGGATTGCTGAATGGTGACCAAGTAATTTTCGTCTAGATTAGAACAACCTTCCACTATTTCCCAGACATCTAGTATAACGTTCTTTCGCCATATACAGTACGTGCCACGCGAAACCCGCAGAATTCGCGCTCTCGTGACGAGCCTTCGATCAATATTCGCGAAGCGATGTCACGAAAGTTCGCGACGATTCACGAAATTTAGCGGGCGGCCCAGCGCGAGATTTCGCGACGAATATGTCACGAAATTTCGTCGCGATTCGCGGCGATTTACAGGTATATGTGCATCACATGTTGTGTATACAGGCCATTAATGTGTTAACTTACGCGTCAATATAGCAAACAAACTAATCGTGGCATCTAAATTGTTTTTATTCATGTTTATGTATTTTGGGATTTATCTTCTTTTTTTCTAAGAGTCATTTAAAATTCCAGTTCACATCCCGAATAATAATGAAGCTACATATAGCCTACATAAGATAGAAGTACATAGCAATAGTTTATTCAGTCTTTTTATCATAATACTATAAGTTTTTTTTAAGATGGCAACAAATAACCAGTTCTCCGATTATTAAGGCGGTTAACTGGTAATACATTGAATATTCGATTATTCGCGTTCACAACGCGGGTGTTTGTTGAAGAAAATATAGATTCAAACAGTCTTCCTGTGTTGCTAATCCGCACTATCTTATCGCTAATCAGTGTCAATTACCGACCCGGAGGGATGTTGTGCGACAGTGGACTGAACTGCTATAGCGGTTCTTAATTGTTTAAAATGGTACGGGTCGTGAAAGCCTAAAGGGAGCAAACACCTCTTGCAACTATCTGTTTTTATTTGTCAATAAACACTGTATTGATTCTCAGTATTTGCGTTAAAACCCAAACAGTGAAACTATGCGTTAGAAGAGATTCTTGTCAATTTGCACATAATTATATTTGCGCTTTCATTCATCTTGATAATAAACTAGACTATAAATGTTGTTGTTGTTGTTGATATAATGTAGGAACGAAAACCGAGCATCCATTTAACGCCTTTTATCAACTAACTAAAATATATATTGTAGTATTGTATTACTTTTTATTACTGTTTCTTTTTATAATGTTTGTAAATCATGACCCGATACATTGAGATATAACTTAATTATTCTTACCAATAACTTTCCATAAAAAGTCGCACTAATTAAGTCATACTTGCATTACAGTTAGTACATTTATAATGAATGTCATTAATGTCGATCAATTATTAATGTTCCTTTTCAGTACATGTAATTATTCATGTTTACAAATATTCGTTTTCACATTGTAGACATTGATCATGGTAATTTTGTTAACATACATGCAGATTATACAATGTGTCCTTTAAATCCGTGGAATATTTGTCTATATTGTGATTTTTGCATTAAATTTAATTGCGTTCGATTTTTGATGGATAATTGTTCTTTCTTTTTCAGTCAATGTGCGCATTTATGTTGTTATCAACGAAGATGTAACAACCAATGCAAGAGCAATAATATTCGGCATACATGTAGATGTACATACATGTACATATAGGTCATATTCATATATAAACACAACACATATAAGATGTCGAAAGCCTTATACATGTGCATTTTGAACCAGAACAAATACAAGACAAAATCCAAGACTGATCATGTACTTGAAGTAATTAAACAGTAAGGGTTTCAAACAGACACAACATATAAATAAACGAAGCATATATCAAATAATGGACACGAAGTTTTACCCAGAAACCTATTAAGAACAATCTAATAAATAGCATGCCGTGAAAATAATAAACGGAACATATTTAAAAACAACAAACACACCCTATCACATACCCATTTCGAAATTTCACACGACCAATATTACGTTTATTTTGAATGCTTTTTTTGCATGTCTTAATTTGAATGATTTTGTAGCTAATATGATTCAAAGGAATACATTCAAATATCAATTCCGCAAAGTTTTCTAACACGAATTATTTATTCACCGCTAAGTGAAAATATTGCGTACAGGTGTGCATTTTACTAAGTATTTCTTCGTCACGATTCGTGGCGGGACAAAATTATTCGCCACGAAAGTTCGCGAACAAGCGCGAATTTTCGTCGCGAGAATTAGCGAAATATCGTGACATCGCGAGCGAGCGATCTGCGCTTCGCGATCAAATCGGCTCGTCGCATTTCGCGAACTTTGTGGGTTTTGCGTGGCACGTACTGTAATCCTCATTAACTACCACGGTCGTTCATTACTGTATATATATCAGTTCTAGTACACCTTCCTTATGCCCCTTTTAGGCATAGAGCTTATGATCCTCCTGTTGCCTTCCTGCATTTACTTTCAGTATTGGTGTTTATTACCAAATAGTGATGCTGTTACTTGTACCTTCTCGATTCTGAAAACACTGCTCATAGCTGCTGGATACTTGGGTTGTCCCAATATATCGTAGACAATAGATACAGAAAAATATTTAATATCAATAATACAATAAAATTTGGACTGTTTAATGCTTAGGCAATCTTTAGATTGTGGGTGAAATTTCAATAAGTATTTCCAATAAAACATAAAAAATTAAATGATATCACTACATTCCAACCGACGCACGTCACCGTCATTTCACAGTTGTCAATCGTCGTATATGTGAATCTCTACAGTACCTGTTGTCCACTAACGACCTTAATGTGCTGAAGAGACACTGACAACTACGGCATTACTGTCAGTGGCCTGAACGATTCCTTCCTTAATAGGGACGCGCACATGTATGGAGCAATAAAGCTTTACCATTGGTCATAGACAACCTTTGTAATGTTATGGCCATGCGCTCATAAAGTAATATTGGGGTACAATAGTTAGCATGTTTATAAATATTTTAAGTATTTTTTTTTAATAAACTGAAATTAAGTGAAATATTTATTGTGATTGTATCACCTTGCCTTAGAACATTTTCACTGTATATACTTAAGACCAATACATATGGAAATTGCAACTTATGTTTCATAAAATTAATAATATGTCATAAAATGACCATAAATGAAGTTTGTTTGCAGGACACAATTTCGCACTGAAGAACACTTAAATTGATACAAAGGACTTGGTGAAAAAAACTCTAAATGCGGTTAATACGCATGTTCTGGCATTCATTTCAGGTGTGTTTGATACATATGACAAGAGTGGTTTTATGCATTCATCCTAATCAAAATGTATTGTTGTTTTCCTATGAATTTAACTCAGACCCGTTGGTTTATTTTTCATTTTTGGAACTGCTGCTGTTTGAATTAAAACGATGGTATCATCAAACGTATTTGGACAAAATGTTTTCATGTTAATTACAAGTACTAGTTAACTAACACATGTACTAGTATATCAAATGCAAAAATAACATACTTCTACATACCATTTTGAAATTAAAATGTGTTTAACTTAAATGCTGTTCTTCACGTTGTTCTTCATTGTGGGTATAGGAAAAAAGTACTTTTACTTATAGACTAATAAAAACGCTACATATACGTATACTCAGGCTCGTAGGTAACATCGTTTGTTTTTATTTTTGGAACTGCTGTTCTGTTGGAAATGGTGTTACCTACTTACAGATATTCAAATCAACATGTTCCATTGACTTCCCATTCGACTTGCAGACCTGTTATATAAGTGTACAAACTTGGAGTTATACGATTCGACAGGCAAAGCTATATATTAACAATGCATTAAAGTCTTCCAAACACTTATTGTATAATGTATCTTCAATTTTTCCACAAATGAAACCCTTCATTGTTTGCATGTTGAAACAAATATGTTTTATTCCACATCAAATGTAACAGGAAAAGAAATTTTGTAACAACATATTTAAATCTGGTGGAATTACTAAACATTTTACCTACCTACTGTTTGAATGTTTGTGTTAATATATATATATTTTTCATAAGGAAGTGACAGCCACTAAATAATATATATGCATATAATTATTTATATGAAAGATTATTTCTTTATTCCTGATATAATGGATGTTTATAGCATGTAATATTTGCTAGGTATATTATTGCCAGCGGATATAATGGTTCCCAAGGATTTAATCACGCCTATAACGAAGAAAACTCCGCATATACTATCTGGAAAGTATATCGCGATAGAGGGGATGCCACAATTAAATTTGCACTAAAATTGAAGCAAAAGCCTTTATACTTTCTGCTTTCAGTACTTTTACCAATATAGGTTCTGGCCATTTTGAATGCTTGTGTGTTTTTACTTCCAGCAAGTGCTGGTGAAAACAGTGTTCTTGGCTTCTGCCGTGTTCCTTACAATTGTTTTCGAGACGCTGCCACAGAATTCGGAACGCGTCACTATAATAACAACTGTCCTTGTCATGCAGACACATGTCAGTACATTTATAACGACACTTGCGCTAGTTCTCCTACGGCTAAAAAGCTTCGAGAATGTTGAAGTTCCAGGTACAATCGTCAGAATCATGAGGGAAGAAAAGAAGAAACCGCGAGAAATGTTAATTTCAAATGGATCGACGAGTTAACTTCATTGACTTCGTTTTGTTCACATTTTTTTGCCATTTTCTGTTCTTTACAATCGCTGTGAGTCTAGCCTTAGCACTATCAAAAGGTTGTGCTTTGAATAAAGAAAGGAACTCTTGAATACTGGCTTCAGCTGGCACGTTGACAATCAAGACCATAATTCTGAAAACTATAACAGTTATGATTACTATGGAATCTGCAACTATGACTGGAATTCGGAAAACGACTACAGTCTTTATTACTAAATGTATGAACGTATGTAACCTTTATAACTTTACATCGATATTTATTCAACGTCGAACTATACTCCGGAGATGTCGAAGAACTGTGATAGTAAGCTATTGAACGTATAAAACCTTCTGTATATTAAGAGTGTGCTTGCTATTTTCAGATACATGTAAACGTTATATGTCGCATTTAACATAAACTCAATATCTGTTTTCCGATATGAACAAGAGGAAAGCATACGGTAATTTGACAAGAGCGTCTGCCAAAAAACAACAACAACAACAGTGAAAAGTAATAACAGTAATGGTATGCGCTGCCATGATAGTTTATGTCGGATATTAGCGCAATTACATCGGTTAATATTGTGTTTTGTGGGTAGCCACATATCGTAACAGGATCTTATATAGATCAATTTTAATTTTAAGTTTTAAATTGACGAAATGCAGTTTTAGTAACTTTGAAACGGACTGACAAAGGTCTTCTGTCTGGTTTACATCAGTCACACGATGATCAGTTTACACTATGCATAATGACACAACTTCCTGCTGTGGAAAACTTGAATAAGGCTTACCTTAAACAAAAATAGCGAATAGCTTTTTTATTATGTAGAGTTTGACGAAGCTGGAATGAGGATCTTATCACCTTGAAATTGTTGTTGCCTATTTGGAGAACAGTTACATTGTTTGCCTATAGGAAGGCATACCAAATTACGTATATCAGTAAGTATTAAGTGCAATGGTTTGAATTATTTTATGATAACCTAGCATTTTATAATGTGTTTACGAAGATTGTATCACCTAGTGGATATTGCAAAAGTACAAATTAATGTGAACGTGCTTGTTCTTAAACCAACATGATAAATCAGTTATATGAATAATGCAACTGCGACCCCACTTCACTATACATCTATAATTAAAGCTACTTGTGGCAGTATTATACATTATTATATAATACATAATGTGTTCAACAAATATCCGTATGACGAGCAAACCAATTCAACTATTATACTATTTTAAAACAACCTATGTTGTGTTTTATTTAACGTGATTATTTAATTGCGCGAGACAATATTTTTTTCTCTATTTATTCACACGTGATCAAAACCTAGTTACTAAATGTATTTTCATACTTCCTACCCTTTGACAAAAAATGACCATAAAACAATTTACGAGAATCTTATAATTTTCTGCGTTGAAACCCAGGCAAATTGCTGGTATGTTTGCTCGAAACATTGGAACGTACGTTATGTGTACTACTGGCTAACATTGGAACGTACGTTATGTGTACTACTGGCTAACATTGGAACGTACGTTATGTGTACTACTGGCTAACATTGGAACGTACGTTATGTGTACTACTGGCTAACATTGGAACGTACGTTATGTGTACTACTGGCTAACATTGGAACGTACGTTATGTGTACTACTGGCTAACATTGGAACGTACGTTATGTGTACTACTGGCTAACATTGGAACGTACGTTATGTGTACTACTGGCTAACATTGGAACGTACGTTATGTGTACTACTGGCTAACATTGGAACGTACGTTATGTGTACTACTGGCTAACATTGGAACGTACGTTATGTGTACTACTGGCTAACATTGGAACGTACGCTATGTGTACTACTGGCTAACATTGGAACGTACGTTATGTGTACTACTGGCTAACATTGGAACGTACGTTATGTGTACTACTGGCTAACATTGGAACGTACGTTATGTGTACTACTGGCTAACATTGGAATGTACGTTATGTGTACTACTGGATAACATTGGAACGTACGTTATGTGTACTACTGGCTAACATTGGAACGTACGTTATGTGTACTACTGGCTAACATTGGAACGTACGTTATGTGTACTACTGGCTAACATTGGAACGTACGTTATGTGTACTACTGGCTAACATTGGAACGTACGCTATGTGTACTACTGGCTAACATTGGAACGTACGTTATGTGTACTACTGGCTAACATTGGAATGTACGTTATGTGTACTACTGGCTAACATTGGAACGTACGTTATGTGTACTACTGGCTAACATTGGAACGTACGCTATGTGTACTACTGGCTAACATTGGAACGTACGTTATGTGTACTACTGGCTAACATTGGAACGTACGTTATGTGTACTACTGGCTAACATTGGAACGTACGTTATGTGTACTACTGGCTAACATTGGAACGTACGTTATGTGTACTACTGGCTAACATTGGAACGTACGTTATGTGTACTACTGGCTAACATTGGAACGTACGTTATGTGTACTACTGGCTAACATTGGAACGTACGTTATGTGTACTACTGGCTAACATTGGAACGTACGTTATGTGTACTACTGGCTAACATTGGAACGTACGTTATGTGTACTACTGGCTAACATTGGAACGTACGTTATGTGTACTACTGGCTAACATTTTATAAGATGACATCAGCAAGCATCAACTCCTTTACAACGTATTATTGCATAGAAATGTGTCATTGATGTACGGTTTGTATACATTTCATGTGTAGCGCGTCTGAATTACGTTTCATATTCAAAAAGCACAGCTGTTAAAACTCAATCGCTTTGCATGGGACAAAAAATTGCCCCGTTAACGCTCCATTTCAATTACTTTATTTAGCACCACAAGGTACAATATGACAAAATAATCTCCCTAATTAATGATCGACAATGTGTGTAACAATTATCTTCAAAACTAATTGGTGTAATAATCGTTTCTTCAAAACCAATTGGTGTAACAACAGTATCTTCCAAACCAATTGCTGCAATAATAATATCTTCAATGCCAAAAGTTGCATTATGGTATCGAAGCAACTACGTTATTTTAGCATCGTCGAAGCCTACCGGTGTATTATCGAAAGCAATGTATGCACCTGCCAAGAAAATACTTGATTTAGACGATACGTGTAATAAATAATATATAATATGTTCCCGTGCGGAAAATATCTCGTATTTCCAGTTATCTCAGAAGACGTCTTTTAATAAAGGTGATACTCTTTCCAGAGACATAAATAGGAACAACACAGTTTATAATAGTAAATACGTTGGTTAACGACACGGCTAACTATATATGACATATAATACGAATGTTTAACACCGTCGCACTATGTTCTCTGTCATCATCATTCTTTTCCGTCAAGGCTACCATAAATGCATAGCGTTGCGTTGCCATACAAATTGAATATTATATCAGTGCGTGATTCTTCCCAATGCCCATCCCCTGCGGATTGCACGAATTTATCTATTATACCCTGTGACTTTAAATTAACACCATGAATTTCATTTATCATTTCGTGCACAGTAAACACCCAACAGTTCATGATTTGCTTGCAGCGTATGTAACATTGCGGGATAGTTTTTTGCAATTGTAGCAGTCATTTTTCTAAAACATTTTTTTTTGCAAACTACATATTTTGAACACTATAATTCTTTCTTAACTACCAATGCAGCTGGGGTTTTGCATTACCATCATTTTACGTAACATAAACATACTTTTTTTACCACTTCCCAATTAGATTACAAATGAATAATCACTTTCTTTAAAAAGATGTCAGTCCCAGGCATGCATACAATTAAGACATGATTAAATACACATGTCGAACAACATGACATGGCGTCGTGAACACATTAATCAGTTTTAGTTTTCACAAACATTGTATGCCTTTCACAAAGACCGAAACACGTCTTGTCAAAAACGGTCCTACTAAAAAACTGCGCGAACTTATTTGCTCATATCCAAGTCATAAAGTACGAATTTCATAGACTTGATTGTTTGTTAAAAAATAAAAATTATATATCCCCTCTGTTCAAAGTATGACGTTTTAAATAAAAACGCAAACACGATAGACATAAGCAATTTTTAAGAACAATCGTGCGTTATTACAGTATTCTTTCTGGACTATAGTAATAAAATATAATATGGTGTGACTCATAAAAATACCACCCTGCTGATCGTATATTTGTTCTTACTATTATAATAAATATTGGTCTTAAGACACGACTTTAATGATTGTTTTATACATTAAATGTCAATCGAGTAGCTACATACACGATAAATATACACGTACATGTACTAGTATTGAAACAAAGGCGAACGTGCTAAAATAAAACTAAAATCAATTTAGGAACTTAACAGACCTGTCCAAAATTGTTGATCACTTATTGTCACGAACATTTTACTTCCAATACCTGTAGAAAATAATTGACCTCACGGGACCACACTGTTAAAAATTAAAATATTAATATTACAGTGTACATTCTATCAACTCAAAATAGTATCTTCAAGCGAAGCGGTAGCCATACTTTATAAATAATAGTTATACATTTATACTATCAACCATATAAATTTAGAAAAGCCAAGTATTATAAAAGAATGATGCAGCCTCGGTTGATAAATATTTCTCAGGTTGTTAATAATATTTAATATCCACCCAATCGTGCGTTGTGTATATATGATGTTATTGTTGCAGCCAACGACACAATCATACACAAATATGCAATACCATAACATTAGGCGTCGTACTGCTGTTTAAGCTACCAATCACCCTCAGCTGATGAAATCTCATCATGGAGTCATGGAGTGTCTATCGCATTTAAACCCAGTACACCCGGAAGACAACTTCAGCTAGATGTTTTTTGGCATGGATGACCTATTTACCGATATAATAGTAAAAGTCATGCAAACAAGTTTAAATACCAAGAGGAAAATAGAGTGAATTAGTAAATTCAACAAAAATCCAAAATATGTGGAAATCATTAAAATCGCCATCATATGTTAGCAGTAATAACATAATTATATGCATTGATAAATGGTAAAACATGGTTTGAATACTTCTGAACCTTGTTGTTTGACAGTAGTGCTGGTGATATAGATAGTTTATTGATAACTTAAATGCTAACTCCAAATATGATAAGAATGACGAACTTAACCGAGAAATAAGTTTAAATGAAGTTGATCTATGTATCAGATGTCTGAAAATGGAAAAAGCTGTGGCGTTTGCGGAATAGAAAATGACTTTTGTAAATATTCAGAGTCTTTTGTAGTACCAGTTTTGTGTAATATATACAATGTTGTATTTCATACTGGTCAGGTTCCGGAAAGCTGGTGCGAAAGTTATTGGACGTTTTCATAAATCAGGTTTAAAATAAAAACTTATAATATACGTGCACGGGTTTTAAATAGTCGTACTAGTGTAACTCTTGCAGTATTGACGGACAACTCGAGGGTTACCTTACGTAGGTTCTTTATTGTTCAAGTTACAAAATATACGGTATCAGATGACCAAACAGAACACGGCATCTGAAAACAATCATAACACTTATAGCTGCAAATGTGCAAATAATAACGCATACACTCATAATTATATAAAGTAAACCTAACATGAATATTATTATAATTATGTAGAATATTTAACCATTCTAGTGGCTGACTTTATCTAACATAAATTACCTGCAAACAAAACAAACCAATAGATAAAATAACATATACATCACGAACTGTTCAGCTTGACATTTATTAACATAAAACCAATTAACAACACAGATATTTTATTCGTACCGATTTAGGGAATCGAACACCACTTGCCCTCGTTCTTACACCTACACGTGCGGCTGCTGTAAGTTAAATTCATGCAAACATTATTAAAGTGCCATTTTTAGTATTCGTTACTTCACCAAATATTAGTTTGAAAAGATCGATAAGATACAATTGGGTCGTTATTTCTCAAGTCGCGGACACACATAATTTAACATTGAAACAATGTTAAATCTTTACAAAATACAACACGACATGAATGCAGTTCACCGCAAACATCAATCCCAAGAATACTAACCATATAGAGATACCGACGTAAAAATATATTTAACTGCTCTCAATTCAAAAACCAGCCCGCATGAACCAACGTCTTTTTAGATTTAAACTTTTCTCCAACTCCCCAGCTGACAGTGTCACGTGATGAGCAATACAGTAAAATAAACCAAAAGAAAAGGTTGCACACCACTATAAAACAAACGTAAAAATCCAGGGGCTACACACTCCCCCTCCTTCGTTAATGACGTCCCGTCATTATATATAGGTCTACAAGTCCAGTCATATTACTAGTATTGACAATACATACAAACTAAAATTACAAATACCTATATAAATAGTTAGCTACATATACAAACAACTAACTTCCAAATAATACACACATTATAATAATAATCTACATTACTATAGTTTATACACAAGTAACCCTAGCTACATACCTACCGAGTATGTATCTACTACCTACATAAATAACTACCTTGTGCCTACTTACTACCTCGAAGCAATAGATACTACTACTATACACTCTATCATTACATTATAACTAATATTAGCAACAATATGCAGAAGAACTATATTGCCCATAGGTATTTAAAGGATTAAAAGAAATAAAAACACTCAAGTTATATCATTATTATGTATTTACATGTTTATTAAAATAATAAAATCAGAATCTATTTCATAATAGCATCAATTAGTTTGTGGGCAATTTCACCATCTATATTATCTAAAATACCAGCATTTAATAAAACAGTAAACGCTTGAAGCTTACTATCATATGGTCTGGCGACCATCGGATTCATGCTGTATACATCAAATCTTACTGGTAGATGTTTTGTTCTTGTTGACCTTCTTGGTAAAGGTATTGGTGTTTCTCCACTTTTCGGTCTACCGACTCTGTACTAACTATGTCTGTAGTGTTTTTTTCTATCTGCTCTGTTTTTGCAGCATCATCAGTATTCACAGGTAGGGGTCCTATGGTATCATTCTCAGCATCAGTACTATTCGTAAGTAGTTGTCCGACTTCTTGACTAGTATCTTTTGCCGCTACCTCTTGTTGAGCTACTTCTTCTACCGGGTCATGTATCCTCTCTGCTATCTCTATCAATTTGACAGCTTCGGTTGCACCTTGTTCATGCACACTCACTTCAACAGTAGGATCTTGGGCGTCCCCAAGGTGACTTGTAGAAACTACAATATCATATCCATCTTCTAAATCTTCTTCATCAGTGACGTCACTTCTGTCAACATCTACAACATGTTTCTTACTAAAATCAATTAATGCTTCTCTGGTAATAATTTCATTATCACCGACTTCTACATCTACTCTACTACTTGTATCTCTCTCATCCTGATGATCAATCAGAACTAACAAGTTTCTATGTACAGTCTTCTCTCTATCAGTACCCACTTCTTTTACCTTAAATACTGGAATCTCAGGTCTAGGCTGATCTATCACTAAGTATTTTCCATCCTCAAATTTGTCGGCTATCTTGTGTTTTCCTTCAAAAGCCATTTTTCTCACTAATACATGATCACCTATAGATATCCTGGCTGCCTTTGCCTTCCTATCATAGTAATTCTTTTGCTTCTGTTTAGCCTTATCGACATGAGTTTCTACAATCTGTTGAGTCTCTTTGATTCTTGTTCTTAAGTCTTCCAGGTAATCATAATTGTCTCTATTGGTATACTCTTCTCGCGATTTTTCAAAGGTTATATCTATTGGGAGTTTAGGTTTTCTGCCAAACATCAATTCGTAAGGCGAGAATCCTGTGCTTTCATGAGGGATACAGTTGTAGGCGTACACCAATGGATTTACATACTTTTTCCAGTTATCCTTTTTTCAGGTTCAAGCGTTCCTAACATATCAAGGAGAGTCCGGTTAAACCTTTCAGGACCTGCGTTTCCTTGTGGATGGTAAGGTGTTGTATGACTTTTCTTCATTTGCATAAGTTCACAAAGTTCTTTTATAAGTTCACTTTCAAAATTAGCTCCTTGGTCTGAATGTAATCTATTTGGAATTCCGTAATGTACTATGAAATTATTGTAAAAGGCTTCTTCAGTTGTTTTAGCACTTTGATTCTTTGTTGGAATGGCAAGGGCATACTTTGTGTAGTGATCAGTTACAACCAGTATGTTGCCAATGCCTCCTTTTGATGGTTCTAAAGTTAAATAGTCAAATCAAACAAGTTCCAGAGGGTATGTGGTGGAAACATTTACAAGTGGAGCTTTGATATTTGTGGATGTTTTTCTTCTTAAACACCTTGCACACTTATTTATCCATTGTTCCACATCTAAAAATGATCCTGGCCAGTAAAATCTTTCCCTGAGTAATTTTAAAGTTCTTTCCTTTCCTGGGTGACCAATGTTATTGTGTAGTCCCATTAACACTTCTGTCTTATAGCATTCAGGCAAAACCAATTGTTCTTTTTCTCCCTCAATATCAGTAACAATTCTGAATAAAATTCCTCTCTTTATTTTTAAATTCTTAAACTGCTTTTTTATTGTTAAATCTTCTTTGGACATAAATGTTTTTGGTAATTTGTTGTCAATAATTGCTCTTCTCCATTTGTCTATCAAGTTGTCGTTTCTTTGCATTTTTCTAACTTCTCTCATTTCCTTTTGAGCCAGAGGCTGTCCTGGTTCATCTAATGCCTCTAAAATATTGAGACTGGCCATTGGTAACACATGACAGTAGTCTTAAATTGCAAACAGCTACTAATGGCTTTTATAGTGTCACTGTTAATCTTGACTATAGTCTCTCCACCTTTTTCAATTCCATGTTGATCGTATGGATATCGGCTCATGCCATCTGCATCAGCATTGTTAATGCCGGGTCTATACAGAATGTCAAAGTCAAATTGACCTAAAGCAGCTATCCATCTCTGTCCAGTAGCATCTAGTTTAGCACTAGACAACACATATGTCAATGGGCTGTTGTCAGCGATTACAGTAAAATGATTCAATGTTAAATAGTCAGCAAACTTTTCTGTAACAGCCCATTTAAGTGCTAAAAGTTCAAGTTTAAAGGCGCTGTAATTTCGTTCACCTTTTGTCAATGACCGACTTGCATAAGCAATGACTCTTTTCTGATCATCTTGAGTTTGGTACAATACTGCGCCTAATGCTTTGATAGATGCATCAGTATGTAACTCAAACGGCTTTTTAAAATCAGGATATGCTAATATCGGTGGTGAACATAATACCAGTTTCAAATTGTTAAAAATTACATCTTCTTTCTCAGTCCACTTCCATTCTGGCATGTTCTTCTTTTTTCCTTTCTTTGTTGATGTTGGTGGCAATAAGTCCAACAATGGTCTAGCAATTTTACTAAAGTCTTTTATGAAGCGACGGTAGTATCCTGCAAAAGCTAAAAAGGACCGAAGTTCATCTGCATTTGTTGGTGTAGGCCAATTTTTTACTTTCTCTATTTTTGCAGGGTCTGTCTCAATGCCCTTTTCACTAACAACATGGCCTAAAAAGTTCACTTTTTGTTTGAAAAAAAAAACATTTTTCAGCTGCAAGTTTTAAATTGCATGATTTCAATCTAGACAATACAATGTCTAAACGTTCAAGATGGTTTTCAAATGTGTCTGAAATAATAATCAGATCGTCGAGATAAATGACACAAATATTCATATTGAATCCTTTGAGACATTCTTCCATTAGATGTTGATATGTAGCAGGAGAATTCGTTAATCCGAATGGCATTTTATTAAATTCAAAAAATCCTATTGAGCCTACAGTAAATCCAGTTCTTTCTTTGTGATGTTCTTCCACTTCTACTTGGTGATACCCTGATTTCATGTCAATTGTTGAAAAATATTTTGCTCCACTGAGACAATCAAAAATTTCTTCAATGCGAGGTAAGGCGTATGAGTCTTTAACAGTTCTTTGATTTAGCATACGATAATCTACACATAGCCTAAGTTCATTGTTTTTCTTTCTTACTAAGACAACATTGCTAGTCCAAGGTGATTTTGAAGGCCGAATGATACCCCCAGCTAACAATTGTTCAATGTGTTGTTGGACTTCTTCTAACATACATGGTGTTATTCTTCGATGTCGTTGTTTGAATGGAGTTTCGTCCACAAGATCAATTCTGTGTTTAATTAAATTACATTGTCCAATGTCGGTACTTGAAGTTGAAAAAATATCCTTGTGTTTTCTTAATAGTGTCTTTAATCTGCCCATCTGATCAGTGTCCAATATGTTGTTATCATCAATGTCCCAATTATTAATTATTGCTTCGTCTTTATTTTCAGATTCAATTCGTTTCATCACTTCATCTGTCACAGATACCGGCTGAATTTCACAAAGGATAGACCTTGGATTGATCACAACTGTGTTTGTAGTTAAATTCGATAAATTTACTACAACTACTTGTTTATCTTCATTCCTATACTGTATAACAGTAGGTGTGACATCAACATATGATGGCAGACTACTTTCACTTGATTCTTGATAAATCACCGTGCTATCAGGATAATCCATTTGTTTATCAATAAATCCATTGACATTTATGGACTCATTTGGTTTTAAAAATACTTTATGTGTCACAGCACTTCTTATCACACCAAATCTATTTTTATTTTTTGTCAGTTCTTTTTCACGTAGAACAATAGATCTAAAACATAAAAACCATGGTGTCCACATCTTCGCCTTCTGTAAAAATTGATCGCCAAAGTTTGACTTACATTCCTTTAGCAATTCATTTAAAATATTGGTACCTAAAATAACAGGCGTTCTTTCAGAAAATTTGGTATCCGGTGTTACCAATAACAAACATGTGTGAGAATCAGCTTTTGGTAAGCCTTCCTCTGTTTTAATCTCTACTTCAATATAGCCTGTATATGGTAAATTATTTCCATCAGCACATTCTATGTTTAAAATGTTTGACAATGGCTGAATTGCGACATGGGACAAATTGTCCTTATAGAATGACTGTGAGATTACACTCACACAACTGCCTGTATCCAAGAGAGCTTTTGTACTAATGTTGTTAACAAAAATATTTGTCTCGTTGATATCACCAACTAATTTTGGGTCCAATTTTCGTGTGCCCAAGTCTGACCCAACAACAGGAGCACTTATACTTTTGGGCAGTTATACTGTTTGTGACCCTTTTCCTTACAATTATAACACACTATCTCACCGCTTTTATTGAGTGGACAGTTTGTCTGCGTGTGCCCTTTCTCCCCACAAATGTAACATGCTCCTTGAAACGTAGTACTCGCTGTAGGTCTTGTGGGTCTGTACACCCCACGCCCACAACTGGAGTTGCCAATCTGACCCCTAACACCCCTGTAGGCTGCACGTCCGCCAAATGGGTATCTACTCTGATATGAATTGGGCTGAGGTTTGTATTTATCTTTTTCTAAGTTGGCTATTCTATTATTTAATTGTTTTAATAAGTCTTTCATTTCCTTCAAATCTGTATTTTCTGGTTGTGTGACATTCACGGCTGGTTTACATGGTTTCTGTTCAAGTTTGGATTCTTGGAGTTCAATTTCTAATTTCCGAAGTTCCTTCTTGAAATCATCGTAATTTTCAAATTTATCCAATTGGTAGACAGATATGTGTTTCAAGTCTTTATGCAAACCAGCGTGCAAGACTTTTTTCAATATATCAGTGTCAGTTCTTTTTACTGCTTTTAATTGAACTGCCTCTAAACAGATTCATTCAAAAGTTGTTGACTTGCGTAAAACTTGCGCATTATACTCTCTCGTGATTCAATACTTCCAAACGTATTGTCAAGTTTATTTAAAATTTCATTCAGGGTCACATCGGGACCAAGTCTCCTAACAACATCGCCTGCACTGCCTTTCAATGCTCGCCTTACACCTAATACTATTTGTTCATTTTTATAGACATTGCTCTTTCTTAAGGCTTCAACTTCATATTTAAAAGTGTCATATGTCACTTCACCTTTACCCTCATCTCCGAAGAATGTAGAGATCTTTGGATACTGAAAGTTTCCTGGTCGATCAAGAAATATATGAGGATCAACAACAGTTGGAGCATGTGTAGTTTCGTATTTGGCGTTTCCAAATGCCTTTACTAATTTAAGCATGTCTTCTGGTGTTTCAATTTTTGGCTTTATATTCATGAGCTTCTGTGCCTCCAAAAATTTCATTTCTTCCTCTGATATTCCTCCTAGAGCCATATCTAATTTCTCCTCTTCAGGATCCATGATTGATGACTGTTCAACATTTAATCTACAAACTACAAGGAACTATATGCTTATAAACATTTTAAAGTTTAATTCAATATACACATCTATACAATAAAACATTCATCATAATTCAAACAACTATAAAATGTCCCACATTGAACCACACACGATTGCAATCTTTCAGGCACTATACTCACAAGCAAAAGTATCTATTTCAATCAACGCACTATTCTTTCACACATATCAATCACCACCTTCAACTCACCTCTAATGAACTTTCAATCAAATTCAACCCTCAACTTTTAACAACTCACTTTTCCTCCATATCACACAGTAAAATGTCGAGATACCCTCAGTACAAATATATTTGGAAATGCAATTCACATCAATATTCACGATTTCACAGATGTCTATAAACTGTCTGTATCCACTGAAGAAAACACTAAGTATTTTGTTTCATAAAATACTTTCAATGTTATACAATTATCAATGTTCACGAATTAATTCACTTTTATTTCAATTTTAAATAAATATTGTCAATAAAGTTCACTTTCACATAAATTCACTGTTGACGTATTTTTAATCCACTGTAAAATTCTGCGGAATGCACTATGAACTTTCAGAGTTCAATGCCGTTGCGAAGTTATCAATTCCAGGTGTGCATATTATAGTATGTACGGTAGTGAAGACGTAGAAGTTGTATCTTGTAAACAAGTGTTGTTCATCAACCAAGTACGGTAAGCGGTTACTGCAACATATGCATGATAATATTTATAATATTGAAGTTAATTGAAGGTAATACGGTAAATGGCTATTCAAATAGGCGCGCTTATAGCATTCAGCCAGTTATATGGTAAACCTCGGAATTCTTTCCCATATGTCTAACCGGAGATAATTTGAATTATAATTCACTGTGTGATAATATCACATACACAAAATTGTTTGAGAGAATAATATTTACATTTAATTTCAAGAAACTGCTTCTTAAAATCAAATTATTTTGTCGAACTTTTAGCAAGAACAGAAATATTCAATGAACATTTAATTTCTCCCTGAACAAGGATTTTTCAATGAAATATTACAGAATTATGTCTTCCAAATTCTGACAACTATGGAAAAATGAATAATACAATTGATGAATCACAAGGTTCAGACGTGGCTATTCAAATGTTGATCATTTATTTTCATCACAAGTTTTTAACAAAAGTTGGCGGACGTTTTTATTGTTCATTGGTAGATTTTGAAAAGGCATTTAGTATATCAGGTAGATCATTGTTATTTGATTGTATGCCTTGAACAAATTGGTATACATGTCTATATATTACGAATCTTCATTAAAAGTATGCAAACTTAAAATACTGTGTTTCGACTGAAAGTGGTTTAACGGACTATTTCCCATGTACTGTGGGTACCAGACAGGGCTTTCCACTTTTCTCTGTTTATATATGAACCGATAGTTCTTCTACGATAAAATATTATATCAGACATACTTAATGTTTGCAGATGATATTGCAAATTTTGCGGAAATTGTTTTTAAGCTTAGGCAACAATTACATTTTATTGCTACACTTTGTACCGGGACAGGAATGGAAGTTAATATGAACAAAACATAAATAATATAAAAATAAAATAAGATTTGGACTGTCAGAGGAAGGAATTAAGTGTAACAAATGTACATAAATAGAGATCAATGGGAAGATGCACGTCAACTGCACACCAAACACTGGCATTGCAAGGCCAGAAAGCGAGTTTTTCTATTACTAATTACCAAAGGCCTTTTTTGTAGCAACTTTATAGCTAGTGATTTATTCCATTTATTTGGCTTCATGGTGAAAACTATTTTACTTTATGGTTCTCAATGCTAGGGACATACGCACAGTGTACATTTTACATTTGTGAAAACTATTTTTGTCGTGAACATGTAATAGCTAACAATTATATAAATAATGGCATTTTTAGGGGATGGTGGACGTCTACTAAATTCATACAGTACAAGTACTGGTGTAACTTGCTGTCTATGCAAAATTATAGATAACAAAAATGTTATTAAATAATCAAATCTTGAGAGGAAGTAAATAGAGCACAATCAGACAGCACAATAACCGTCATGTTTTTGCAATCTGATAACCGAACTATGTGTGCATTGCACAGAAACAGAAATGTGACACAATGTTGTTGAACGACACTCTCTATTTGTTCACAGTTGAAACGTTAGTCGACATCATTATGCGGAGCGAATATAAAGTGGTAACTCATAATATGCGAATTAAAAATTATATTATTGTGGACAGAAAACTACACGTTAACTTTAACTGAATCGCATTTGTTATAAACATTTCGTAATTAATGAGTGTTTGGGCAATATTTTATACAATCAATATTGTCAAACGACATTTCATAATTCAACTTTTTTGATTCCTTTTTAAGCAACATTATATGTAATTAATAATAATATGTTAAGTTATTAACAACTATTTAGAAAAAAGGATTTAGATTAAGGAACATTTAAGGAAGGCTGCGAAATTAACTTACAGTTAACACTTTGAGGAATTGATAACAAAGTAATTAAATTTTATGTGTTATTCTTTAGAAATGTTTTCTTAAATATTTTGTTAATGTTAAGCAATTTATCTCATTTGGCGTTGAGAATTATGTAAGATAAGTGTCTTTTTTTTTTGGAATATTCTTATTAACAACTACCAAATTTCTATATTCCATATTAAAAGTTTATTAAATTTTCAAAGTCGACATCTACTTTCATGTTTTTAATTTTACATACTTTTATTTGCCATATTCAACAACAACAACAACAACAACATTTATTCAGCAATAAAGCTTATACAAGCTCATAGCCTACATAATATGAATAAGTATAAATATTTACAAGTAATGGCAGAAGTGGAACGTATAATTGTCTAATAAAATGGTAAAACACAATTATATTTTTATTGACAAGAAGTAAAGAGAATAAATCTATAATTGGAGAGAAACGAACATTATTGCTCATTTATTATTTAAATACTAATAGGACGAAGTATTTAATGATAAAAATATCAAACATGTTTGCGTGAAATAAAAATCAGTAGTTCCGTAGTTTATGACTAGGATACTTAAAATTTTACTGGTAAACGATGTTTTAATTACGTTCTAATTGGCGTCTTAAAGTAGTTGCTTCATAAATGAACTTCGCTACACTTATTATTTCATTTTTATTTTCGCTGGACATTAATCTTTTAAACTTTGAAATTGTGGGCCACCTGCAAAAATGTTGTTTTAGGAGTTTTTTTCTAATGTGTGTATATATTGGACAGTCTAACAAGAAATGATACTCATTTTCTATTGCATTCATGTTGCAAAATTTACACTTACGATTTTCTCTGTCAATATTATGATATCGTCCTCTTTCTATTTCTAGATTATGTGATGACAACCGGAGCCTACTTAATGCGATTTTATATTTTGTTTCATTTACATTGTCTAAATACGTTTCTAGTGTTAAGTTTTGTTTAAATAAGCCATAAGAAGATAGGCGTGGAGAATTGTTTACCTCGCTATGCCAGGTTCGTGTATAACTGTCTAGTATTCTTTGTTTGCATTGTATTAACTGCGCTTCGGTTATGTTTTGGTTAATCCATAGGTCAGACATGCCAATGTTTTCGAGAATGGTTTTCACGTGACAAGCCCAGTTTTGATTGTTATATGTATGACCGTTATTCGCATCGTTTTTTAGCATGTTATATATTATTTTAATTACACTGTTTTCATTTGACGAAATCAGTTTAAACCAATATTTAATAATATTTATTTTCTGTATTTCTTTGAATGGCATTCGTCCTAATTCTCCATATAACGCGCTAAGATTTGTTGACTTATTGACGCATAGTATTTTTCTTAAAAATTGTGTATGCACGGCTTCTATATCGTTTGCCCGCGCAGTTCCCCATATTTCGGATGAGTAATTTAATACGGACGCAACAAGGATATCAAAAAGTTTTAGTTTGCTTTTTGTGCTAAACTCGTAATTATTGAACACTGAGAATAGTCGGTGCATTGATTTTGAGGCGTGGTCTGCTATACATTTTTGTGTTCTATTGAAATTACCATTTTTAAAGAAGTATACTCCCAGATATTTGAAAGAAGTGACTACTTCCAGTTTTTCACCGTATAGGAAGATATCAACATTCGTGTAGCGTGTTCCTTTTTCAAAAATTAAAACTTTTGTTTTGGCTGTATTAATTTTCAATTTCCACGTGTTACAGTATGTTTCTATGTCCGTAAGCATGGTTTGTAGTGCTGTTGGGGAGGTTGCAAAAAGAATCTGGTCGTCAGCATATAGTATTAGAAATAAATTTAGTTCGTTAATAGTGAATAAGTCATCTATGTCTGTGTTTATGTGGTTCAATATGTCATTTACGAACATCATGAACAGCAATGATGAGCTAGAGTCACCCTGTTTCACACCTTGGTGTATAAGGATAGGGTCAGACAAGTTCTGATTAAATTTAATTGCGGATTTAACGACACTGTACATAGCCTTTAGGGCATTTATCATTTTTTAACTTACATTTTCTGACATTAATTTTTGCCAAAGCAGTGTGTGATTGATTTTATCATAGCATTGTTGATAATCAATAAAAACAGTGCATAACGTTTGTCCTGAATTAATTATTTTTGATATTATTGCGTGGAGTATAAATATGCAGTCTGTCGTACTTTTTCCTTTTTGATAACCAAACTGACAGTTAATGATTTTTTCGTGTTTATTTGTCCAATTTGTTAGACGATTTAGTAGTAGTTGTGAGTATATCTTTGCTAAAATGTTATTTAAGGTTATACCTCTATAGTTGTTTGCTTCGTTTGATTTCCCGCCTTTAAATATAGGAACTATATACCCCAGACCCCAGCTTTCCGTATATTCGGCATTTTTAAATAGTTTATTGTATATTAAAAGTAAATGTGGTGCTAATATGTTAAATGATGACTTAATTATTTTCTGCAGTTATATTATCTGGGCCACATGACTTATTATTGTTTTGATGGAAAACGGCAGCTTTTATTTCGTTCATGGTGAATTCTTTGTCTAAATCATTATCTGTTGTTTCAGTGAAATTTATATTGTCGTTTATTTGTGTGGGCTGTTCGCCTAATAAATTATTAAAATGCGTATACAGGTCATCTAGTTTTGGACTGTCATTAGTGTTTGACGTCTGTTTATAGCATTATGTTTAGAGATTTCCAGAATTGTTTTGGATTTGATTTAGCGGTATTTTTAAGCTTTTTTCCTTCTGATAGTGTGTATTTAGCTTTAGCTTTTTTTCTTGTTTTGTTGTACAGAGTTCTCATTTTTACAAAATGATTTCTATTTTCATCAGTTTTAGGTTTGTTGAACACGTTTCGCGCGCGTTTGAAATTTTTCTTCGTCGTGTAACAATTATTATCAAACCATTTTGGAGAACATGATTTGTTGTGGTTATTTTGATTGTGATTCGAACTGATTGTTTTTCCGAATATTTTGACCGTATTATCATATATACAGTCTGTGATACATTTTATTTCACGGTTTATATTTTCATTAAGTAAGTCATTTAGTGAATTGATATTTTCTTTTAAAGAATCTTGAAATTGTTCAACCAAACTCGCGTTGAAAACAAGCTTAGTTTCTTCTGTATATTCGTCAGGTGGTATAGTTTTAGTTTTTGTATTACATTTTATTGAGAAATAAATAGCTGCGTGATCGGAAAAGTTTTTCCAGCCGAGTATTTGAAATTCATTTACGAGATCGACATCGTTTGTATTTACAATTAAATAGTCAGTTATACTCATGCCTCGGCTTGACGAGAATGTAAATTGATTTTCTTGCTCATTGTTAAGACGTCCATTTACAATTATATGGTTAGTGGATTTGCATAGGTTAATCAGTTTTTTTTCCATTGTTATCAATGACCTTGTCTGGATTGTTGCGTAATATTGAAAAATAGTTATTGGTATTTTCTGTATCTAGATCTTTCAAAGAGTCAAGACATTTATCAAATTCAAGAATATCCGACAAATTACCTGGTCTGGAATTAAGATCACCTGTGGATATGGTGTCCGCCTAGCGATCGGGAGGTCCCGGGTTCGAACCTTACTGGGAGCGTTCTCAAGATCTCCCCCAAAGACACCAAGTACTGGTTCTACCCAGGAAACGGACTCGAGAGTGTCTCTATAAGCCTTCGGCTTTCGATGCAATCGAGCTAAAATAAATAGGTTTAAACTAAGATCACCTGTAATGCATGTTTTACCAAGTTGTCCATATTTTTCAATTCCTTTTTCTATTTCATCAAAGAATCAAAATCTTGGTCAATTAGAACTTTTGAATTAACAGGTGGAATATATGCATGACACAAATATATATCTGACTCTAGAGCAAACAACTTACTGTCTAGTTTTAACCACACTATTCCATTTGGGTTGGATTCTACAACGGATATATTATCTGTCAACTCTTTACTGTAATATATTGCAAGTCCTCCGCTATAGCGACCTTTTTTGGTACCAAAATGTTTATTTCCGTGCAGATGGAAACTAGAGTATCCATCTATATCGAGATTTATTGATTGTTTGCTATTTGTCCAGGTTTCAGATAGTAAAATTAGATCATAATTTTGAACATATTCTAAAAAGTCAGCATGATTGATTTTTCTTACAAGTCCATTAATATTCCATGCTAAAATGCGTAACTTCCCTTCCTTGTCCTAGTTCGTGACCTCTTTGAACTGACTGCTTGCGTTGTCACGGGATAGAAGTTTTGCGCCGGCCCATTTCACCTGTTTTCCGGCGCTTTTTTCACGGTTGAATAAAGCGCTTTTTTCTCGTCTTTGTTGGAGTACCGCTTTGGTCTGTTGGATGCCGATGCCCATTCCGGCTGTTTTGAGCTCGCGTGTTTTGGTAATTGCTGTTGTTCGTACCAATTCTCTTTGCTGGTAATAGTGGAATTTGGCCACAATAGTGGATTATTCATATATCTTTATTGAAGGATATGCGTTTCAAAGTGTTTACTTTGCTTCTGCCTCTGATTGGCCAGTTTAATCACGTGATTTCACAAATTTGGCCAAGATGCCAAAAACCCGACGGACGCACTGTTTGTGACAAGAAATAAAGACAAGAAAATTCGACCAGCAGACAACCAATCTAAGCCAATCGGTATTTTGTTTGTATTCGTTTATTTTTTTATTTTCAAACTCAAAAACTTTCACCAAGTGCATTGCATTATACTTGCATTGATGTCAATGCTGCTCAGCGTATTTCTGCTTGTATCTGAAAATATATATTCACTCATAAGTTCATAACAAGTGGGCAATCTATATAAATGCAAATTATCGCATAATATACTAGATAGATATATATTTATATCTACTATCGCCGAACCGATACGCCGACGAGCCGACACGATACACCGATACGCCGAGACGATGCGCCGAAGTGCCGCAACGATACGCCGATGCGATATAAACGTCGCAATCTCGTGTTTTTTTTTCATATGTTGCTGTAAAATTGAAACGAAGTTTATATCGCTTCGGCGCAACGTGTCGGCGCTTCGGCGTATCGTCTCGGCGCTTCGGCGTATCGTCTCGACGCGTCGGCGTATCGTGTCGGCGCGTCGGCGTATTTCTGAGGTTGAAATCGCGCCTACACGATGCGCCGGAGCGCCGAGACGACAAGCCGAAGCGCCGACACGATACGCCGAAGCGCCGACACGTTGCGCCGAAGCAATATCAACGTCGCAATCTCGTGTGCGTTTTTTTATATGTGGCTATAAAATTGGGCGAAGATAAGACAAGACGACATTAATATCGCTTCGGCGCACCGATACGATACGCTGACGCGCCGAAACGATACGCCGAAGCGCCGACACGATACGCCGAAGGGTCGAGACGATACGCCAAAGAGCCGACAAGATGCTCCGAACGATATAAGCGTCGCAAACTCCTTGAGGACGCCGACACGATACGCCGACGCGCCGAAACGAGACGCCGAAGCGCCGAAACGATACGCCGAAGCGCCACCACGATACGCAGAAGCTCCGACACGATGCGACGAAGCGATATCAACGTCGCAATCTCGTGTGTGTTTTTTATATGTGGCTATAAAATTGGGCGAAGATACGACGAGACGACGTTTATATCGCTTCGGCGCATCGTGTCGGCGCTTCGGCGTATCGTTTCGGCGCGTCGGCGTATCGTTCCGGCGCGTCAGCGTATCGTATCGGTGCGCCGAAGCGATATTAATGTCGTCTTGTCTTATCTTCGCCCAATTTTATAGCAACATATAAAAAAACGCACACGAGATTGCGACGTTGATATTGCTTCGGCGCAACGTGTCGGCGCTTCGGCGTATCGTGTCGGCTTGTCGGTGCCCTTTCATAAGAACAGGTCGAAGTCGCGAAACTACGATGTCGGTAACAGGACACCGTAAAATGGCCATATCGCGAATATTGTAATATAGGGATACAACATTTTAGTAATGAAATTGTGTAAGAGAAAATTACTAAAATCATTTTATTAAGTAATGCGGTCGATCAATAATTGCAATGACAGGAAATTGTAAGGAATATTATCTATCTGGGGTTTCTGTTTACCATTCATACCATGAAAATGTTTACCACATACAAGGATTTACAGTAATATCGATACACCCTCATGATTTTTGTTCTTCTTGGAATAAAAGCATTAGCATCGTATGTTTTCAGGACGAAATTTGGAAACCAGATCTAGCTCTGAAGAATTCCTACGTAGAGTGCAAAGGCCTTGGCGAAAGAACTCTGAATGTTGTCAACACACACGGAGGTCTCGTGTTCTGGTATCCATTTCAGGAGCGAAAGAACTCTGAATGTTGTCAACACACACGGAGGTCTCGTGTTCTGGTATCCATTTCAGAAGCGAAAGAACTCTGAATGTTGTCAACACACACGGAGGTCTCGTGTTCTGGTATCCATTTCAGGAGCGAAAGAACTCTGAATGTTGTCAACACACACGGAGGTCTCGTGTTCTGGTATCCATTTCAGGAGCGAAAGAACTCTGAATGTTGCCAAAACACACGGAGGTCTCGTATTCTGGTATCCATTTCAGGAGCGAAAGAACTCTGAATGTTGTCAACACACACGGAGGTCTCGTGTTCTGGTATCCATTTCAGGAGCGAAAGAACTCTGAATGTTGTCAACACACACGGAGGTCTCGTGTTCTGGTATCCATTTCAGGAGCGAAAGAACTCTGAATGTTATCAACACACACGGAGGTCTCGTGTTCTGGTATCCATTTCAGGAGCGAAAGAACTCTGAATGTTGTCAACACACACGGAGGTCTCGTGTTCTGGTATCCATTTCAGGAGCGAAAGAACTCTGAATGTTGCCAACACACACGGAGGTCTCGTGTTCTGGTATCCATTTCAGGTGCGAAAGAACTCTGAATGTTGTCAACACACACGGAGGTCTCGTGTTCTGGTATCCATTTCAGGAGCGAAAGAACTCTGAATCTTGTCAACACACACGGAGGTCTCGTGTTCTGGTATCCATTTCAGGAGCGAAAGAACTCTGAATGTTGTCAACACACACGGAGGTCTCGTGTTCTGGTATCCATTTCAGGAGCGAAAGAACTCTGAATGTTGTCAACACACACGGAGGTCTCGTGTTCTGGTATCCATTTCAGGAGCGAAAGAACTCTGAATGTTGTCAACACACACGGAGGTCTCGTGTTCTGGTATCCATTTCAGGAGCGAAAGAACTTTGAATGTTGTCAACACACACGGAGGTCTCGTGTTCTGGTATCCATTTTAGGAGCGAAAGAACTCTGAATGTTGCCAACACAAACGGAGGTCTCGTGTTCTGGTATCCATTTCAGGAGCGAAAGAACTCTGAATGTTGTCAACACACACGGAGGTCTAGTGTTCTGGTATCATTTCAGGTGCGAAAGAACTCTGAATATTGTCAACACACACGAAGGTCTCTTGTTCTGGTATCCATTTCAGGATCGAAAGAACTCTGAATGTTGTCAACACACACGGAGGTCTCGTGTTCTGGTATCCATTTCAGGTGCGGAAGAACTCTGAATGTTGTCAACACACACGGAGGTCTCGTGTTCTGGTATCCATTTCAGGTGCGAAAGAACTCTGAATGTTGCTAACACACACGGAGGTCTCGTGTTCTGGTATCCATTTCAGGAGCGAAAGAACTCTGAATGTTGTCAACACACGGAGGTCTCGTGTTCTGGTATCCATTTCAGGTGCTAAAGAACTCTGAATGTTGCCAACACACACGGAGGTCTCGTGTTCTGGTATCCATTTCAGGTGCGAAAGAACTCTGAATGTTGCCAACACACACGGAGGTCTCGTGTTCTGGTATCAATTTCAGGAGCGAAAGAACTCTGAATGTTGTCAACACACACGGAGGTCTCGTGTTCTGGTATCCATTTCAGGTGCGAAAGAACTCTGAATGTTGCCAACACACACGGAGGTCTCGTGTTCTGGTATCCATTTCAGGAGCGAAAGAACTCTGAATGTTGTCAACACACACGGAGGTCTCGTGTTCTGGTATCCATTTCAGGTGCGAAAGAACTCTGAATGTTGTCAACACACACGGAGGTCTCGTGTTCTGGTATCCATTTCAGGAGCGAAAGAACTCTGAATGTTGTCAACACACACGGAGGTCTCGTGTTCTGGTATCCATTTCAGGAGCGAAAGAACTCTGAATGTTGTCAACACACACGGAGGTCTCGTGTTCTGGCATCCATTTCAGGAGCGAAAGAACTCTGAATGTTGCCAACACACACGGAGGTCTCGTGTTCTGGTATCCATTTCATGAGCGAAAGAACTCTGAATAAGGTGAACACACACGGAGGTCTCGTGTTCTGGTATCCATTTCAGGTGCTAAACGTTTGGTACATAAACCAACAATGATTATCAGTCTATTTACAGTAATAATTTGTAAACTCTGACAACTCGTCTTAGCTGATTTTATGTTTTATTTAAGAAAAAATATTTGATTCATTGTTGATTGTCGTTGAATAGACACCGTTTGGAGTCCTGATTCGTAGGAACTAAACCACGAGGTCGTTAGCCCAACTTGTTTAATAGCCATGCATCAGAACGACAAAGAGTTGTTTATTGGTCGATAATCAACAATATACGAAAATTACTTCGATTCTAACATAATTAGACATATATTTTTGCAATTGTAATTGGAACTACATTTTACTATGCCCCGCTCAGAATCGGGACTTATTTTTTCGTTGTTTATTGTGTAGTTTAACAACGATAATTTTGTCTATAGAAAAAATAGCGAGTATCATGTTAGAATTTCATTTTTGGAACTGTTGCTCCCGTTACATATTTTAATCTTATAATGGAGAAAGTTTTATTCCCAAATATTGTGACAATATCTTCTGTGTCTGTTTCGTTTTTATTATTCTTGGTGTTCACGATGTGTGGAGGCAACTGAACACTTTTATTTAACAAAAGACCCTCAGTTGTTAATATATTGCGTTTTTCTACTGCTAGCTCAGATTCAGTTTCAAAAGATTTCTTAATCTCCGAACATTTTGTTATGGTTGGGTTTTGCTTTAAATTAGGTCAACATTTTCATGGCCATTTATATATTGTTCCGTATCACCTCCTTTTACTGTCCATTCCATGATTACATTTAAATACATTTAAATAAATTGATAATACGTATTACTTACAGATTTTCAAATCAAAATGTTCCTTCGACATCTCGTACTTCCCGTTCGACTATCGGACCTGTTATCTTAGGTTTCAAGTATGGGGTTATACGATACGACAGGTAAAGTTATTTATTAACAAGTATTGTAGTGCGTTAATTAAATTATTCACAAATAAAACACTACATGTTTGCATTCAAATTACCTGTGTTTATTTCAGCGTTTTGTAGCATGAGTTATTATAACCATTATGAGCTGCTCGATACCACAGTTTATGTTACTCAATACCAGTGTTGTACATACGTATTTGAATCTGGCTGAATAACTAAATATCATATAGAAAATATAATTTATTAAGTTATTAACAAATCCTTGTTGCATAAGTTGATAACCACAAAATACATTTATTTGCATTATGAAAGTTTTTTGCTATTGCTGATTCAATAGTCGGATTTTAAATTTTTGTAGATGAATTTGCAAAGCTCATATAATGGTTCGGAAGGATTTAATATGGCTTACTACGAAGAAAATTCCGCATGGGAAGTAGCAAATACAAGCTGGAACGTACAGAGAGACAGAGGGGATGACACTCTTACCTTTGTACTGACATTGAAGCGAAAGCCACTGTTCTTTATGTTTTCCGTACTCCTACCGATATACATGTTGGCCATTTTGAGTGTTTGTGTGTTTCTGTTTCCGGTAAGTGCTGGCGGAAAAGCAAGCTATGTCGTTACAATTTTTTTTCTTTTGCCGTCTTCCTTACAATTGTATCTAAGACGTTTTCGCAGCACTCGGATTCGGTTCCTGTAATAACGTCGTTTCTTGTCGTACAGACAATTGTTAGCACAGCTATAACAATACTTTCACTAGTTCTCCTGCGGTTGGAAAGCTTCGAAAATGCCAAAGTTCAACGTACAGTCGTCAAAATCATGAAGGCCATGAGTTGTCTACCTTGCCTGAAAAAAGCCCAAAAGGTAGAAGAAAAGGAAAACGAAGAAACGCCGGAAGAAAAGACTGAAACAGCGAAACAAGTTGATTTGACATGGGGTGACTTAGTAAACTACATTGACTTCGTGTGTTTCATATTTTTTGCAACCCTCATTCTCCTAACAATCATTGTGAGTCTGGGCATAGCATCGTCGAATGGTAAAGCTTGTAATGAAAAAATCAACTCTGCCTTCAATTGGCGCGCTAATCCTGACAGACACAAAACTTCTGACTCCAGTGGAAATAACGACTTTGACTGGAATTCGGACGATGACTTCAGCCATTATTTCTAAATTATTGAACGTAGATAACCGAAATGTTACCGAATGATTTCAAAGCGGAATCCCTTTGGATGATGATTTTAAAAAGTGCGAGGTTAAACAAAAGTAAGTTATAGTACGTTTCTGAGACTTACGAAGTTTATGAATCATTCTGTGTATTGTGTGATTATAATGTCGTAAGTGGATTGGTGGTGTGATAAAAGACAAGATCGAAAAAACAGGACATTACATTTACATTGTACATACACGTTAATCTCAATATATGTTCGTAAATATGAACCAAAGGAAAGCATCGGGAATACTATCGGATTATAACACAGTATTTTGCATTTTTGTTTGTTTCCCACCGCATGCAAGAAAATGACCATGTTTTATCGACATTAGTTTTTTGTAAAAAAACAATAGCAGTCAACAAAAAACAGCAGTGAAAAAGCAATGACGTTAGATATTGCAATGGTCTGCGCTGCAATGATATATTATATCGGATAAAGATGCCATAAATCTGTATAGGATATAGAAATAAACTTATAATATATTACGTTTTTTGAACAGTGCATATCGTGCCAGGATCTTTTATAGAAGAAACAAGGTTCAATATTTATTTATATTCGCATTATTCAAGTTTTCTACATACATCTTTGATTACAAACTATAGTATTGTAGTATTTTATGTTTTATTGAACTGGTATCGTGTTATACATTTTGAACACCGTTTGATGTACATGTATTGTGCTCCTCTATGTATATAGCTCTTGGAAGATTAATTTTTGTGTCAATATTGTGAATATAACACTTTTCTATGTTTTGCATGATTCATCTCATTGTCTACCGATTGCGCATGTTATCAAAGTGCCCAGTTCGTGTCTCTACTTCGTTGTCACAACCATAAAATTGAGGCGTGTCGTGGAAAAATCGGGTAAAATGCATATGCGTAAAGTGTCGTCCGGGATTAGCCTGTGCAGTCTGACACTTTCCGCCTACAGTGGAATTATGTTTAGAGGAAACTTCCTCGAAACAGAAAGTACCATAAAACCATAAGCGGAAAATGTCGTCCTGGATTAGCCTGTGCGGACTGCACAGGCTGATCCAGGAGGAAACTTAACGCACATGCATTAAGCCCGGTTTTCCCACGACACGCCTCACTAATATATAAATTATGAATTCGGACCATGGACAATACAATAGACACCACATTCCAATACGCAAGCGAACCTGCGACCACTGCAATCAGCAGTCAGTGGGTTACTTGTGGTACAAAGATGCAAAGCATTCAACTTTAACTTTGGTTGAGATATACGATTGTTTGTGTGTTTGTTATTTACTTGTACGCTTAAATGTTTTAGTATCTGCTATCTTTTTATAAGCAGCTTGTTTTTTTCCTTGTAATAAATAAAAGTGTTAACATATTTATAATGTAAATTATAGTACTGTTTTTAATAGACACGATGGTAATTTTTGGTAAATTTGATACCTTAAAGACGTTCGCAACAAAAAGAAAATAAATGTGTTAATTTCTCCTTTTGCTTCATTATTTCTTTATTCTTTATATGTTACAATATACTAATTTCAATCAATAAATATAAATCTTTGTAAGTCATTAAGTTCCAGTCAGTGGTTAAAAGTTCATAAAGCATTATAATTATCAAAACCACACGTATACAATGTATTGCCAAACAAATTAGTTTAAAAAAAAGATCCATTAAATATCGTCATTCTATTTTGGCAATTGATACGTTGTTTACCTAAACACGAAACATGAAAAAGGTAACACAGGTAACCTATTTAAAGTCCAATATTTCCCAAACAAATTCGGCGACCCATTTTTTTATTAATGTTTTGATGTAAGTATGCATTGGTGCATGTGTGTGCGAATATTAAAGAAAATCTGTCGTTTGGAACAAAATATATTGATGCATAACAAATGACGTTTCAGAAGGTATTATCACCCATTTGACCTACTTAAATGTACAGTCAAAATCATTATTTTAACAGTTAATATATGTAAAGCGTTTTTATTACAAAATACACTTGTATATTGCCAAATAAGACATGTGAAAACATATCAGTTGAAAGAACCATAGCCTTGTTTGAAAAAAGGCTACTTAAAACATTGATAAAGAAACAAACTGACAAAGTTGCTTCAACAGGTACCGTATTCAAAACCCAATATTTCCGGACAAAGGCCAGTGACCCATATTTTTTAACACTGTTTTAGTTTCATTATACAATGACACATGCATATGAAATTTTTTAACACAATCTGTAGTTTTGAACAAAAGATATTTGAATATTTTATTATCAATTGATGTTTTCAAAGGCATATTAAATGCTTAATTAATCTCATTAAGTGTCCAATAAAAGTCATTTTTTAAATGGTTACTATAGATAAAACGCGTTTTATCATTAAACTGCACTTGTATATTGCCAAACGAAAGATTAAAACAAAGATGCATTTAAAATATCCGTCCTTGTTTGAATATGAACGCTTTATATATTTGAACATTGCTAGTCACACAAACTGAAAAAACGGCTTTGACAGGTAGCGTATTTAAACCGCAATATTTCCGGAACAAGGCCGGTGACCCCAATTTTTTAAGACTGTTTTAGTTTTACGATACATAGACACGTGTTTGTGCAAATTTTAAAGAAAATCTGTCGTTGGAAAAAAATGGACGAAATTGTTGCGAACGTCTTTAACACAAACGGCATCAACCCAACTGACAAAAGTTAGAAACATGATCCTCAGCGAAATACATTTACAAAATGACGCAACTGCTGCGCATGGATAAATCGGTTAAGAATAGTCTCTCTACCAAGAATAGCGAGATGATAAGATTGTTTTTCCTTGTTCCTTATTCGCAGAACCTGACAAAAGGTAGAAACATGATCCTCAGCGAAATGCATTTACATATTGACGCAACTGCTTCGCATTGATAAATCGGTTAAGGTTGGTCTCTCTACCAAGAATAGCGCAATTACAAGATTGTTATTCCGTGTCCTTATTTGCAGAAAATTATTATTATTATGAGTACAATATCTTACTTTTTATTGGATAGCTTAATTTGTAAGAGGAATGTGTGTCAAATTTGAACGTAGTTTATTATCTTAAATACACCCAGTGTCTCAATAATTACGAACGCGCTTTGTACACGGAAGAGTTCGAGATTGTAGCGGAGTAGATGGTCTTAATACTTTAGAAACTCAGTGTTGTTGCATGTTTAGAGCACAATTTCAGTATCTGCCTACACCAGCTATGACATCAAAACACAATTACAATATATGCCTACATCAGCTATGACATCAAAGCGCAATTACAGTATCTGCCTACACCAGCTATGATATCAAATCACAATTACAGTATCTGCATACAAGTAGCTACTACATACAATTCAGTGCATCAGTAGCGAATACAGTAATGAAACGTTTTAATAACCCAGAATTCGGTATGGCTATATGTTTAAAATACATCGTATTACCTAGCGAAAGTGGAAAATACACAAAACACCATTTCGTAAAACCAAAGGGCAGAACAGAATGCTATAAAAATACGCCACTGCGTCCTCTCTACGTTATAATTTAAAGACAAATGTCACTCTGTTCTTAAAAACACTGTGTTGATTTTTTCATGTTTCGTGCTTTCCATGAATAACTGTACTTCTTACGGTTATATTAACTGTCATCAAATCGACAAGTCATTTTAAGGGCCGTCTATATAACATGTTGAACACTATTAGAAGTTTACAATATATAATAAATTCAACAATTTACCAACTAAAAATCACTTGCAATGTTTTTTTTTTCACCAATAAGTAAATTTGCATGGAAAAACCACGACAATTTGTTTATAATTACATATTTTCTTCTCCATTTGCTGTACCAATCTTTTTGTTAAATTTGGATACTAGTATAGATTTATGACGACCCTCAAACTTGAAACACTTCACTGACCACAATAACGGGTAATACAGCTCGCCGAAAAGTTCCGGTGAAAATTCGGATTAAGACCTCGTCGCCACGATGATTAGGAAATAAACAAAGCAAATGTTTATAAACCGTTCACATGGAGGAGCAAATGTTTATAAACCGTTCACATGGAGTAACAAATGTTTATAAATCGTTCACATGGAGTAACAAATGTTTATAAATCGTTCACATGGAGGAGCAAATGTTTATAAACCGTTCACATGGAGGAGCAAATGTTTATAAACCGTTCACATGGAGTAACAAATGTTTATAAATCGTTCACATGGAGGAGCAAATGTTTATAAACCGTTCACATGGAGGAGCAAATGTTTATAAACCGTTCACATGGAGGAGCAAATGTTTATAAACCGTTCACATGGAGGAGCAAATGTTTATAAACCGTTCACTTGGAGGAGCAAATGTTTATAAACCGTTCACATGGAGGAGCAAATGTTTATAAATCGTTCACATGGAGGAGCAAATGTTTATAAACCGTTCACATGGAGTAACAAATGTTTATAAACCGTTCACATGGAGTAACAAATGTTTATAAATCGTTCACATGGAGGAGCAAATGTTTATAAACCGTTCACATGGAGTAACAAATGTTTATAAATCGTTCACATGGAGGAGCAAATGTTTATAAACCGTTCACATGGAGGAGCAAATGTTTATAAACCGTTCACATGGAGGAGCAAATGTTTATAAACCGTTCACATGGAGTAACAAATGTTTATAAACCGTTCACATGGAGTAACAAATGTTTATAAATCGTTCACATGGAGTAACAAATGTTTATAAACCGTTCACTTGGAGTAACAAATGTTTATAAACCGTTCACATGGAGGAGCAAATGTTTATAAACCGTTCACATGGAGTAACAAATGTTTATAAATCGTTCACATGGAGGAGCAAATGTTTATAAACCGTTCACATGGAGTAACAAATGTTTATAAATCGTTCACATGGAGGAGCAAATGTTTATAAACCGTTCACATGGAGGAGCAAATGTTTATAAACCGTTCACATGGAGGAGCAAATGTTTATAAACCGTTCACATGGAGTAACAAATGTTTATAAACCGTTCACATGGAGTAACAAATGTTTATAAATCGTTCACATGGAGTAACAAATGTTTATAAACCGTTCACTTGGAGGAGCAAATGTTTATAAACCGTTCACATGGAGGAGCAAATGTTTATAAACCGTTCACTTGGAGTAACAAATGTTTATAAATCGTTCACTTGGAGTAACAAATGTTTATAAATCGTTCACTTGGAGTAACAAATGTTTATAAATCGTTCACATGGAGTAACAAATGTTTATAAACCGTTCACTTGGAGTAACAAATGTTTATAAACCGTTCACTTGGAGTAACAAATGTTTATAAACCGTTCACATGGAGTAACAAATGTTTATAAACCGTTCACATGGAGTAACAAATGTTTATAAACCGTTCACATGGAGGAGCAAATGTTTATAAACCGTTCACATGGAGTAACAAATGTTTATAAACCGTTCACATGGAGTAACAAATGTTTATAAATCGTTCACATGGAGTAACAAATGTTTATAAACCGTTCACATGGAGTAACAAATGTTTATAAACCGTTCACATGGAGGAGCAAATGTTTATAAACCGTTCACATGGAGTAACAAATGTTTATAAACCGTTCACATGGAGTAACAAATGTTTATAAACCGTTCACATGGAGTAACAAATGTTTATAAACCGTTCACTTGGAGGAGCAAATGTTTATAAACCGTTCACATGGAGTAACAAATGTTTATAAACCGTTCACATGGTGTAACAAATGTTTATAAACCGTTCACTTGGAGGAGCAAATGTTTATAAACCGTTCACATGGAGTAACAAATGTTTATAAACCGTTCACATGGAGTAACAAATGTTTATAAACCGTTCACTTGGAGTAACAAATGTTTATAAATCGTTCACATGGAGTAACAAATGTTTATAAACCGTTCACTTGGAGGAGCAAATGTTTATAAATCGTTCACATGGAGTAACAAATGTTTATAAACCGTTCACTTGGAGTAACAAATGTTTATAAACCGTTCACTTGGAGTAACAAATGTTTATAAATCGTTCACATGGAGTAACAAATGTTTATAAACCGTTCACTTGGAGTAACAAATGTTTATAAACCGTTCACTTGGAGTAACAAATGTTTATAAACCGTTCACTTGGAGTAACAAATGTTTATAAATCGTTCACATGGAGTAACAAATGTTTATAAACCGTTCACATGGAGTAACAAATGTTTATAAATCGTTCACATGGAGTAACAAATGTTTATAAACCGTTCACTTGGAGTAACAAATGTTTATAAATCGTTCACATGGAGTAACAAATGTTTATAAACCGTTCACATGGAGTAACAAATGTTTATAAACCGTTCACATGGAGTAACAAATGTTTATAAACCGTTCACATGGAGTAACAAATGTTTATAAACCGTTCACTTGGAGGAGCAAATGTTTATAAACCGTTCACTTGGAGTAACAAATGTTTATAAACCGTTCACATGGAGTAACAAATGTTTATAAACCGTTCACATGGAGTAACAAATGTTTATAAACCGTTCACTTGGAGGAGCAATCTTTTTATTTTAAACAGTATCCAACAAACGAATTGTTTACCGACGCAGGGTATAACAGAAGCTTAAACATAAAACAAGATACGTTTAACGGGTATTTAAATTACTGTTTCACTTGTATATTCGAAATAGGACCACATTTACCTTTAGTGTGGCTGTAAAATCGGTTATAATGTCGAATAATTCTACAACACTAGCCCCATCATTTGAAATCAAACACAACTTGAGCGGAGCGCCATTATATGATAAATTGATTTCAACAATTCATATTTCTAGCAATGATTGTATATAAAACATGTATACATTTTCTATTACAATTTGAAAATACTAATAAAATAAATGAACAGGCTGGTGCAGTCTATAAATTGTCATTACAAAGACATTGTTGAGATGGAAGTATAATTGGGCGATCAACGGACCATGTAGTGTTTTTCAACAAAATATGTTAACCTTTCACAAGAAATTACTTGCATGCTTGCCCCAAACATCCAAACATTGAACTGTACTTTTTTTTCAAGTGGTTGACATTTGATCAAATGACATCTACAAATCACTCTTTGAAAACATCTTTTTCATAAATTATGCAAATTTACATTCGGTTTACATTTTCTGAGTAACGCGACTGTATTGAAATTCGTATTCAATCTGCAGCTACGGAAACTCTACTTATTGCACATAGTTGTTCCTTGATTACTCGAATTGGATTACTTCAATAAGCGCCATATGCTACAATATGGCAAATCGACCAATATCGGACGTTATACTATGACACACAACTTGTTCAAGCTTAAGGTATTTACCAGAATAATAGCTAAAATGAAAAAGAAAATGCATGACCTGTTGTTTGTGCCATTTTTGATGAATTTATAAACGAAGTATTATATTTCTGTTCGGTGTATACGGCTATTTTATCCGGGTGTTTGACTAATAATAAAGGATAACGCGTTATTGTCGCTAGAGACGCGCGATACATGTAAATTTTGGTATAGGTTGTTTAACCTAAAAAAGTTTTATGATATAAATATACTGCGGAAATGGGTATTTCCGTTTGCGGCGGCTGTGTGCTTTTCAGATTCTTTTCGTGAAAAAATATATTCAGATACTTTTCGTGAAAAACATTGACGCAATTTCAATATTTTTTTTTAACTTCTCATGAAAAAATACAAGATTTTTGCAAAAAGCTTTGTTTTGTCCACTTCATTAAAGGGACTGTGTCAACTTTACTAAGACATGTGCATTAAATAAATAAAAGTAATATAATACATAATTAGATATTTGATAAAATCAAATTAGAAAAAAATAGCTTGACTATAGTAAAACCCCAACCGGGTATCGAACTCACAACTTAGGAACCATACGAAGAAATGACAATAGACAACGCTTTAACCAACTGCGCTATCATGCTTGGTAAGTAGTCGTTCGTAAACTATGGTTATACAAAATGCTCTCAATTCTGACGTCAAAATGTACACAGGAAAAGGGCCAAACAAACACAACCCATGTTATAAATTGATTTTTATATCAGAATGCGTACACTCTTTTCCCTTTATATATACCCTGTTTTAACCGTTATTTTATGCCAGTATTAATGCCTTGAGGCCCTTTTCGATGACATGGTCCCGTTAACTGACACACTATTTAATGAAAAAATCACTTCAGTACCATAGAACGAAAACGAAAGGAAGTTAGATATATAAATATGTTCCGAGAAATGTGTCTATATATTTTGGAAACATTTCGTGAAAAATTATTGCTACTTTGCAGGAAAGGTTCGACGTTTCACGAAAACCTTTCTTTTTATTGAAAAATTACACGATTACGCATAAAATATAGCAGATTATCTCTGCAGTAGTGGGCACTTACTTGACTTTTTCTTGATATCGAGAAAATATTTTAACGAAAACGGCCAAAATGTTTCGCGAACATTTTTCCAATGTTCAAAAAGTTGTTAACATTTCATAAAAAATAACAGCTTAACTTGTGCTGAAGTATGCGACTATAATTTTCTTATATACAAAAACACTTACATTACCCTTCATTTTCACTTCTAGGACAGACAATAACTTTTAACCTATAGGGTGTTTATAATAATTATGTTTTGCACTTAGAAAGAAGTTAAAGTGAATGATATATTTAAATCACGTTTTGAAAGTACGTTTTAAATTTATAATAAAGTAAGGCAGTCTTATAAACAACGAAGTGTTAGAAATAATACACATTAAGCAGTAATTTCTAAGTATTTTTGTTATATTTGTTCTAAGTATTCGTTTCTTTCATTCCCCTTAGATCAAGAACAACCCAGTTTAGCCTGTGTTCATGGTCAGGCGTGCTAGACAAACCACATTGCTTACTTACATAACTTTGTACATGTCACCCGGTCTGATAGCCACATGTTTTTCGCCGAGGTAAAGCTTTGTTGTAAATGTATTTACACTGTATGCAAAAATACTTAAAACAAAGTATTGGGGGTAAAGAAAATTATATAGCAGTACGTTTGTAAATGCATGAACGTCCAATATTGCAAAATACAACGATGATAATATTGAATTAATGCAGCTAGTGTTTATTTGTGATGAAAACTAATTCAAAAAGTAAAATATAAAAGTAAATGTTGTCTCGTAAGTTCGTGTTCTTTATTTTAACGCCATTAAATAATGTTCAAACGCGTATTTTACACTCATTTTTAAGTGTGTACAGAATTATATAAATTAGTACTATATTTGTAAATTTACATATACTTTGCTGTTATTGCCAAAAAAAGAAAAAAAAACTTAAATAAATTTGTAACATCGTATTCTATAAGAATTGATTTTAAACAAACCGATTTAATTAATGATTATCTTCATAACCATATTTAGAAATACATATTTATTTACAACTGCAGGTCTTTTTTACTTTGGTCCGTAAAACATGTGCGCGAACTTTTCATTTGTTAAATATACAATACACACTGGGTATGTCTGATATTGGGTAACTATGGATTGATAAAATCACAAAAATATGTTTTGCTGATGCTTTGAAATAAATATTGAATAAGTCAATTATTATTTGATTAACTATCTTACCTCAATATCAAATATAGTAATCTCTTAATTAAGATACTTGATTAGAGGCAACTAAATATATAGTTATAAATACACAAATACAAAAATCTACAACGTGATGCCCGAAAACACGTTCGGTAGCAGTAGTGCACTGGATACTGGTATATAATATATAAAATACATTTAAAATAAGCATTGGTATTCTCTTACATTTATTTTAAGTCCACAATCGGAAGTTAGCCTACACACAATTAGGGGCGATGGTCATTTGATCTTAAACAGTTAACTCTTTCGTTAAATGTGAACGTCATTAACCGATGAAGTCCTGGCAAAGTAAACATTACATGTTGATATATAAACTAAATGTTTCAGGAACAAAGAAATACTTTCATATTTTAGTTTACAATTATTTATTTTTACTTGTTTAGGCCATGTTCAGCTCATGTATTCTTATGCTGGTTTTGATTGGTCAATTCAATCACGTCACGACACAAACTGGCCAAGAGGCGAAAGAACTTAGAAAGAAATTGTTTGTCACAGACGCTTACGACAAACGAATTCGTCCTATTGACAATCAAACCCATGCAATAGGTATGTTCCGTTATATTTGTATAATCTAGAATTAGCGATTGAGTTGAAATGTACTATTGGTGTTACATTTGGTTACACTTCTTAATTTTGTATGTATACGTTTCATTTTTTTAAATTTCTCTAGCTTGATTCGAATGTCTCAATCGCCCTCTCATGCATATCAAGTGACACATTGAATTGTCCATTGCGCATCTGCCTGATTTATTATACTCGTATGTAATGATGAAGTGACACATTGAATTGTCCACTGCGCATCTGCCTGATTTATTATACTCGTATGTAATGATGAAGTGACACATTGAATTGTCCATTGCGCATCTGCCTGATTTATTATACTCGTATGTAATGATGAAGTGACACATTGAATTGTCCATTGCGCATCACCCTGATGTATTATACTCGTATGTAATGATGAAGACAGGTTGAATCTTAAACATTTATCGGTACTTATTTCAGATGTCTATTTGAATCTCTACCTGTTATCGGTGAAAGAACTTAGCGAGACAGATGAGGTGCTTACTACAACAGCTTTTCTGTCCGTCAGCTGGAACGACTCGTTTCTTAAGTGGGAACCAAAGGATTATGGTGGAATCAAGCTCTATCACTGGCCTCAGGTTAAATGATGTTTTAGAAATACATATTAGATTCCATTAATTTGGTGTACATTATCGATATAAGCAAAAAATAAGCATACTACACTTACCGTGTGTACATTATATTAGTTGGCTAGTTCTAAAAAGGTCAATATTATACTCCGCTCATTGTAATATGTACACCCTAAACTATTATTTAAGATGTCATTTGTTATCAGGACGGAATTTGGAAGCCGGACTTGGCACTGAAAAATTCATACCTGGATTACAAAGGGCTTGGTGAAAAATCTCTCAACGTTGTGAACACCCACACTGGTTTGATTTTCTGGCATCCATTTCAGGTATACTTATGCTATATACAATGCTTACTTATCTTTCGCTATCAGACCGGGTGATGTTTGCTTAGAAACGGTTGTATATATGTATTTATACACTGTATTCCACAATCATATATTTTTTTTTCATTTTTGTTAATTTATTTTAAATACTTAAATATGTTTTAAATATTATTTTATCTAATTGGTAGCATTGGTATTAAAGTAGACACATTATAGAAAATTTAAACTATAGTCTTCATTATTGCTAAAATTAATATTGTTAGTAGACAAAACAAGCAAATGAACCATTTTGATTGGTCATGATCTCAAACTACAGTTGAATACAACCATACTATATAATCCCACACTTATTCTGTTTTCAAAGGTGTTGAAATCAACGTGTTCCATTGATATCTCCTACTACCCGTTCGACTACCAGACGTGCTACCTGCGTTTCCAGGCATGGAGTTATACAAGACTTCAGGTAAGGTGTCTTCGTAAAAATTAATTCACAGATTTGTTAAGCGAATCCTAGCTAAACTCGCGGAAGCAATTTACGGGTTTTAACTTTATTGCTAGTATTTTTTGGCGTTAAATTGATTTACTAGTAAATATTTTATAGGTGAATATGCAGAGCGGATATAATGGTTCCCATGGATTCAACCTTGCGTATTACGAAGAAAACGCCGCGTGGAAAGTAACTAACACTGACTGGCGCATCGACCGAGACAAACAGGACACAACGATCAGCTTTAAACTGACACTAAAGAGAAAGCCAATGTATTTCATGCTGTCTGTCCTCTTGCCCATATGTATGTTATCCATTTTGAACATCTGCGTATTCATGTTGCCTGTAAGTGATGGAGAGAAAGCGAGCTACGCTGTCACGGTGTTCTTGGCATTTGCGGTGTTTTTGACTATTGTTTCAGAAACCCTTCCACAAAACTCTGAATCAGTACCCGTAATTACATCCTTCCTCGTTATGCAAACTGCCATTAGCACACTGATTACACTATTTGCACTAATTTTCTTGCGGTTGGGAAGCTTCGAAAACATCAAAGTGCCAATGCTAATTGTCAAAATTATGAAATTGCTAAATCGCATTCCGTGTCCAAAACTGGTTGGAAAGAACAAGTACAAAGTAAGGAAGGAAGCAAAGAACGACCCGAATGAGAAAACTGTGGACGTAGACAATGTAACAATTAATGGTGGAATGAATACACTAAAAACAGTCGAAGAAAATTAATTATCCGATACAAATGAATCGAAGAACGAAGACGATGAGTATAGCTGGAAAGATGTAGTCAACTTTCTGGACTTTGTGTGCTTTGCACTTTTTGCGATTCTTCTCTTTTTCTCGATCGTCATTAGCTTATCAGTGGCTGCTTCCAAAGGTAAAGCCTATAACGAAGAATTCGATTCAGCAAATAATGGTATCTACCATCGAATTGACAGCACCGTGTCTGCTGATGGCGGTCAAAGTTTCCATGGTAACCCAGGTCCGAACGGCAACCCTGATTTTGGCAATAACGTTTCACCACCATCTGGGTGGCCAAATGATCCAAATGCTTGGAACAACTGGCCGTGGAACAACTGGGAAGATCACTATAATTTCTATTATTAAATTAACACAAAATGAACAATACATGAACTGCAATGACACAACATACATGCATGTATTTTTACCACGTGTATTATTTTAATATATACTAACAATGCTTTAAATGCTAACAAGTCAATACAATTGTAATATATGTACATGTAATTCTACATGCATGCGTAATGTTTCAAGTAATTAGCCGTAACTATAAATGAAGTGTTATGTTTTATAATACGTTTATTTCTTTCCTTATTTCGTACATAAAGTTGATGATTGGAATATACGTTTACGTTTATTTCTTGCAGGTTAGAATACAAGTCTGCATTCCGCTTTAAACGATAATTTATGATGTTTCTTTTTAATAATATATATGAAATATTGGAAATAAAACATGTTGATAATGATGTGTCATTGTGACTTGTCAAATTATAAATTAATAATACTTTAGTTTTATTTTATTTAATAAGTCAGATTTCCGTTGTTTTTGTTAACATTTATTTTTTTCCAGACACTAAATATTTCTTATATGGTCAAAATGTACGACACATAAAGAAATGTCCATATAGCAAAAATTTTAGTTAACTATTGCCAAAAATCACTCCGGTTATAATGATATCTTCCTCATTATATGAAAAAAAGTTCTTTTATTGTTTAATCCACTAATTACACGTACCGGTATTTAAGCCCAAAATCTATTATCAAGAAGGCTTTGAATAAGTAAAAGCTCGTCCTTTAAATTTGACATTACATATCACCAATACCCCCAAACCTCACAATATTCGATGTAATATCCTAGCAGAGTTGTCGTTCGTTGCACATCTGCAACGGGCTGAATGACATTAATCTTGTCAAAACGAAAAAAATGTATTTACGCACATTAAAGTTGATTTTTGGAACCACAACAATAGAAATAAAGAATGAATGGTGGTTAAATTATCATTAACGGGGAAAAATTAATAATGTTATGATAATGTGACTAAAACCACGTAACTTGTGACTACTTTCCGAGCCAACTACAGAGGTGAATGGAATGTAAGCCGGTGTGCAAGAGATTGTATTCGATGCTGCCTTCTTACGCCACCTAGCGTTCATTTCATTTTATTAAGGGACATTAATGTTGTTCGAATTGTAAATTTTAATGTCTGCACTAATAATTATCACTCGACAATTATTGCTTCAATACATAATTATAAGCACACAGTCACAATTCTCAACATTCGCCCCGTAAGAGTACCAAGACCTTATACCCATGTTTATTTTTGTGTTTTCTTATTTTATTTATATTTGTAAAGTCTAGTGCCCGATATAAACGCATATTATGGAAACACTCATATGGACGGAAAACTGTGTGTGTGTTAACAAAAGGTGTTCTATTATATAAAATGTGTCATTGCAACAAGCAAGGTAAATCAAGTGTGCATAGCTTGTCTGCAATTAATAACACAAGCGAAAAACTTGACGTCCTGAAATTTGATGTAAAGATATGATTTGAAGGCATTTTTATCAAAACTACGAATGAACACACTAAGTTTTCGTTTATAATGAGATACAAATTCAGTTTCATAAACACAACATAATTATACCAGTTCATAATATTTATGTTACATAGTTAACCAAACAACAGTTCGGAACAGTTTACATTTATGAAATTACGTCACTGCTACACTAAATACAGATAACGCTAGGAAGTATTTCCAATGAAACAAGTGCACATGTAGTACAAACAAAACTAAATTCTGTTATAGTGCGAAAGTATTAACCTGACACTCATTAATCTCATCTGAACTGGAAATGAAACTGGCATCCTATGAAAGTATGTTATGTTACGTGTTTAGCTATTTAATTAAACAACTTATCAAACTACTTTACCGAGAGAATATGATAATCCATTTCTTCATATTGTGAACTGCAATTTCCACTATACATGCATTATTATAAGCTGTATAAACTCATCTACTCATTGAATAGTCAATATGGTATAAATAGTTAAATACCCTTATTAAGACACTGTCTCATAATTACTATACGCTGTTAAACTCAGTGAAAAGTCAATACAATATAAATACCTTTATTGGGACACTGATTCATAATTACTATCATTATATTGCCTCATTTCCTTATATTGAATTTGTAATATGATTCTACTTACAGACATCCCACGTGAGTTGTTCCAGAAACCGGCCCATCAATATACCCAGTATCAGCGGGATTTCGCTTTAACACTGCACCTCCACTCAGCCAAAGCCTACCCTACTTAAGAGAGGAGGCAAAACTCAGCCTTCCTGAGCCAAGAACATTGAGAAGATATGTTCATTGTAAATTAAAATAATTCTTGTCAATGAATATCAATTTAGCAAGAGACGGAAATATTGAAACGCGTTCCAGTTTAGATTTACGACTGAAGGCTAAACGAGTCAAAAGTTGTTTTCAGGCGTAGAATATATTTAAATAATTAATGTTTATTTTTACATTTGAAACGCAATGATTCATATGTATGTTTTACTTCTTAAAACGACCCGTTAGGCCCTCGATATTAGTCAATGTTTACACCCACTATGGCATGTATTGTAAAACCGAGTGTTGAGAAATAGCTCAACACCACAGTTTTTTGCACGTCGTGTAAAACGTTTTGTGTAAGAAATTCGGCAAAATATATCGTGAAAGGCCCTAATTCCGAGTGGGACCATATTCCGATGATCCATTGTTTTAAATAATCAGTGCACTTCTGGGTAGGAGTATTATTTATTTTGTTGAAATTGATTTAAAAACATGAATGACAGAACAAAAAATCAAAAAATATGTATTTAGAGTCATTTTTAATGAAATATGTAAAACAGCCACATTTTCTGTTATTTTTCACACGGTGTCTACTATTGTGTCAAAGATTCTGTAAAAGTACATAAGAAACCTTTAGTTAATTTTGTCTTCAATGTTGACAATTGATGAAGGGACAACATAAAAGGTACTAATTTCAGTTACTTATCAATATTTTATTTACATAGAACACAGTGTGCAGCTCATATGTAAATCAATATAGACATTACAGTAGACTTCTCCAATCTTTTATATCTTAAATAATATTTTCGTATGATAAGTGAATGTTTTGACTTGACAAATCAACAGTTCTTTCCTTATATTGTATTGTTCAAACCACCGCGTCAACTGTGTTAAAATGAATGACTATGTTTGGAAGAAGACCATGATCAATGATCAACACAAATATCAAAATCTCACATGTTATACAATACATGCGCCTTACAATGGCGCTTTAATAACACTAGCACAGTTTGCAATGGTTATCCGATCTAATACGTCTTTCATTCATTTTACATTTGCTGCAAATCAATACCTTACATTTGCTTGGATTATACAAGCTCTTACAATTCGTACGTTCGTATGTATTCGATTTTTTATTCAAACTAGTTTCAATATGAGTTAGCGGTAATTATTATTGTATTGTATCAATTGCATTGAACATGATTTGAATTTATGTTTATGTATTATTTTATTTGATTGATATGTTATTGATTGATTTATACTAATATCGGCTAAAAAGATTAGATAAATAAGTCATCTGCGCTGAATAAAATTTACAAAAGTACGAGTACATTGCTGGCACGACAGTACAAATATGAACCGGCAATAAATAATGGTCGCGGAAACAAATACATAACTGCATTTTAGATTGGTGTGAGAACAGTATCTGTTAGTGCGGTTTTGGGTGAAACAGTGAAACGACGAGTCGTAAACATTGCACATGTACATTATTATACATGTTAATGTAATGAACTGAAATATCCGCTATGAAAATAAATAAATACTTGCACAAAACTATGTTCACGCGCTAATTAAGCATCAATATCTATTATTGTTAGTAGCTTTATTTCTGCATTTATGTTTCGAAGGTCATGCACAGATGGTGTATTGTTCTGCTCGTTTTAATTGGCTATTTTAATCACGTGGTGACACAAACTTAAGATGATGCGAAAAAGCTACATAAGCAGTTGTTTGAGACAGACGCTTACATCAAAAGAATTCGACCTATAAACAATCAATCCAGTGTAATAGGTATTATGCACCATATATTTTATGGGTTAACTTTCAAGCCGAATGAATATTGAATATACTATTTTATTGAGTTTGTGAAGGCATACGTGTCGTTTCCTCTTTTTTGTTTCGCTTGCTGACTTATTAGGTCACACACATATATATGTAAGTGTGAACATATAGCGGATACATTTATCTGTACGCACCATGATATGCTGTATTTAATTATGCATGTTATGAATGTTGCGTGAATCTATCATATAACATATGGACACACATTTCAGATGTCAAAGTGAATCTCTCTATGTCCTCGATAAACGAACTTAGCGAGACAGAAGAGGTTCTCACTACAATGGCTTTTCTGTCCATCAGCTGGAACGACTCGTTTCTAACATGGACACCAGCTGATTCATTTATGTCTTTCTCTCTACCGGATATATCCCTCCTACTTCTTTTAACATGTATCCATCGCCTCGGACTTATATCTTTCTATCATCATATCTTCCTTACCATCACTGTTTAGTTATTTTCAAATACTTAACTGCCACTATATTACGTTACATACTATTACGCAAATACCATTCATGGAGAAGAGCCATATTATCTTTCGTTCTGATCCATTTTTTGTACGTGCGAATTACTTGCAATTGCATTTGTTTTGTATATGTATATGCGTTCGAGAAATAAAATATGTTTAAATCAATTACTTTCATGAATGCATTTGCGGTCGATTAATAAGACGTACAGAATTGAACAATTAAAAACAAACCATACTATATGTAAATGAAAGGAGTATGTGCAAACTATTAAAATTGTCAATGAAACATCTACATTTATCCTTAACCTTTATATTTATTTCGTTTAGTAACATATCATTTGTTGTTAGGACGAAGTTTGGAAACCCGACATCGCACTGAAAAAATCAGACCTGGATTACGAAAGCCTTGGTGACAAAACTCTGAAAGTCAGGAATACACACTCGGGCTTGATTATCTGGCAACCATTTCAGGTACTAATTTACGTAGTCAGTCATCTGCTTTGAAATCACATTTTCTCATTGACCAATTTTTGCTTGTGATGCTGTGACGGCTTCTCTAACCAATTAGAATTGAAGACTCTCCGTGGAAAAAATAACAACACTCAAAATGTATCTTTTGCCAATGAACGTAAGCCATGTACCAACATTTGTACAACGGTTCGTTTCTTTTGTGGATAAAATAAGCATTACTATTGAAATACTAATGTTAACAAATTTGAAGTTGAATATTATTAACTCCTACAATTGTTCTGTTTCAAAGGTTTTTAAATCAATATGTTCCATTGATATCTACTACTATCCGTTCGACTGCCAGACGTGCTACCTTAGGTTCCAGGCCTGGAGTTATACAAGACTTCAGGTAACATTCCTTCGTTTCAGAAATTGATTTTCAAATGTACCATCCAGGGATGATTTGTATGCAACTACCTCTGATACTTCTGATACTCAACAAAAAGTGAGAGAATATTCAGTGAATTATATATAAATAGCAAACCTCAAAGATAATTCATAACATATTTATACTGGTTTCACAAGTATATATTTTATAGGTGAATATGACGAGCGGGAACAATGGTTCTAAAGGAATCAACCTGGATTATTACGAAGAAAAAACCGCGTGGAAACCCACCAGTACTAGCGGGCACATCGAGCGAGACAACCTGGACACAGCGATCAGCTTTAAACTGACGCTTAAGAGAAAGCCAATGTATTTCATACTGTCAGTACTCTTGCCGATATGCATGCTATCCATTCTAGACATCTTCATTTTCATGTTGCCTGTCAGTGCTGGAGAGAAAGCGGGCTACGCTGTCACGGTGTTCTTGGCATTTGCGGTGTTTTTGACGATTGTTTCAGACACCCTCCCACAAAACTCTGAATCAGTGCCCGTAGTTACATCCTTTCTCGTCATGCAAACAGCTATAAGCACACTGACAACAATATTTGCTCTAATTTTCGTGCGGTTGGATAGCTTCGGAGAAATCAAACCGCCTACAAAAGTTCCAGGACCTCTTGTCAAACTGATGAGTTGTCTTCCATGCGTATCACCTGGTATCAAGACAAATGGAACCGTGGATTGCACACGGAGGGCGCAGAAAATAAAACGATCACCTGGAACGATTTAGTAAATTTTTTAGACTTTGTGTGTTTTGTAATGTTTTCAATTCTCCTCTTTCTGTCTATTCTTATTTGCTTGTCCTTGGCCGCTTCCAAAGGTGAAGAATTCGACTACGAAAACAGTGGCACGCACCAGCGATAAGCATGTGAAAGAAACCTAAAGTCAGTGCATTGTTAATTAATATGATTGTAATCTGGACAATATATGTTTCAAGTAAGTAGAAGTACAACTCAAGCGAAACAAATATTAACCTGGCTATATTGTGATTTCACAATATTTTAAACACGTGACAACTTGGTGTATGTACGTAAGTGGTAACTCACGTCACGTGATTACGCGAGTTTCTTTAACTCAAATGCTTGATGCCGATCGAGTGACCCAAAGTAATTTCTTGGTGATGTTTCAGTACATCAGTCTACTCCGAGTCGACACACGTTCTGACTAAATGACCTATCGCGAATTACGACATTTTTTTTCGTTTGAGCCGTTCTACAATGACGTGTTACTGTATATATTACACTGTTTTCTCCTCTTACTGGTTGTATTTCAGTTTGATAAGAATTTTAAATTGCCGTGTGTTCTTTTTTTTGCATTAAGCTGGAATGTATTGTACTTTTTGTTAGAAAAAAGTATAATTTGTATGAATTATTAGAAACATTGTTGTTCATGACAATATGACATTGTGACGTGTATATTTTTAATAAATGAATGCTATTTGATAGTTTTGTTTCATGGTTTGTAGAGAGATTTCGGTTGATTCCAAGTTTATTTAAATGTTTCTTATGCGTATAAATAAGCTGATGTTGCTTAATATCCAAATAATTACATTGTACTCTATAGGAATCTATAGAAATGAAGTAGCTACACGTAATTTATTTCATAACACCACAGAAACAATGCAGAAACGTAATGCCAGAAGTATGAACAAAGAGTTAAAAATAATGATTGAACTGTGCAAATAGGAACGTACATACTAAACAACTTTATAAATAAATGCAATATATTGCAACAAATTGTTCACAGACATACTGCATTTGGTTAGAAATGTATGTTGCACACCAGGGCTGAGCTGTTAAACACTTTAACGGCCAATTAAGCTAACAGCAGTTAAAATATGGATGAAGTTATTAATGTAATTTCAACATTACAAATGTAAACTTTAAGTTAATTCACTACAAATTGTTAATGCTGAAATATTTTAAAACGTTAAGTAAACAAATTGCTTTTAGTAGTAATATTATTTACATCTAAAGTTAACATGCTGTTAGGTTAATTGGCCGTTAAAGTTTTGAGCAACTGGGCCCAGCCAGATTTATACAAATCAACAGCAATTTAAAGACTATAATGTGTACGTACATTTTCATGTACATATTAATATTTATATTATTTCAATTCTAATAAATAATTACATGTAAACAAGCATATGCAATTTCATGTACTGTAACAGTTTTCTTGTTGTTTTGTTTTTTCAAGTAAACTAAAATTAATGAACGTAAATCGCAATGTAAGACGAAAACTCGATAAGAGAAAGACAATTAGTGTAAACAGATTAATCTGAATGACAACAACGACAGAATGTCACAAACTTTTCACATATTGTAGCAGCTTTCTTGTCCACTAGAAGGAAAGAAAACATGTTCTGCACTGAAAAATTCTAAACGCAGAGTACTTCAGCAAGAGAACATGTTATGGTGTAAAGGCACTGACGCAAAGGTATTGTCTTTTCTTCAAGGTATTTTGGATATTTATGTATTAAAAATCATCCCTTACTTTGGCAGTGAAGCATTTTGAAATTTGACGTTGATAAGGAACCGAAATCAAATTAATTTTCTTGCCTATAATTATTTGAGCGAAATTGCACAGGTTAATTTTAATGGTGTGCACATGAATGGTCACCATCCTCTCAAACCATATCTAGACCTGCCATAATAGTACACGCTGGTCAAATACTTACCAGTGTGAGTAATGTAATTGTACCACTATCAGTCTACTGGGATATTAACAACTTACGATTTATGATATGCAATTGTGTTTTCAGTCATTAAAGAAACCAATTTTATGAAGATCGTCATCCTTATTCATTGATTTACATGTACTTGCCATTCACAGAAGCTTATAATATGGATCATCTAAATCGGATGTTAATTGTTACGATCTCGAATAGCTTTAATTTTACGTCATTGTTGCAATCTCTATTTTTTTTTTGTATGTTAAAATCAACATAGTGTTTGCCTTTAAATTTTATAAAAAACAATATTTTTGCCTAGTTATTATTGAACAAAATGTATTGTATGTTTTTTATATTAACCATAGCCACTGTCGTTTATCTTAAGGAATACGAGGTAATAGCGGATAAATTTTACGATTTAATTGCAATGGTTATTTCTCCTATCATATGGCGTTGAGTCGTTGTACACAGTGCGTGACGAATTGAACGCTCACATACAGGCATGTCTTAGATGTTCGCAATTACAGGCGTAGTGAGTATATTCAATAGATGACACATAAAGGCAGCATATATATGATATAATTAATTATATAACGTTTACATATTTTCTTAATAGTTTGATCTACTTGTTTTGTTTCATTTTTATTTTATACAACATAAGTAACTTTAAATACCATTAAATTAGATTTTCGTAGATTGGTAACATTTATTGACAGAAAAAAATATAAACAAGAGGGCCCTGAGGGTCCTAGGACACTCACCTGAATCCTTGTAACCCAATTGGAATTTGCACCCCCGAGGCGTGGCTTATTTTCATCCCAGGGGCATAATATGAACAGTCTTAAACAAACCTCTGGGACTTGCGGTTTCAGGTAAAAAAATTTAAAGTAACTTTGCTATTTAAGTCTATATAAAGCATGTGACCTCTTTGGGTGTGGCCAGATTTGACCCCAGGGGCATAATTTGAACAATCTTTGGAGAGGATCACTATGCAATGTTACGTACCAAATATGGGAAAGCTGTGGGCCTTGCTGTTTCAGAGGAGAAGATTTTAAAATTCATTTTGCTATTTAAGTCTATATAAAACATGTGACCCTCGGGGCATGACCAACTTTCACCCCATTGGCATAATTTGAACAATCTTTGTAGAGGACCACTTGAGGATGTTACATACCAAATACGAAACCTCTGGGCCTTGCGGTTTCAGAGGAGAAGATTTATAAAGACATTTTGCTATTTAAGTTGATATAAACCATGTGACCCCCGGGGCGTGACCAGTTTTGACCCCAGAGGCATGATTTGAACAATCTTTGTAGAGGACTACTATATGATGTAACATACCAAATAAGAAACCTTTGAGCCTTGCGGTTTCTGAGGAAAAGAGTTTTGCTATTTAAGTCTATATATAAATCATGTGACCCCCGGAGCCTGGCCAGTTTTGACCACAGGGGCATAATTTGAACAATCTTTGTAGAGGACCACTATAGGATGTTACATACCAAATATGAAACCTCTGGGCCTTGTGGTTTCAGAGGAGAAGATTTTTAAAGTTTTTTTTTGCTATATATTCTGTATAAACCATGTGACCCCCGGGGCGTGACCAGTTTTGACCCCAGAGGCATAATTTGAAACATCTTTGTAAAGGACCACTTGAGGATGTTATATACCAGATATGAAACCTCTGGACCTTGCGGTTTCGGAGAGGAGTTTTAATGTCATTTTGCTATATATTCTATATAAACCATGTGACCCCCGGGGCGTGGCCGCTTTTGACCCCATGGGCTTAATTTGAAAAATCTTTGTAGAGGACCACTTTAGAATGTTACATTGCAAATATGAAACCTCTGGGCCTTGTGGTTTCAGAGAAGAAGATGTTTAAAGTCATTTTGCTATATATATATTCTATATAAATCATGTGACCCCCGAGGCGTGGCCCGTTTTAACCCCAGGGGCATAGTTTGAACAATCTTTGTAGAGGACCACCATAGGATGTTACATACCAAATATGAAACATATGGGCCCTGCGGTTTCAGAGAAGAAGATTTTTAAAGTTAACACTTTTAAAATCTATTTTTAGCTCTGGTGACCTACATATGCAGCGGACCGTAACGATTTGAACACCTTTGAAAGAGGGTCACCTAATGGTCATTCCTTTGAAGTTTGGTAAAAATCTGACAAGTGGTTTAGGAGCAGATGTTGTTTGAATGAAAATTTGACGACTCACGCACGCAAGCACGACGGACAACGCGCGATCACAAAAGCTCACCATGAGCACTTTGTGCTCAGGTGAGCGAAAAATACACATTGAATGCATACAAAAGCATACAATATATGAAAATTCCCTTTTGTAATAAGAAGAACAAAGCGTGGACGAGAAGCAATTTTCTTAGATCTATTTCTTATAACAAGTATATATATTTTTAAATAATAATTTCACATGTTTACGTGCAGAGGTGCGGGTGTTCTTGTCTTCATAGACAATACATACTACAACGACCGTTTAATCAAGCAATGGTATTTTATTTAATGTGTTTAGTAGAAATAAATGTGTTATCATAAGAAATGAACCGTATGCTCCGAACATCCAGAACACAATATTACAATAACGGAAAACAATTCTATACATACTTAAGCCATCTTATCTTCAATTCAATGTGCATGCCAGTCGACAATAATAACAACATATTTTAAGCTGTGTTTTTACAGTTTTTCTTAACGATTCTATCAAAACATATTGCTACTCAGCATTAGTTATAGTGTTACCTCGAAAATGAAAGTTCATATAAAGCAAGCGTTCTCATTGGTTGAGCCTCAGTGAAATATTGAGAACATGTGCAATCGTGAGGGCAACTCACCATCGGGTTTGTCATCGTCATCTATTACTATTTAACAATGTACAACTGCGATTATAATTATTACGTATAAATCGTAGATACTGCCATTTATAAACGGTTGCAAATAAAATGTATGGGAGGAAATTTCGCATTCGTTTTATAATTTGCTTAAATCGGTTATTTCCCCTCGAAAAAAGCGTTTGTAGATCTTACTGTTCTTTCATATACAAAACTCCGTAGTTATGCATACTGACTAAAATAGATTAAATCATGAAAGAATAGCACTTATAGCTGTATAATGTTTTTGCTGTTAAAATTATATAAAATAATATGTCAGTATGAAAAGTCAGTAAGATCGAATGTCCGTTTACAAAGGCAATCCAAGCAGAAAGTAAATATTCAAGCTTTTTTTTTTCAGTCGTATAAGCCACAAATCATATCAACACCTACACGCATACTAACTATTTATCTAGTGTATTTTCTCGTAACTAAAACACGTGTAAGCTATAACAACAGTATTATGTGATGTTGTAGATGTAGACCTATTTTCTTTGAAACAGGACCTTTCATGTTGTATTCAAATACAGATGTCCACAACTGCTTCTACATCTGGAGTTTCGCAATGTCGACATCTTATTGTACTGAGCAGTTCTGGCTCCGCGACTACACAAGACCTCAATGTCAACTTAGTCCTAACTTAAAATAATGCCCAATAAAAATCAAAGCCAAAACATAACAGCCATTTCTTTGTTCCACATTTTAAGTTAACACTAAGTTTGAGATTTTTTACTTTTGTTTGCGTACAGCCTGTATATTGAATATATTCCATTCTAAAATATCAATTCCAGACGTGCTTGCAATACAAACTGAAACCATAAGAAGGTTTCCAATATATTAGTACAAACAATCGTGTAAGCTTCAATTGGATAAAAACATAACTTGAACAGTATTAGGCTAACAACAATTAATGAATTGTTTTTCTGGCACTGTTTCCAAAAAATCAGGAGGGAGGGCAAAGTTTGTTTATTGAAGTATTTTGTTTCTCCTACTCTTTTCTATTGGCACTATGTAATGGCTTTTTAAAACAAGGAAGTAAGTACAGATTAAATACAATTTTAAGTTTTAATAACAACATAAGCATCCCTTCTTATACAATTCTAAATGTAGATTTATTAATCACACACGGTCATTTATGCAAGCTGACGTAACAAAATTTGAATGTTCATAATTAAAATAATTGCCTTCAAATTGATATACCACCAGCATTAAAGTACTTTAATTTATAGAATTTCACATTTCGTAATTCATATTTTTATAACTGTCAAAAGTAGGAATTATTTTAGCAATAAATCACCAATAACTTTTGGAAAGGAAAATCAACACTTGTCAATGCAGCTGGCATTTTGGTTTGTTTCCATAGGAGTTATATTGACACAGATTTTCTTTAAAAAATAACGAATGTTATTACACAAGCAAAAATATCTACGCAATATTATTTATATTTGTGTACAAAATTACTCACAAGGGGAGGAGGGGGGGGGGGGGAGCACATTTCATAGTATTTTAATTATTTGCCTCTGTATGGGTAATATAAACAAAGGTATTAAAATTTTTTTATTAAAAAAACAATTCGCTCACAAACACGCGCTTGCGCACACACCGACATATATATACGATGATTTTTATTTAACATAGTTTTCAGTCAGCTGAAAGAAGAGATTACAGATAATGATAAGACATTTTATGGTGGACCATAGACAGTGTGCAATTTTAAATCCCAAATTCGATTGACTGAAACTGTCCTAAAGTTTAAAATAACAAACTGCTAATGCAAAGTTGAGCAATTGGTTTTTCAGTTGTGAGCTAAACATACATTACATTATTTAATGTGAACACAATGGGATATTACTGTGAAATAAATAATTAGGTTTATATTTAATTTTGTATTATATTACTATTAAAAAAATAGTATTGGTTAAAACATGCTGATTATTCACGATCTTGCAATTGTTTTAAATTAAATATATATTTATAATTGAGAATTACAGAACACATTTTTCTCCAATGTTGTGCTTTCTTGAACTCAGTGTACCAACGTTCCCAACTTTTACCGAATTAAAATATTACACTAAGTAATGTTTACACAATTATACTTAGTGAGCATTTGCAATAAAATCAAATCAATAAACACTATCTGATTGGATTGTCATGGCTACTCCAAACTGATTTAAAAGTATTTCGTCAAATTGACAAGAATTCATATAATCAAATTGATGATCATGAATTGTAATGGAACATTTGTAAATAAAACTGAATTTGAACAGAAACTTGGCTTAAGCCAATTATAAAAAAGGCAATTGCAGAGAAGAAAACGGTGCGCTATCGTAACGGTGTGTTGTATATTGCCGGACAGCCGTACCGAGGACCAATCCCAGACCAACCAGTGTTACAAGAAAATCCTGCGCCAGAAAATAACGGATAGAAACAAACCCAGCCATGTTCCGACACAATAACAGTTGCAGCATGGAATATAAACGGATGGACGCAGCGGAACCACCTACAAAGAAAAGATATACTTTCTAGACTTAATGCTGATCTCATATGCTTATTTGAAACTAAGCTCACACTAAATGAAACAATAGTAATTGAACATTATAAAACATATCAATTTAACAGAGACCAGATTAACTGCAGAGCGATTTGCGGATCAGTAGGGGTTGCGATATTGATAAAAGACAACATTTATCGAGACTATTATGTATCATGTGTAGATAAAACATTTGACGGAATTCTCAGCTTAAAGCTTACGCACAAGATTTCATCAACCGAAATAATAGTGACTGCTTGTTATTAACCACCGGAAGGCTCGGAACGCGGCCAACGTGTTGAGGAATTCTTCGAACATTTAACAACTATCGTTTATAGGCATGAACATGCTGATTGCTTAGTATTCTGTGGCGATTTTAACATTAGAATCTCTGACCTGGATGATGTCATTACAAACATCGATGATTTAGTATCTAGACTTATAGACTTTTTACGGAAGGCTAAATTGTGCGTCTTAAACGGAAGAGTTACACCAGAAAACGACAATATTACTTCTGTGTCAATTAAAAGCAAGGCTGTCGTAGACTATATACTCCCCCGGCACTCAAATATTAACTTGATAGTTTTGCAGTGTATACGATGAAAGACTTGTGTGAACGGTTTGCAATTAACCCACATTGTCCACTTCCAGACCACTCACTATTATACTGTGATCTTACTGTGAAATCAGGCATTAATGTGTGTAATGACACGCGCTCGCATGAACAGTCGCCAGCGGACAGTCATAATTCGATAAGGGGTAAACGGTTTGAATACGGGTGGGTTCCACCGAATTTGATTGATGAAGAAACCCTTAGAATAATGATTGAACAAGTACAAAACTGCAGAGCTAACCAAAATGAAATTGATTCGCTCTACACTGACATTTGCAACGTTTATTATAATGAACTGAATGAAAAAGTTCGCTATAAACATGTGTCAAAATTTACGAAAAAAAACATTTCGTAATACATGTAAACCATGCTGGGATGGTAGTCTTGACATTATTTTTGACAACGTGTGTACTTTGGAAAAACAGTTCCTGAAATGTAAGGGAACAAAACGGGAAAAAAAATAAACTTCGTCATGAATACCATATAAAACAAAAGCAATTTGATAGAGAGATCAAAAGAAAGAAAAGAAAATACGAACACTCGAAACAAATCGAACTGGAGGAAATCTGCACTGAAGATCCAAAATAATTTCTGGCGCCAAATTAAAATGCTAGGGCCAAAACATGGAAATACAAATATTTGAGACTCTGGACGAACATGACAACGTTGTTAATGATACAACTAAGGTATTGGAAAGATGGAAGACGGACTTTAAAAACTTCTTCAATAAAGCAAAAGCATGTGAGGGTTTTACCTTTGACGAACAGTTTTATGAAGAGGTCAATTAATTCAAGGCTGACCTAGAGAGACAAGCAAATCAGTATGATAACAACAACGGACAAAGCTATGTCAACAGTGTACTTAACTCATATATCACACTTGATGAAATACAAAAATAATTTTCCGTCGAACAAGGAAATATAAGTTCATCAACACTGTTTGGGATTTACATAAATGACATCGCCCTTGAACTAAAGGCAATGGACTTGGGAATAAATATAAATGGTGAAAATATATGTGTTCTTATGTACGCAGATGATATAGTTATATTAAGTGAAAAAGAGGACACTCTTCAAGTAATGCTCAATGCAGTCGATGACTGGTGTAGACGGTGGCGTATGAAAATTAATATAGCCAAAACTAACGTCGTGTACTTTAGGAAACAGAGCCATGAACAAACACGATTTGAATTTAGAGTCGGACGTGAGACTGTTAACTTAACGCAAAGCTATAAATACATAGGCTGCATACTGAATGACACTCTAGACTTCACCGTGACAGCAAACGCGTTAGCAGAATCTGCTGGTCGTGCGCTAGGAGGACTTGTAAATAAAGCTAAGACAATTAATGAATTAACTTTTAATGTTTACACAATGATCTAGCATTGTGCAAATTATGGATTACGCGTCCGGTGTCTGGGGATATAAACCTTATGCCCAGTGTAACACGATACACAATAGGGCTATACGTGTCTTTCTTGGCGTACACAAACACGCATCAACCATAGCTATCACAGGTGACGTAGAACGGCAGACGACAACCTCACGGCGACATATTGCTATGCTTAGATTGTGGGATTGACTCGTTAAAATGCCAGAAGAAGGACTTACAAAAAGGATCTTCCTATTCGACTATGAGCAACGTCACGGATGGTGTGCAGATATCAAACACGTGTTTTCGCAGATTAACATGACGCAACTCTACGAGTCAAGATCCATGGCGAGTCGCTTACTTCAATATGTTTTGGCACGAGCAAGCGACACATTTAAGGACCAATATTCTGCACTGTGGACTGAAGGACTTAATTCCAAGCCGAAGCTGAGAACTTAAAAAAAAAATAATAAAAACTAACTATGGTTGGTTGTAAAAATTATGTGACCATGTATCTTCCAACAAAACATTTGAGATCATTTAAAGCGCAATTAAGGACGGGTACTCTCCCACTGAGATTAGAAACCGGGCGCTTTAGAAACTTAAAAGCAGAAGAGCGGCTTTGTTTATTATGTCAAGATAAAAACAAAGTAGAAACGGAATACCACTTTATATTTGAATGTGTATGCTGTATGCAATTGAGAATTTCATTTTATTATCGTTGTACAAACATTATTCATAACTATGACCTACGCTGAACGCCTTAAGTGTATGTTAACATACAAAATACTTATTTATAAATCCGCTGTTTTATCCAAGACTGGGACATGAAAATATTGCATGTACTGTATTTAACAAACTAACATACTGTGTGATATGTATTGTTAACCCACATGTCTTTAAATCTTTAGAATATACATTACTTTAATGAATGTCTTTAAGGCATTAATACTGACTGAATTGTTTATACCATATTATGTATTTCTTAGTTACTCGGAAGCCATTTACATGGCTGGGTAGTACAATTATAGTTAAAATTATTACCATATTTGCTATCGTATTACCATGCATCAAACTATGTACTATGTGTCATTTGAATAAAATATGAAACTGAAACTAGTTAAATCGGACAGTAATTGAGATATCAATCATACACACTTGCTTGTTGCAAGCAAAGCAAATCTAACCTGTTCATCAAGAATCAAGAAATTGCATTTCAAACAATGATAAAATTTAATTATTATGGTGCGGTGTGTTTTGTGTCTTTGCCTAATGTAGGTTGAATACCATCAAATAATTGAATAATATTACTGTTTATCAGGATAATTGTTCCAAAACTTATGTATGTATAAAATAAAGAAATAAAAGTGTAACAATTAGAATATACATTTAAACAATAATAGTTGTGTATATAAAGTAAAAGTGAAAATATAAACAATACTTTACATAACAAATGCAGTCTGTATTTATTATGTGAAAAATGTATACAAAGTTTGCAAACACAGATCATCCTGTTTCACTTTTGTTTACAGTATGTTTACAAATGACGAAAGGTATATTCACTATATCAAAGTTATATATGATTTATATTACTGTTTATTATAAGCTTTTCAATGAATTGTAGAATGTTATTGGTGAAGTAAACTCTGATATTTCCACAGTTGGAACAGTGAAAATGTAAAATTTAAGATATTGACTGCTGTGAAAATATAACATTAAACGGACTATATTTCTATAAATAACACATAATCTACCATACGTGTTTACCTCCCCTGGCACATTTATATGTAGTATTTGATGTTAGGATGGTCCGAACAAATTAAAATGATCGCTTCTGAGTTCGACGCACCGTAGAGGAGACGATCGTCATAACTATTCGAACGCGAGAAAAACAGCAATGCAGAAACTCACCCTTTCACTGTTATAACATGGTAGAAGAAACAAATAAATAGTTCGTTTAAAAGCAATTGAGAAGAATGTCACTGCTGCTACAATGTTATACTCATCGGTACACGTGTTTGTGTGATGTCCCATACGGAGTTATTAATGTATATTGCAAGATCCATTTCTTCCAATCCGCCGTAGAAATATGCTTGAAGATGCCAACATGATAAAAATAAACAAAACGTATTGCTTATGTTGTTAATGTGTCTTTCTTTCGTGTTTCTTTGTTTTATTGGTTTACAATACACGAACATTTACTTTTCGTGAAATTCCAAGCTAAAAACGTCAGGTGAAAGTTCTGGTAATAGATTGGAAAATAATTGATGTCAAAGGAACACGTAGAATAAAATATTTAAAAATATTGATAATGTAAGTGTCCTTTTTTAAAATAATGCCTTCATAATATAAGTTTCCTAATGTAACTTGCAAAACTGATTTTACTTTCCCGTCGTAATAATTTTCAACATTCAGCAAGGGCGTACCAGACTCTGTATAATCTTCATACTAGTTAGCTTATGCCAGGTCGGGTTTCTACATTTCGTGTTTATTAAGAATTGAATAGTATTTTCTGCATTTCATCGGTGTATGTGCTGTCGGAAAAATTACGCCTTATTGAAATTAGGCGTAATTTTTCCGACAGTACATACACCGATGAAGTGCAGAAAAATACTATTCAATTCTTATAATTACAACTAAAAGTGGATAATAATTTTAACTGTCTAAGGGCCGCAACTGACGTGTAGCCTCCGGCGTAGAAATCCCCGTTTTAGTTTCATTTTTTTCGAACGGCATTTCTAATATCTCGTCAGACATTTCAAATCGCTATGGATAATTTTAGAGTGAACTTTCTGGTAAACAGAATTCACATATCCTAATATGCGTTAACAATTTCATCGTCTGCAATACCGGTAACCGATAAATCAGTCATTTGTTGTTTTGTTTTAGAACGACAGTGTATACATCGTAAACGTTTGCGCAAAAGAATGACGTCATTTCGCAAATATCGAATGAAGAAGTAGAGGAAATTTGCATACCCAGCCGGTTCATCGCGGTATGAATGACAGGTCACGTGGGCGGATTATCCAATCAGCATGCAGTGTTAACGTGAAAATGCAGTCTTGTAATTATATAGAAATAAAGCATCAATATTGAAAATTTATAAAAAATATGGCGTAGCTGTTTTGTTGTTATTAATTCAAAATTACATAATACATGTAGTTTGATTTTTGCCTGGCGTTAATTTCTTCGCAGCTAGTTGTTGTGCGCTCATCAAACATTTTTGTCAATACTCAATTCAGTGCCTTTTCCATATTGCGAAAGTGGTACCAGCAATCAATGACACCGCCTGATGCCTGCATAGTTCGACACCACCTAAAGAATGTATCTGTCAAGGGCATGTGCGTATGCAGTTGCCTTCAGTGTCTCTGTAGTCTCACTGACCTCGTTTAGTTTATAGCCAGCGGGACGAAATCCACATATACCTCGTTTGTACAGCGCTTCAATTATTGTACAAAGTAAACTATTACGTTATATTACTTTATACATCACATTTTTACATTTAACGATTGTTTGGTGGAGTATGTGATACAACTGTAGTCTCAGTATCATCTAGAGAGTTGGGCTATTAACAAACACTCGCCCTAAACCATCAAAGCAATTTGTGAAATTATGTTACGATGCGTATCTGTATTGATACAAAACTAACATGAAATACTTTACCAAATGAGTGAAGTACATGTAAGGTAAGAATTATCGAATCTGCAAATGATGTTTAATTGAAGTCGAGTAAACAGCATTCTAAACAGATAAATGTACATCCACATGTCTAATTTGTTTAATTCGTGTACTTTCAATTATGCAGATTTTTTAATGAAAACTAAATAAGCTTTGAGTTCTCGTTTAATTAAACACGTTTTCGATAGTTATTGAAACAAGCACGGCGAACCCATGTTTTCTTTTTCTCGTGTATAAACCATATTCTTATGCATTCGATATTAAAACATGCATATAAACAATTCCATACATTTTAATCCAATTATTGATTCAATAAATATTGATAGACATTTAACCATTGTTGAAGAAATCGTTTCTAAGGTGTGCTAGTTTGCGTTGCATATCGGAAACAGACAATGGCTGAAATGGCCCAAACAGCCGTGAACAAATAATACTACAACACCAAAGCAATTTACGACATTCTTCCAAGAGTAAATTTATGTGTGGGCACGTTTGTCGACGTTTCTGAAGATTCTTCAATGCTTGTTCGTTCGTTTTGATATAGTTTGGTTGAATTTGGTGCTATTTTGTGTCCGGGGTTACCGCCTGTGCAGCACTTAAAGACACTCATAATGAAAAACAAACATCGGGGGATTGCCATGTTTCGTCGAAAGTGTTAATACGAATAAGGACCAGTCATAACAGAGTTATCAGTGTATTGCTTGCAGTCTGGATGATGAGAAACACAGATATGATCGCTGCAGAGTCCGAGTGTTTAGGCAGCGTCGAAGAGGCAAACGTTAGAAATACTGCAGATGAGAGGAACACAGTGATGGGGAAGCTTGCATTTTCACCGCTGTCCGTTGGAAGAAGAAACACGCCAAGGTTCAAGATTGCCAACATTATGATATGGAGCAAAATCGACAGCATAACGTACAATGGATTTCTATTCATTATGCTTCTGAAAACTATTTGTGCATCCGAAAATGTTGTTCTCTTCATGCTCGGTCTTACTCGTGTTTGTGATGTCCCAAGCGGAGTTGGGTGGTACGTCGACAGATCAATTCAATCCGTTGTATAAATATACCTAAAATCATTAAAAGGATTTCCCATGTGTTTCTGTTGGTGTGGGTTTATTCCGCAGGTTTCTGAATAAGTCTAATTCAGGCTTGTCCTGTTACATTTGATGATTCTATACTTTCTTTCGAAAATAATAGTTAAACATTTACATATGAAAACACTATACTTTTCACTGATAACACGTTTAACTCCAAGCTTGAAACTTGAGGTCACATGTCTGGTAGTCCAAATGGAAATACTTGATGTAAATGGCACACGTAGATTGGAAAACCTAAATTAAAATGCAAACTCATATTTTAAATGTTCGTTATCCTCGCATCCCATCGTTTACACACATCGTTATTAGACAATTTATAATATGTATATACCTTGAATGGGTACCAATTGATAACTCCGTTATATAAGTTTTCAACATTCAGTAACGACACACGAAGCTCTGTATGATCGACAAAAGATTTGGCCAATGCCAAATCTGGTTTCCAAACCTATCCCTGAATTAACAACCGCGTAAAACTGAATATTCAAGCAGGTACATTTGTGTTTGTATCATTCAGTTAAACATTTAACAATATGAGTACATATAACTTTTGTCTTTAATGTGAATAAACATTTATTCATCTGATATAGCATTGTCAAAAAAAACTACTTGTTATAAAAATCACATTAAATAAATTAATATAATAGCAATAGCAAAGTACTACAATTAAACACTATAAAACAGCTTTATATTAAAGAAGCACCAGAAATGAATATAAAATGCTTTTATATACATGTAATATGCATTGATTATCTTATATATCTGCCTTTAGAGGACCTATTATAATACCAAAGCCCCTGAGGCCAATGGCAAAGCTCGATGCCACCATAATCAGAAGTGTTCCACCTCAGAAATTCATCCGTCCATGACACCTTCAAGAAGGCCGTTGTCTTCAGCGTCTCTGTGGTCTCACTGACCTCGTTGATAGCCAGTAGATAGACGCCCATAAATACATCTAATTAATCCACAAAATATGTTCTGATAAGTCGCTCGTGTGACCTGTGTAAACCGCTAAATTAATTGATAAAATGTTTATAAGGCATGGGCATTACAGATATCTGACCGTCAAATTATCCTCATTTTTGAACTAAAATGCTCGAAATATTAATGGCTTAGTTTACTTTATAACAGCGTACGATTATGTATTCTTAATTCAATCAAATTTAATGCTCAATACCTATAAGATTTGATTGGTTTAATACACGGCGAATTTTAGCGTCATATCCGTCCGTAATGGAAAGTTTCTTGCGCAAAGCCGAAGCATCGTCCGCCGTCTGGCATACGACTTGTTGCAAATGACACATGAGAAGCAATTTGACAACTTCAATACTGAAGTGCATTATCTGAAATAAAATCATAGTGTATACGAGGGCTGTTTCACAAATTCGCGAAATTCTCTTCTCACACGTTAGTTTTTCAATCAAAAGTGAAAACACATGCAAAAGTTGTTTGACACATTTGCTTTAATATTTTAAAATAGGTTGTTATTTTCTTTAATTTATGGAAGATTTAGTGGTTCTACAGCAACCACTATTTAGCGACTTGAAGCACTCCAGTTTTTATACATTTGAAACGTACTCAAAGTGCTGTTAAAAAATCAAACGTTATGCATTTTTTGCGCGAAATCGCTCGATGTTAGCGACACGTCTCGACGTCATTTTTTGTAAGTTTTAAAACATTGTGTCGAATGGTTACCTCCCCGCAGCGTTTTATCGCCATGACTTCGCTTAATCGCTTGACGTCAACAGGCGATGTTAAAATACGTTCCGTTGTCAAATTTTGCGTTCGACTCAAACTATCTCCTTCGGAAACATTGAAACAAATCAAAAACTCGGAAATATTAGCAAAGCTTGGAAAGTCAATTGTGTACAAATGGCATGCGCGATTAAGGAACGGTAGAAACACTAGAGTTACGCAACAAATCGTGAGAGAAATTATTTCATCATTCAATAAAGATTGGTTCAAGGTTATGTATGACAAGTGGGAACATCGACATAGAAAAAGTTTGGCTACAGATGGTCACTTCGTCGAGAAAGTGAACCGCACTCTTTAAGTTGACGTTTAGGTGACGTTAAATTGACGTCGGCGTGCTTCAAGTACTACACAGTACTATTGTTCAATGTTCCATCTAAAATTAACTGTTTTGTGTATCCTTATACGTTTTTATCTGAAAGACAGTTATATGTAAACGTATTTCATGATGTATTTTGTTTTTCGATAAATCAGGAAAGGTAGGAGAAATAGAGTAATTCCGCGAATTTATGAAATAGCGCTAGTATGTTTAATAATTTTTTCAAAGCATAATTAAATTAATGTGTTTATCTGAAAAAACATATGGTTATGAGCAAGATTGTTTTGTAAAAATATTCTCTGAATATTTAAACATTGTACTTAAAACAAAATCCTTGTTTTTAGACCGTAATAATATGCACTGCGTAGGTCACATTTCTTATACTGGCATTAACATTCAATGTGTCAATCAATAGTCTTTTAAGACTGAACCTGTAAACGCACTAGTTCTTCAACAATGTACGTACTCGCCATCGAAACGTATTTCTTTCTGATTTATCTCATGTCCAGTATATAAATAAAATTATAACTAATTGAACTATTTGAATCTTGGGAAGGTTTTGCTGCGTCTATAAATTCTACTTTCGGTTTCATGAACATCAGCCTACTCAGCTTCACCAGACCACCTTAGCACCACCGGACATCCTCATTTCAAGAATTTCCAAGAATAACCAAAATTAAAAATTATTTCAAAACATGGTTTTCGTATGTGAAGACATTTATATTGTTGATCATTTTCAGTCGTCGCACACTTTAAATTTGTTTGAAGTAAGAACTCAGACCAGTAAAATATCAGAACATAAACATATTCTTTCAACGTCTTCAATCCTACCGCCTTTATTTTTGTACATTATTTAACGAAAATACAAACGAGTGTTCTAATATCATCCCTGCTCGTAATGACATTTGCCGATTTCTTAAAAAGCACATTTATAATAAGAAAATATTACAAAATTTATAAGTTTACCAAATATTTACTCCACCGGACCACCTTGCAGTTCACCACCGGCTATTTCCTCGAAATGAGGTGGTCCGGTGAGGTTTTACCCACGGTTAAATATACCAACAGGTTTATTCTTGAAAATTCCTTGTTATGTCGTATGATATCATATAACGCAACTTGTGTTACAAAACATATCAAATAAATGTTTAAAATGCTGAAAATATAATGATCTTAAACACAATAGTCCTTTGAGGTGTTCTAAAATGTAGACAATAGTTATTATTAATTTGGTGGATACTGTGTCAAATCTGGAACATATCAAACGTTGATACCTGTACATGTAGCTACATGACACTGTACAAGAGTATTTTGGGCGTTCTGTTACCCCGGATTTCCGACTTCAAAGGCTAACGGATCTTGTTCGTAGCAAATGAAGAAAAAGAAATGATACAATTACACATTTACCCGAGATGTAACGAAGCCTTCTCATCATAAAGCAATCATGTGTATATTTAATCAAAGATCATATTATAGTTTATGATGCCATCGCTCTACGGTAGTGCAATGTACTGAAATCGATTGCCTAAACTACTTCAGTTTACAAACAGTGCTAAAAACGAAGCACGCAATTTAAAACAAATGAACGACACAGCATTGGGTCCTGATGGGCAAATCGGTTGAAAACGGCCAGTTGAATCTTAGCGCGACGATTATTCGTCTCCAGTCGATTATTGGAACATTGCATTGAGTGTTTGTTAAGAGGGATTCCGAAACTGGTGCAGTGAAATAGTTAAATTTACAACGTATTTAGAACACTGTAAATAAGGGGCACTATGTAGGCTTATAGTGTCTAATGATAAAACACTTTTACAATGATTGTTGCAATTCTCGTCAGTGTGATCTGGGTACTTTCATTACATAGTGTGGAATGCCAAACAGGTGACAACGTCAAGGCTTTACGAACGCAGCTGTTCAACGGTTATGACCATAGGATTAGGCCGACCGAAAACCAGTCGAATGCAATAGGTATCGTACCTATAACACGATTTGCTTTCCCGTGTTTGTTTCACATTAAATTTTGAATTTCTTTTTTAAGCACAACAAGCAATACAATATGTTTGTGAAGCAGATATTTGCAAACGTTAGTATTAAAATATGTTAGTTAATTTAGGTTGAGAAGCGTACAGACTATTACTTGTGATAGGTAAATGATGGCTATTCACAGATTTGGCAAATACACACATTCCAAAAGCAACGTTCATTTCCTGTATAAAACAAGAAGAAAATACACTTCTGACACAGAAATTTGAGTGAAAATAAAGTGTTATTTATATAAAAAATAACTGGAATTAGGTAAACTTATGAAGCGCTTACACTAGTCCGTTGCGCTGAATGGTAAACGTCGGACTTTCGATTCGGAGAGTGTAGGTTTGAACCCGATATAGTCATTACTGTTTTATTTTTTTAATGTTTGTTTTTGACCGAAAATTTGGGTTTATTAGACTAGATGCTTTAGATTTTGCTGGTAATACAAATATAGCGAAATCGGTGAATAAGTACCTTAAAATTGAATGTATTGTTCATAGACGTCTACGTGGACCTTACTTTGCTGGCTATAAACGGGGTTAGTGAAACCACAGAGACGCTAAAGACAACGGCCTACCTGACGGCGATATGGACGGATGAATTCCTCAGGTGGAATCAATCAGACTTTGGCGGCATCGAGTTATGCCAATGGCCCCAGGTACTCGTTTATTGCATTATGCCGTTTACAGGCTATATGTTACTTTTAATAATAAAGGCATAATGAATGTTGCTCTGAATACACCAGACCTTGGTTTCAAAAACGTATGCCACTGGTCCCAGGTCAAAATATATATTATATCTTTTCTGTTGCTTGTTTTTGGAATGTTAATGAAACAACAGTGGATATATTTTGTAGATACCATTTGCATTTATGTCTATCGGTGGTATTTAATGACATATTATATTTCGATAATTGCATGCCTAAATAATGGTCTCCAGGGAGACGTATGGAAACCCGACCTGACCCTGTCGAATTCTTATGTGGACTACAAAGAGCTGGGAGTACCATCACTCAATGTAGAGAACTACTCCAATGGTGAAATCCGCTGGTATCCGTTTCAGGTGCATAAATATAACGATGTTAAATGTTTAAATACAGTTATGCTGTATTCAAATGTGCTTTTACGAACAGCGGTTAGTTATGAAATAGACCATTACCATTACTGAATTATTTATTATTTTTAGTTGGTATTAACTATTTAAAAGGTATTGACACAATTGTGCTGATCATCTTCGGATTTCAGACACACAAACCCACCCGGAGCAAAACAAATGTATATGGGTTTTCTTTCAGGTCTTTCAATCCACGTGTTCAATCGACATCACGTACTTCCCATTTGATTATCAGACCTGTCACTTGAGGTTCCTGGCATGGAGTTACAACAAAATATCATGTACGGCGTCAGTATGCCTTGAATAAACTAACGGGACATACTTCATCTCATTTAGTGTCAACACTATTTCGAAAGTTTGGGTTAATTTCCAAGTAGACATTGTTATAATTTTACTTTACCTGAATGAGCATATGTTCGTGTTTATAAATTCAAATGAGACGGATATCGAGCTGGCCTTGAAGACAGTTTCATTAATTATCTGCAATTATTTTATACGAGCTACAATAAAGTGTAGCGTAATGCAACACGTAACGCATTGGAATAGTTCCTGTTTTTATTTGCATAATGTTCTTTAATACACAATTCCTAAAATGTCTTAATATTAGAACTTGAAACTCTCCCACACATTTTCTGGTATAAGTTATTAATTCTCATCCAAATCGTTACTGACTTAATAGGCGGCACTCCCATACGGGAGCTGCCGTAGCTAGCTCTTACACGATTGTCTTCTGGTTTTGACTACTAATTATTCTGAGAACATAATCTCCATTTTGCTTATTTGGGCCAGTCAATCTATATTAAATCCCTAGACAGTTGTCTAACTACGTCTGTCAATAAACGCACGATACAGGTACAATATGGGTAGTAGTGACAGATAACGAAGGTACACAGTAATTAACGTGATTATCCGAGGTCAGATGACCGAAGACAAATAGCAGTGCCTGTATGAAAGTACTTATTTAACAAGTATTTTATTAATCAGCTTTATTAACATTATCAGTTATTACCCCTTAAATTTAACGAATCCGATTGTGCGTGTTTTGTTTTTATATATTTCAAGATGTCGTCATTTTGTTTCTGGAAAAACTTTCATATTTCCAATTTCATATAGGAACATTTCAACTGACCAATGAAAGGCGGTAAATCTCATACAGGCATCGAAATTTCATACAGGCACTGGTTTTAACCACCAATCGCAATGCTTAAATCCCATACAGGAACAGTTGCATGATCGTGTTATTTACTCGTGCTAATTGAAACAAGACGTGCCTTTTCATTGATAGTGTGCGAAATATTGTTAAATTTATTAATAATTGATGATACATTAATTTATGCACTAATTATAAGTCTGGGATGAACTACAAATGCATTAAATTAATATGCCTTCTGGCTATTTGTACTTTTGAACTTCTTAATGGTATAATCTCTGCTTTATTTTTAAATAAGAAATGTGCAATATTTACATAGATTTTTGAGTTTTTATTTAAGCTAAAATTGGGTGACTACGTCAAAAAATACATTAAACTATTTGACGATCTTTAAAAACAAACAAACGGAGAATGTTTGTTGGCTGCTCAATGAAAGATTAGAAAATGTTTCAGGTCAATTTGTACAGCGGTTCGGACGGAATACGTTTATACAAGTACAGTCCCAACTCGGGGTGGGATATTACACGTACAAACTGGACAAATGAACCCGAAATGGGCGCTTCAACTATCACATTCAGTATCACTATGAAAAGGAAACCACTATATTTTATGATGTCGGTTCTACTCCCAATAATGATGTTAGCAGTTTTGAACATATGCGCGTTTCTTCTACCGTCGGACAGTGGCAAAAAAGCTAGCTATTCCATAACGGCGTTCTTAGCTTTTGCAGTGTTCCTGACCATGGTTTCTTCTACCCTTCCTCAAAATTCGAACTCCACCGCTATCATCTCGATTTTTCTCATCATTCAAACAGCAAGCAGTACGACGATAGCAAATGCTATCACTGGTTCTTATTCGACTTAACAGTTTCGATGACAGCGTTGCAATTCCTCGTTGTTTGGTAGCCATCATGCGCGTCTTGAAGTGCCGGGACTGTCGTAGAGCGACTTTGAAAACCGAAGGGATCTCGGATACTACGTCAGATGATTTGGAAAGCAAACAGATCTACTCGTGGAAAAACGTCAGCAACAGTCTCGATGCTTTGTTCCTGTTATTTTTTACGGCTCTGTTTGTCGTCTCAGCGACGGTCTGTCTTCATCAAGCATCACAATCTGTTACGCCACCTGAACAAAATTAACCTTTACCAAATCTATGTGTATGAACATAATGAAATCGACAGATAGATGCTCGTTTCTAAATGTAAATTTACACGAACTGTTTGTAAACAATCATACTTGTTGACTTTGTGTTCACTATATCTCTCATATCTATCATATCGTGAACACATACGTACTGGCATCTGTGTGAATCTTGAAGATTCGTGGGTGATCCTTATCGATCGGGAAGCGCTACGACAGTTTTGAACATGTTCAAAACATTTGTAGCTTATCGTAGCGCCGCCAGGATTTTTCCAAAGCGTAGGACAATCCTAGTGCCATCGTATCGCAATCAGGCTTATTCTTACAGCAGGATCTCTAGCGGCAACTATCAAGAGTACTCACGAATATACATGATGGACCACGACAACGCGACGATTGGGTCGCGCTGCCTGTACGGTTTATGGCGATGTTACTACGCACTCACTACGTTTGCGTACGTTGGTGCCACGATTATGCACGAGGCATCGTTATGTCCAAATCGCCTTGAAGCGTAGTGAAGCGTGAGGATTATTGGCTGCTCGTAGGTTTATCGTGTTGAATCTTCTTTAATCCTACTTCAATCTTAGGAGAAACGTTAACTATTGTCTGGTACCGTAGCGTATACCTGACGCTAGCGTATTACAACCGCGGCAGGTCGTATCATATCTTGGTGAAACCGTGGTGAATCGGCTGCGGTAACCTACAAGTATCGTTGATATTCGTAGTCTCGTCCTACAACAACCGTAGGAATACGTAGAAGGATACAATCGTGGGCAATCGTAGACAAAATCGTGACAGTGAAACCGGGGCTTAAGTTTATCCCACGTGTTGTTATTTTGTCAATGCTGGCATGATGATGGGATAAAATATTTTCTTCTGTTTATATTGCTTAGATCTGTTAATAAACATGGCTGATGCATGCACTGTAATGATCAGTATTGAGCACATTGAGTATATGATTGAGTATGTCTATTAGAATTGCAGTTTACATTATCGTATGCAACGGTTGATACTATAATTATATGTATAGTTATGATTCAAACAATAAATGAGGGAAAAAAACAACATGTTTGTTTAAACATTGCTCTACCAACATATCAAGTCTTTTTTTTCATTTAATTTTTGTGAAAGGAATATCATTAATTATATATTTCTTGGTTCATATAACTTTCGACTTTGTATCATTCATCTTGTATTGAATACGTGAGGAAATAAATAAATCTAAGTAAAAATAAACATTTTTATCCTTCATCCAAAATAATTATTGTTCTGACAGTGAGCAATACAGCGTGCCAGGGGAAATCACTGTGAGGAGTTAGCTTCGAGTTTTCTTACGTCAGTAGTCCCGCTTTTTAAGTTACATCATCAAAACACGCTTACCGCTTTTATGGTATTTTCTGTTTCAAGGAAGTCTCTTCTCAACATAAATTCACTGCTCTATTTGCATCACAGTCGTTGCATTCGCTAGGTGTATTCGCGGTACGACTGAAATCGTTGTATCAATCGTAGACTAATCGTGGTGATCCTAATAGAATTATGCTAGGTTCCCACTATCGTGCGATCACGATTAAGCTACGACTGGACCCGAATGGTATACATACAACCCGACTGACTTTTGACTTCATTGTTTCGTGAGATCGCAACACATTTTAACAGAGAGTGGTGTTTTTTCTTGTCTACGATCAATCCCGATCGCCACGATTTGGATGCACGATTATATACGATTTGTCGTGCTTTGTTACGATGCAGTAAGATTTGATACGATGATCCCGATGGACAATTGATCTGATAAGATCTGAATAGATCTGATAGGATCACCACGATTGGTCCACAGTTAAGACCAAGATTTTAAACGTGACGCGAATCGTGAAAGTGGGAACCTAGCATACATCAGATTTTTAGGTCAGTCGTGGCATTCGTGTTAATCGTAGAACATTTTTGAACAGTTAAAAAATTGTCTACGATTAACACGATCAACTGCGATCAATTCTTTATCGGGATCATCGTCTCAGATCGTATTACATCGTAAAAAGGCGCAACAAATCGTATCTAATCATGCTTCCAAATCGTGGTGATAGGGATCGATTTTAGGCAAGACAAACGCAACGCTATGTTGAGATGTGTTGCACTCGCTAGAATCAATGAAGTCAATAGTCATTCGGGCTGCGTTGATAATCATCGATCACGATCGTGAAAGACATCGCGACCTGAATCGTATCCTATTGTAAAGGAGCGCATCGATTCATGATAAGCCTATGGGAACTTATCTGTTGTAAGACCGTACATACACACTTCAAAAGGTTTCAATTTTCACAGGCTTATATGACAGTAATTGATTTTTCGCAGTATTCATTCCTTCATAATCACATAACAGTCTTATAAACAACTGCCAAATCCTTTAGCTAGTAAGGGAAGTCGTATACACATACTTGCATAATCACATCTCTTTAAAGTTGTGAAGTTTGCCGCATTTCCACCTAACCATGGTATTGAAACGGACTTTTGTAAAATGTCATTAAATAGAAATTCGATTATCTGCAATTGTACCCTTTGACACGCCATAAAGCTATTATATATCTCTTTTTGATTTTAGTTTAACCCACTTACTAAAATAGACTGAATGGTGACCAGATATCTCGCAGCCAAATGTCACCTTTCTTTTATCTAAGGGCATACGTACGTTGAGGTCAACTTTGCTAGTGATCGAAACTGACACACGTAACTGAACATTAAACTTTACAACCGAATTCACATGTTTCGTCAATTATTTTCGTTGATATTGACACTTTGCAGTCGACACAGGCTAATCCAGGACGACATTTGCTGCTCTTATGGTATTCTCTGTTTCAAGGAAACCTCTTCTAAACATAATCCACTGTAGTCGGAAAGTGTCGTCCCGGATTAGCCTGTGCGGACGGCACCGGCTAATCCAGGATGACACTTAACGCACATGCATTAAGCCCGGGTTTCCCACGACACCGCTCATTTAAATACAATTTCGTTATGTAGTTAATAGTGGTGTGTATTTGTCGCTGGTCGTGTAATTTTGGTATTGACATAAGTTCTTTTTACAATAATTGATTTGTACATGATATATCTTTGAAGAATTTTACTAAATAGCAGAAGTAATATGTTAACTTATTTTCAAATAAGTATACACGCATTTCAAATTACGAAATCCACAGTATATGTGTCAGTAAGTCTGACTAGAACAAAATCACCAATGCCATAATCAGTACGTAATAATTAAAGGATCATTAGTTACTGGTCCCATTCCAAGTTTCGGGAGGTAATATTATGGTTTAAATGGGACATTTATGTGTCTAAATTGCAAATAAATCACAATAATGTTTGTATTTTATAATTTTGTGACGACTATACTGGTGTAATGATATACATGGTTTCGACCCAAATCAACCTATTGAAACAATAGCTATGTAAATGTAAGCGAGAAATTAACAAATATTATCTGTGTCATATTATCAGGGTATTGTTACGTATAATGCATGCTTGTTATCGTTAAACAGGTGAACAGAGTGTTGGGCATGCTTGGTTTTGTTGGGACTTAGCAGACATGTCGGAAACCAAACCTATACCGATGCCATTGCGTTAAGAACAGACTACACTATTCGTCCAATCACCAATCAGGCTGCCCCAATATGTACGAATATGTATTTTATAAATTAATTCACCTAAACTGATGAGCTGCGATTCGCAGTGGTGTAATGGAGATGGTGTCCGCCTTTGCGTTAGGGAGATCGTGAGTTCGGTCCCTACTTGGGTAGCATGCGAAGGATCGTTCTTATAAGACACCAAGTACTGGTTCTTTCCAGCAACCGGACTTGAATGTTCCTCTGGCGGTGGACACAAACTTCTAAAATATCCTGTTTTGCATTAAAATTACGTAGAGTACTTTTACGAGGGTTGTCCCAGAATAGCGTATAATTTACGTATAGCTAATGCAGTTATACCTGAATATTTAAAATCATTTTTGTTTTACTTACAGAAATGCATCTTACAAATCCTGTCAAAATGTTATGTGTGTACCTTCAAAAACAATGAAGCTATACAATTGTGTTGAACATAATGTGCAGCAATGCGGCCCACAAAACGTCAGTATACATCACGTCTTTACGTCATATGCGTATTTATTCTCAATACAATGTCTATGGTGCTAGATACATTTATTGTTCTGCTTGATCCCTTGCGTAAGTGCATTATCATACAAACAATTAATGAGTGTCCTACAGCAGTTCCTAAAGAATGGCTTGCATAATTTTCGATGTGTCCTCGTGTTTCCGTCCCATACGTTACAATCCGATTGACATGATTGTTCAACATAATATGTATGTCTTTTTAAACTTCGCTGTCCGTTTATCCAGTTGGAACCCTCTTTATTCGCTTGTAAATAAATGCTAAACTTACTATGCATGAGTTTTGGTGAATTCATTACCTTTCTAGTTTGTTTAGGTGTCATCCGCGCTCAACCCGTATTGTAATACCAATCTGTGTTCCGGTGCAATTGTTCGACGTCAAGATTTCATGCCAATGCTGAACCAAATGTTACACACATTCTGCTATAAAAACTGTCGTAGTGACGTCATTACATTGCAACATGACTTTTTATACACAAAAGTAGTGTTTTTACGATAATTTTATGTTATGTTTGACTTTAGTATAGCAATGCACCCTAAGCCATGTTTTTGCATTTGTTTTTAGGTTTTAAAAGTGTGTATACTATTTCATTCACATGCATGTGGCACGCCTTATGTGTTATTATATTTTTAATCCAAATAGAACTATTAATGTTTATTATTGCTTATTTAAACAAAACTTAACACTAGAAACGTATTTAGACAATGTAAATGAAACAAAATATAAAATCGCCTTAAGTAGGCTCCGGGTGTCATCACATAATCTAGAAATAGAAAGAGGACGATATCATAATATTGACAGAGAAAATCGTAAGTGTAAATTTTGCAACATGAACGCAATAGAAAATGAGTATCATTTCTTGTTAGTCTGTCCAATATATACACACATTAGAAAAAAACTCCTAAAAACAACATTTTTGCAGGTGGCCAACAATTTCAAAGTTTAAAAGATTAATATCCAGCGAAAATAAAAATAAAATAATAAGTGTAGCGAAGTTCATTTACGAATCAACTAATTTAAGACGCCAATTAGAACGTAATTAAAACATCGTTTACCAGTAAAATTTTAAGTATCCTAGTCATAAACTACGGAACTACTGATTTTTATTTCACGCAAACATGTTTGATTTTTTTATCATTAAATACTTCTTCCTATTAGTATTTAAATAATATATGAGCAATAATGTTTGTTTCTCTCCAATTATAGATTTATTCTCTTGTCAATAAAAATATAATTGTCTTTAACCATTTTATTAGACAATTATACGTTCCACTTCTGCCATTACTTGTAAATATTTATACTTATTCATATTATGTAGGCTATGAGCTTGTATAAGCTTTATTGCTGAATAAATGTTGTTGTTGTTGTTGTTTTTTACACATTTTACGTCTTAACCACCGCAACCTGTCGCTGTCAACTCTTTTTTATTCCATGCAAAAGAAACGAACCATACAATAAAATAGAGATTTTACGTAAACGTTTCATAAGATGCTTGTTCTGGAAAGAAAAAAACACGCAGTCAATGTTAGGCCCCACATATTTAAAAGCATCATCAACTATACCATTTAAATTTAAATTTCTGCTTATTTGATATGAATGCAAGTCATCAACTATGCTATTTAAATTTAAATTTCTGCTGATTTGATATGAATGCAAGTCATCAACTATACTATTTAAATTTAAATTTCTGCTGATTTGATATGAATGCAAGTCATCAACTGTGCTATTGAAATTAAGATTTCTGCTGAATGATTTGATATGAATGCAAGTTGTGAATTAACGCCAACGTTTAAACGAGTGTGTATCATCTATCATTTGAGTTTTACTGAAAGCAAACATTAATAATTTAACAACAGTATACAACGGCACACACATATCAGATATCAAATAAATATAGAATATTAGCTGAGTTTTGGATAAAGATGAAGTGGCGAGGCTTAGAAACAGACGAGCGCGAGGCTTGATAAACTTCATCTGTATTCAACACTCCCTTTATATTCTATTTTTCCTATTATGCTTTGCTCATAAATCATATAAACGGCGTGAAAATATGTAAAAAGATTAATTTGGTTTCCGAGTTTTAACACTGCTTTTTTTTTGTTTACTACAAACGTCATCACTTGGTATGACGTCCCATTGAAATACATAGCGATCTAAAAATAACGATCGAATAAACTTATGCTAAAATTAGCGATCGGATAAAGCATAAGTTTATACGATGGGTCGTTATCCGATTGATTCGGCTGTAGTAATAGGATAAAAAAAGCATTTGGAGAGCCCAGACCTCCGCCAAGGCAGCTGATTCCCCTATGTGTTGTACAACTAATGAGTTAAACTCGGACAGCATCACGTGACATTTACCCTATCTCGAAATAATAATGAATCCTTTACACAATGCCCGGACCCAGATGTCGATACAAAATCTAATATTTTGTTAATGGATCGATTTCCATTATTATCGGAAAATGTCAAGGGAATCCGTTCGTAAAACTTTCCAAAAAGATATCCCATACGAAAAAGAAATAAAACAAACTACTAACGATGTACCAACAATGCACTAATTCTATACTGGTAAGTACACTATTGCAGTGTAGAGTTAGTATAGCTATAACAAGTATACCATTTGAGCAGTAATCGCGTACTGCATTGGGATATATTCATAGCATAGCATTAACACGAGTAATTGACCCGTGTCCATCTATAGTGTAGCAATAAACTTTATTCTCAACTGCAGTTTGTCATTAGTATATCATTGAACTTCGAAACTGTCCATCCATGCGTTGTTAGTATAGCATTGTACTTGTCCGCTTTGAGTACTGTGCACCAGTTTGTTCTTAGTATATCATTGAACTTCGAAACTGTCCAACCATGCGTGGTTAGTATGGCATTGTACTTCGTCTGCTTTGAGTACTATGCACCAGTTTGTTCTTAGTATATCATTGAACATAACCTATTTATAAGAGCATTCATAATTGTGTCATTAGTATAGCATTCAACTCTGTATATGAGTGGTAAACGTTATGCGTCAAAAATATGTTTGTTTCAGGTAACATGGCCGCATAAATAGGGTCGGTAGATCGGTATACTTTTGTGTGTGTAAGAATATGATCAACTTGAAGAGTCTATCTTCAATACGAGGTTAATATGGTGTATATGCTAGATCCTCAGTTTCGGCTGACACAATTAACCACAAGAAAATGCTTATAACCAAAAAGAATATAATTTTAAAGAAAATATGACCAAAAAGAAAACAAAATTCCGAGGAGCTCAACAAAATGTTCTAGGGTCGGGGCAATTTTCAGGTCGGTCGGGTTACCTGAAACAAACATATTTTTGCGCCTTAGTATAGCATTGCAAATATAAATACGTTGTTTGCTATTTATCAAAGATTTTGCAAATATCATGCAATATGATCTGCAGACCAATGGGGCTAAAATATATTCCTACGTGCAATATGTTTCATGTTTGCGACTGTATTTCCCTTGTCCTCCTGTACAATTTCTCATTTGTTGATAATTGCCATCACTTCATTATCTTTTGATGCCTTCTTAATTTACACCAATGATTCACATATCAATCATGCAACCTTTATCTTAATGACAAGAACTCAAATTTAAATATAGTTAAATATCTTTAAAGAAATGCATATATTATGGAATGAAAGCAACTACTACAGTTCAAAGTGGCAGGTTAAATGTAATTTTTACAAACAGCTTTATTTTGTTAATTCAACACATTTTGAACTAAAGATGCATTTTGGTCCTTTTGAACTTATTAAATGTGGTTAAAATTAGTTTTCGAAATGAATATTCTTCTGAGACTGTTCCAAATACAAGCCTCAAACTTTTAGACCGTGTTAATAGCCATAAGATACATGATTGTTTTAATATCCTGCAGTAGATCTAAGTATCATTTTCTTGTAATCCTGTTCTTTACAACACTTCAATAGAACATTTCATACCGATCTTCGCCGAATATCTACGTACGGCTCCGAACGGTTTCCGAATAAAATAATTCTCAGAGATCGGTCAACCAATCGCTGAATGGAGCCAACGAAAACTAAAATTGGATTTTAGGCATATACAAAGCACACGTCCGAGCTTCTGTGTATCCTAGTTATACAAAAATGCAAACTTTATGCAAAGTAAAAGGCTGCCCAGTTAAAGGATCTGGAAATAAATATTAAATTACTCTGATTTCATGTTAAAATGTCGAGATGATAACACCATACTGATCATTTATCGTCTGGTTACAATGTTTATTTACAAACGATAGCAGCCGCATTGATTTTATAAAAAATACAGTTAAAAATAGATCACACTGGGGATGATAATCGGCTATGCAAAATAAATGACGTCATTTAATATTTCTCATCCTACAAGTTAAGGTTTTAGCTGTATCATTGAATAAAAATGAAAATGTCAAAATTCTTGTTTTTATTGTTTTACTTTGCAAATAAGAGTTAAACACACCAATTCAAACAATACTATCCAGGCAAATATTGGAAAAAATATTGTTTTTCCCAAATTTACAATGATGACTAATGGCCCCCTAATTTCGGAAAAGGGCAGATAGTAAAGGGCTTATTTTCATGTAAAAACAGACAATTTTCAATAAATATGGCAAAAATCATATGTGAAATGCATAAATACATTGAAAGTTATCAATTACAAACAAATATTGTATTACAAACAGCATAATAATAAAAAAAAGTAGCATTTCATATTATCGGACGGCCATTATCGGTGAAAAAAAAGAAAAAGCTTATCGCCTGTAATGCATCATTTTCATTAAACAGACATATGTACAGCTAAAATGTATATCAATACTGAATCTACAATGTATAACAAATAAAAGAGGCAAAAATCTAAATATTTTACCGCGTATTTCTTTCAAAATGTATGTTTTTATATCATTGGGGTATTTTTTACCGTTTTCATAGAAATATTAGCACCATGTTTTGAACATAAGTAAATACTGAATTGGTGGAACAAATTGCTGTTTCTCTGATCTTTGGTAGGAAATATACTAAATAGCACACTTATTGACACAACAAAAAATCATTACTAAGTTCATCTGTCCATATATATGTATATTATACAGGTCCATATCCAGAGGGGGGGGGGGGAGTGGGGGGGGGGGCGACGGCAGACAACCTGTACCAAACTGAAGTTTTGCATTATACAAGGAATGTCAAAACACACACAAAATGAGTCCTTTACATACACATATTTATGTTAAGAGCATTTCCATACATAATGTATCAACAACTAAAATCATTCATATGCATATACCGATACAAGACTATATCAGCTCGAAGATGCAATTATTCGTAATTATTTCTTCCTCAAGAATTCGGCTAATTTTGGTATAACTGTCTCAAGTGTTCTTTTAGTATTTGTTACCCTAGGCTGACCCTCTGAATTCTTACACGTGAAAATGTTCAATAACCCATCTTCTCCCTCGCGATTGAAAATTTTAAACAAATGTCTGAGGTTCAATCCAGACCCTGCAATGTTCTCAATGGTAGCACGCTTGCACACACCATTTGCCACTAGCACATTGAGAGACGGTAAATGCATTTGTTTGTATTATTATATGTTATGTTCATAAGGACATCCTTTACATTGAAACTAAACTTCATGTATTGTGAATTATCTGAAACACTTGCAAACAAAGACCCCAGGGCTTTCACATCCTCAAGGGCATCATGTGCACCGTAGGACAAACCGAGAATTGCCTTCACTAATGATTCCTGGCTGTAGGAAGGTTGATCTGTAAAAATCTTCTTGAATAATGGCAATGTGTCAATGAATCCAGAGATAACTGAGCAGATATTGTCATACATGACAATATTCACAGCAGTGTTCAATAAAACTGGAAAATCAAACCGTCTTCCATTGTGGGCACAAATGACGGGATTTGGGTAATTGCTAACCCACTTCAAAAAATCTGACATTGCTTCATGAATGGACACAGCTCCAACAGTCTTTCCATTTGCCTTCAGAGTAGTGGGGCCATCCTCGTATATTCCTGTGACTTTGGAGGCTGAAGGCGCTATCGGCACCTTAGGAATAACGAAGCGCTCGAAAGCTGCTCCAGACGCGGGTTCAAAGGCCGCCAGCTGGGTAATGTGGGGGTAGATTCCTCCTTGAACTGAAAAAGACAAGGGAGCAGTAAATCAACTATAATATGGTTGTTTGCTTGACTGCTAGGCTTTCCAAATCACTTTTATATGATTTAACAAAGAAAAGGTTGCATTATGTATATTATCACACATTTAATTCCATTTTGTAAAAACTGCCACAAAAGTGTGACATTATAAACACTTACTTAGATCTGTTGTTTCCAAATCAAACATGATGTAGGTGGGGGTTCCCTGCAATTGCACTGGCTTGAACTGGCACCGTGGGACTGCGTCCGGCAGTTTCTCCACATCAACGTCGTCCTGATGCCCAATTTCTGTTAGTACAAACACACATCAGTCAAAGGTATAACACGATTCAACACAAGTGGGTGAATATTTATGCATGACATTTGTTGTTATTGAGGGACTTTTTTCAGTCAAAAAACAACATTTGTACATTCATATAAGAATAAAGTGAGCTTTCAAAATGACACGTGTTGTTATTGAGGGACATTTTTCAGTATAAAATAAACAATACATGAAGTATATTCATACAAGAATAAAGTAAACTTTGAAATTGAACTACATTGAACGTAAAAAATATGTAATTGAAATGCGTAATATCGTTTACGAAGTTACCTGACTGATAGGAGATGCCTTCCAGAGCTTCCTGTGCGCCCTGTGTTATCACTCTCTCCTGTTTGAGCTCCAGACGTCTTCTCTTAGTGGAAGGTAACTGAGACCTCTCGACTATACGTTTCCTGTGTTTCTGACAGGCATCGGCGTACTTTGTAGTGTATGTGCCAGGGGAGAGTCCAGCTTCTTGAAATACCTGGATAAAAACATATACATTTATAATGATGTAGATATGCATCTGATGATGTGCTTTTTTCTGTCATAACATTTTACATTCGATATATATGTGGTTTAATTTTCAATAAGCAAAACCATTTTACATTATAGACTTTTATTTTCGGTTATCATGATTGGAGACGTTTACTGTTTAATAATTAAAAAAATACAGTTGTGTCTATATGTTAAATAAAAGTGTTTTAGTTGTAGTAAATAAAAGCCAAAAAGCATTGTGCATTTGCCATAATACCTTTAGAATACTGGTATGCTCCAAGCTTTCTAAAAGGTAGATGAACTGTTGAAGAACATGGCCCAACTATAACAACAAAACAAAACAAATTATCATAACTTGAAAAATAAATAGAAATAAAAATCATTCAGCTGTTGTTCTTCTGCATCTGAAATCATAACAAGTGTATAAACACAACAATGAACACAACACTGAAAACAAGAACAGAAGGAACGTTGAACTTTAACACCTAACAGTATTGACCTCTGATATGTATGACCGTCCTTCATTGATGAATGCTGCTGTGGCCTTTACTTTCACGTCTATGGACTCAGAATTCCCATAATGGTGGGACTTGGGTGCCCGCATAGTTACTTCTCTGTTGGCGTGTTCGCACTGCTGGCTGGAGCCTAAATCTGCCAGCTGGCTTGATCTTAAAATTATGGGTTCAAATAATTTATCAAGCTGCATTCTTAACTGTGTGTCCTTCAATGCCGATTTGTATGGGAGACTCCGGTGTTTATACTTTTCACCTGGTTTTCTTCTGAAACCACACCACTCAGGCTGGCACATGCTATGATCACCAAATTGATGCGGTATCAAGGCTTTCATGTTGTTTTGCAACTTTTCAGGATCTCCTTGGTTTTTGGCAAGAATGTACTTTACACACTTTTGAATATGACAAATAATTGTTTTGCTTAACTTCAGTGTCTTCTCAGAACCGAGAGCATACAGACTCTTTCCAATGTTTTTGACTACATGATTTCGGTCAAACCTTTTCTTCAGCGGTACTTTTGTTTTGTCTTTCATTCTGGCTATTAAAGTATTGTCACCATCACCTTCGATTATTTCCACTGGTGTCCCATCTTTGTCCATTTCCAGGAGAGCCTTTTCCCCAGTTACACTCTCCATAGACCTAGCACTCCCAGTATGGTCGTGAACACACCTATGGGCACGAACTGTTCTGCCAGGTCGATTCCTCCGCCACCATTTGCATGTACCGCATGTTCTATGGCTTATGACTGACTTGATAACCTTCTTCCCGTACTTTGCAGTACTCATGACGAATGTATGAGCTACATGATGAAAATATTTTTATTTATATTTGGCCTTAAATATACAAATGTCCATGTCAAATAATTGGCTGTTGACAATCAACCTAAATTGATACGTGATGATGCTTATTATTGTTAGAACATTGCAGACATACAGTATTTAATTTTGAGTATAGCTTTTATTTATTTTACTTACATGTCAGGCTATCAAAGCCACGCTTGTGCCAAGCGGTGTCCATGGAGCAGGTCATGCCAGCCCTGTTCTTGCATGGATATTTTGGTAGCAACTGTTTGCGACAAGCTGGTTTGTACGATGGGGTCAGCTGTGTTCGACTTCTCCTGTGTTTCCTGGCACACACACCTCGCTGCGTACTGTGATTGACATTCCATTGTACCAACATGCAAGTGTTAGCCAGTGTGCATATCAGAAACATGCCAAACATTCACGACCATTGCTGTTTATTTGTATAATATTATTTTTATATTTGTTTTATTGACATTTTTTAGATTAAAAATGAACCAGATTGACTAAAATATATATTTTAATACATATTGGTGTTGCACTAAACATAGTAGTTCTGAAGCATAAATCAGACCCATAAAACTCACCCTTTACTTTGAAGTTCTTCTTCATCATCTTCCACATCGGTCCAGTCCGCATCACTCTGTCCTGATTGCAGTTGAGTCCTATAAAATAATGTGTTCTGAGTGTAATTTACATATATGTAAGTACCTATAAAGTACATATGGATGAGTACTGTGAAAATTTATACAATAATATTACGTTGACAACACAGTTTAATTATTTATTTGTGTATGTCTGTCTATTTTACAGATATTATTTTTGTTAGGTAAGCCATAAAATGAAAAGTAGGTTTTGTCATAACAGAATGTTTAAAAAATAAAATATAATTACTTCAGCCCAGGTGATGCGTCGATTGGCAAGAAGACTCCCAGGTCAGCATTGATGCATTCCATCCCACTTGCAGCCTGCTTCGACTCTGCTTCTGCAATGTCTCTGAAAATAATGTCAATAAAAATGCAAATTCAAAATGAAAATTGTGTGGCATATTTTTAATAGTATTGCTTTTATCAACAAATTTGGGAGGCTGTTTTTCTAATGGCTATCTTCAGTTTAGACCAACAATCAGCAAAATATTTTGTTAATAAAATGGGTTGATTTTACTAACTACTTAAATCATTATGATGTACCTCATTTCTTGTTGAAATGCATTCTGGGCAGCCTGTTGCTGTGATCTCTCTGCAACCCTCTCAACGAACACCCCCGCCCGTCTCTCCATCACCTTAAGACTTTTTCTGTTGATTGGCCGAAGGTTCAGTGTCGAAAGAAAGTTGTTCACACGAACCACGCCGCCTATGTTGTCGATCATTGCTGAAACATAAATGATTAATCAATATATTGGTTATAATCCAACGTTTGTCACAGGAAAATCATGAATTATTTATTTTATGCAATGGGCAATCACAAGAAATTAATAAACATTAAAGTGACAGTCTGTAATTGAACAAAATATTTCGATGCAAAGTTATAAGTTTGCTTATAAATGATGTATAAGACTTCTTATGGAATGAATCATAATTATTTTGACGAAATTCAATATATTATTGAAGCACTGAACATTTCTGCACGGCAATTTCTTAACTCTTGGGTGCCGATAGGAAAGCATCCGAAATATAAAAAAATGAAAGTGGTCCCGTTAGTGTACAAATCCTGAACTCATATGGTTTCTAACTGTATTGTAATGAAAATTCATCACAAGACAGCAATATAAGATGTTTGAAAACAACATATTACCAGTACATAAGTTTTGCATAAGTTTTTGATATTATAAATAACTGCATATATCCGAAAATATGTACAGTTAAATTTTGTAAAATGATTTTCAATTTAATGGTGCAGTATTTATTATAAACCAACATGAATCTGACAGTTCAATGTCACAAAGAACCATTCTTGAGTGCGTGAAAATTATGGACTGTCGCTTTAATTAAAAAATATGAATAATATATAGCACATTTAGAATCAAGAAAATCTCCCTGTCAGTGTTTGAGAAAACAAGACTAGCATATAAAAATCAATGCTTATATCAAATATTAAATTATATGTGTAATTCTTATAATCAGAAAAAAGTTATTATCAAAGAAAATTACCTGTGCCAAGTTTTGTGTTGATGTCAAAACATGGTATGCCTTTGGATTTTCCTTTTCCCTTCTTGGCAGGTAGGTGGTGGGTGTTGCCGTAAGGCACTTTTTTTACTACCCCACAGTCAATGTTTGTGCACCTAACATACAGATAGCCACCTAGACCACGTATAAGCTCTCCCTCGATGTTGTTTATTGTCAATGGAATCGGTCCTAAACCACAGCTCTTACAAAACCGTAACTTCTCCAACAAAACACTAAATTCAATTATCCTTCGTCCGCACTTCCAACTATCACTGGACACATTCTTCCCTAGACACGGTTTCTCTTCGTTTATATAAACTCCCGAAGTGTAGTCGTGGTCTACAATTACTGTTTCTTTCACTTTATCTTTCTTGAAACGCCCGCGTTTGTCTCGGTTCGACATTTTGACAAGTCGCGCAAATAGATAACGGAAATGCCACGATTAATCTCTAAACAAAATGTGAAATCAATTATTTGTCAAAAAAATGCTTTATTTAGTAACAATATTTATAAAATCTATTTAAATGAGTTATTGGTGAAATAATGATAAATATGGGATTGATACTTGATTGATTTAAAACGGAAATTATCTATTGAAAAAAATAGAGATTATCTGTTACGGCATTTCACGAATGGTCATTCGTGAGTGTTCGTATGCATTACGGAAACGTCGACATTACCCGAAAATTGACGATTTAATGATACAGCTAAATCCTTAAAGCAACGTTTATAGAAAAACTGTGTTTGCTCGCAAGCGGTTTAACTCAAGTTTCTCTGCAACCAATGGGCCAATTTGAATGAAATTTTCAACAGATTAACCAAAAACTCAATGCGCATATAACTATGACATGTGTTTCTTTTCATTTGATGAGATATACCAAATATTGCGATTGAAACGCAAATCTACATGTTGTTTGAGCGAAAATCCGCAGTTCTATTAACAACTTAACAGATATACCATTCAAACTTATATCAGCTTGTAGAGATTTGTAGGGATTTTTTTGCTGTATATTTTAATGTTTAGTTTATGATATTTCGTTTAGGAAATTGAGACTTCAATCGCAAAACCAAGCCGAAACAAACATAACTGGCCAGTCGCTGTAGTAGTAAAAATCATCGCTCTCGGTGTAGATTCGGTACGTCATATTAGATATTCATTACGTCATATTAAATATGACGTCATTGATTTCTCGATTTTTCGAAAAGCTTGAATTGTTTAGCAGAGAAAATAAACGTGGAGAACTGGACTTTTTTGTGCTGTTGCTGTGACAAATTGTGAAATATTGTACGGATTTATTTCTTAACACGATCTAGGATTATTTCAGAGCATAGACGGTTAGTGAGTTTTCTTGATTTAGTTCTTTATTGCAAAACTGATAGATAAAATTTCGGCTCTAGATCTAGTCCTCGATTTTTTTTTCGTTTTTTAAACTTTAAGAAACTGCTATGAAGTTAAAAATCAGTGTTTGTTCAGCAGAACTCTTACTGAAACGTTAAACCTTTAGCATTATTATGTAAACTCATAACTCTGGATGGAACACATTTGTTTGAACAAAAGTGTTGAAACCTAAGGCTAAACTTTCATCTGTTGAGTCGCTGTATTTAATATTTAAATAGAAAAAAAAATAAAATAAGTATAATTGGAAGTTGGGACGTTGAAGGATGGATGGATGGAAAGTTGCTAAACATTTTTTAAAAACATTCAAGCTGTGAATTTTTCAGTCTTCATATTCTTGAGAAAATAAATTCATCATAAGACAGACATGGATTTAGAGGTTAGTAGCTCACTAGTTGTTGTAGATGTTTCATTTTTAGTTGTTTTAGCATGAATTTTAGCTTCTAAATATAACAGACGTTTTGAAAGCGACTCGAGTTGTCTCTCCGACGCCATCTTGAACGCCACTGATAGCTGATCTTTGAATGACGTGTAGTAGTTGCACCTATTATGTATGAAATTATTCTATATAGTAATGGTTAAATTACACAATTTTAATTGAATTTCAACATATTTTAAATTTCTTAATTAGTCTAGTAGAAATTTTTTGCATGGAAAAACATAAAGCAGACTGAACCAAAAAATTGAACATCAACTTGCTAGCAATTGTGAACTTTGGATTAAAAAAAACAACTGAAAAAGGGTACTTTTTTGCTTTGTGAATGGGACCTATTTCGGCCCCAAATTGGCTATGTTTGCATTATATCTATTTAATTATTTACATGTTGTATTTTAATTTCATTGTGTACACTTGACCAACAACAATGAAGTCTTACTTAGTTGTGTTTTAAGCTTTTATTTGATAAATCATTACAATGTGATTAATATGCCAGCAATTGGGATGACTGGATATAAATATATTTCTTTGACATTCTATTATATTATATTTATAAGATCTGCATTTTACACACTGGTTAGGCTGCATGACCGTTAGAAGTTTTTAGTTTGGAGTTACCAGACCTACTCACAAAAATCCAAGCGACTCAATATTTTTTCGGTCTTTCATGAATCTTTGTTTTTATCAAAACCCCTCAATGTACACTATGAGTGTATAAAAAAAATCCCTACCTACCTACCTACCTACAAAATTCTGGGTCGGTTAATTTTAAACAAAGAATTATTTAAGGTCAACCTTATCATATTATGATTGGAAATTTTGGGCGATATAAATAGCTAAATGTTCTTCTTTCAATTCGTTATAGTATATGATTAGTATACAATTGAAAGTATACTGTTAGTATACAATTGATGGTATACTGTTAGTATACTATTAGTATACTGGCAGTATACTATATAAACTTCATTGTTTGTATAGCATTAGTACATTATTGGTATAGCATTCTGAAAGAGTATATTGGTAGTAGTTTGATAACAGTATAGTATTAGTAGCTTTTTAGTATAGTATTAACCTCATTTGGATGTCATTTATTTTACTAATTATATACTAACGATATACAGTATATTGTTAGTAGTTTTATAACAGTATAGTATTAGTAGTTAGTTAGTATAGTATTAACCTCATTTGCATGCTTACAAACAAACTAACGCTGTCATAAACATAGCCTCCCTGACAGAGATAACGATTTAAAGGGGCGAATCGACGGTAGATCAACAATACTAGTTGCAAAAAGTTAATTTACGGAGAATTAATGTTAAAGCATTGTTAAATACTATGGCTTTGTTTCTATCAATATTCGACGAACATATTACTAGTATTTTATAACATTAACAGTTGTCGTTATGACACTGTCGCGGGCGCGCGAAAATTAGCAGTTGTACTTAAGTATAAATATATGATATAAATGAAATGTACACGTGGTACTGTTACGCGCAATCGCGCCATTAAGAAGTGTTGTATAGCGTGGGCAAATTTTCATTGTCGTGCGCGAACTTTTAAGCGTGAGTTTGGAAATTGACTGGAGCTATGTCTCTCAAAATTATGTTTTGTCTTCGTGTAATACTGTATACTTTTTTTCTTAACGATTTCATCAATATCTTGTTAATAAAAGAACAATATATACGAGATAAATTGTCATGTTTTAATATATGTCTATATGTATGCGAAATATCGTCGATATGCCCCTTTAAAGGGACTTGTTCACATAATGATTATGTCAAATTGACAATTTTTAAAAATTGTGTCATCTATTTAAAAAAAGAAATTATACATTATATACAAACAAGCGAAATAACGCACATGACTAAGAAATATATTCGAAATATAGTTTCGTTTATGGATTATTCATCAATCGAAATAAAAAATAAGATAACATTATAAAGCGTTTTTAACGCTTTTCATCGGTATTTTGGAAAATACGTGCATCACTTACATAGCGTTAAAATACACAAACAAATGTTTTTAAGTCCGAATGCCTGAGTGGTTGGCGCATACGATTTTTGATCTCAACGGTCACAGGTTCGAGTCCCGGCGAAGGAATTGTTTTTTAATTTAACTTTTTTTCTTTATTAAGTATTTGTTTTAGATTATTCCAGATACTGTTGTTTTTGCAGTAAAGACATTTAATGACATTTTCAAAAATACGAAACATCTGTGAACAAGTCCCTTTAAGGTATTAATCTAAAATGTTCGTCTAACGTAGGAGACAAAGCACAACATTGCAATATGGCGCGTCAAATTTCGTTGTTCCTGGCTTAGCTGTGCCTACGGACGGCGACATCCAGGGATGGCCGGAAACCAGAGTGCTCCCGGTTCCACTACGAGGAGAAGCTCCTAGAGAAATGGTCCGGATGGAGTTCAACATCGAGTTGATGTAGTAACATGATGGACGTTTTCCATGCGCAATTTGTTGATATTCTAATGCCCGATTTTACATCTGAGATGCTGGCGACCTTGATGATTCCTATATATACTGACTGGTCAGTATTCATTTAAACTGAAATATTCGGAAGTTTAAACAGCGAATATATTTAATAATTCGTTCGTACAATTGTATTGATTTTACTTATTTATGCGTATTGACTTCTAAAAAATGTTCGTCTAACGTAAGAGACAAAGCACAACATTGCAATATGGCGCGTCAAATTTCGTTGTTCCTAGCTTTGCTGTGCCTACGGACGGCGACATCCAGGGATGGCCGGGAACCAGATTGCTCCCGGTTCCACTACGAGGAGAAGCTCCTAGAAGGATGGTCCGGATGGAGTTCAAATGGAGTTGATGTAGGGACGCCTGGGCACATTTGCAGAAACTGCACGTGAAACCTCAGGTATTAATTTGCTGTTAATTTATTCTGTTAAGTCTAAATACAGCCTACAGTATAATAGCTAAATGTTTAACTTGTACAAGCAAACGCCTTTATGTAACAGCGATATTATCACATGAGGTGTTTTTGTTTCTCTTTTGAATTCAATAAATCATGGAACATCGTAAAGAAAAAGTCTTCAAACAAACAGGAAAAGCGGCGTTGCTGCAACCGAGTACACTCGCTGGGGACGTTCTTCCTGTCCCACAGAGGTCTTCCTGTCCCACAGAGGGGTCGTACATTTAGGACGGATATGTATCGGGAGAGCACTATACACTCTCTTCCAGCGGGGTAAACTATATGTTTGCCGAAGGATCCAATCTGGGGTGATGGGAATCCAATATCGAGCGCGACTGGCCTATTATATGGTACAGAATAGGAAACACATTATGGTAGTACACTGAGACATTTACATTAAAATGAAGCTCCGTGTGTGGTGTGTATTGCTGAGGGTCCGACATTGATGATCCCTGCTAGAAACGTATGTTACGATGGATGGACACTACAATACCATGGATGCTTGATGACCACTCACAATACTCATGCAGGCAGCAAAGAATACGTCTGTGTCGATGCAGAAGCTACTGTGACAGAAGGTAGCAACCGCTCACACAGACGGAGCTTTGTTGTATTTTGTGAAGCCTGTCTGTGGGGCCTTGCAGTGCCCTCCGTACGACAATCATTGGCTCGCCACACGCGCCGTATTTACAAATATCGACTCAAATATATTTGTTTCCTTATATAAAGTTGCAGCACCACTTCTGAATAGACTGAAGTTTCATTACAAATTATATTTGTATGATATTGACACAGTTCATGTGCAGCATTATGTTCTACATTGGAATTATAAGACAGTGTCAATGCTGGATACAGTTTGTACTGTAGGTCGTCCTATAGGTTGACTGGATTGATGTCGTTGAGCAAGCAATTGATTCAATTGTAAATATTTTTCATTTAAAAGTGTGGTCATTATTTATAATTGCATTGTTATGTTGATGTTTAAATTACGAGATTAAAACATACTTTTTGGATATTTGCTTATCAAGTTGTTTTTGGCATGTGACCTTGTATGCACGCCTTATCATCGTCTGATGCTATACAATTAAGCTGTACATACTTAGAATAGAATCAGTCTAACACAATGTATGTATGATTTGTTACATCCCATTGACACTAATCAGCTGCCTACGAAGCACAACCTGTTAACCCGCGCAATAACTTTTTACAGTTGGACGTTCTTTTTGTTAATGTATAAATAATTTTTATATGCAATGTGTGGACTATTTTTTAAACGTAGAGGCAGGGCAATGATGTTTGCCTTGAATAGTAGAACACACATGTAATTGAAAAGTTAAATAAAAAAAGTTCATTTTCATTGTCCAAATCAATACTGATTGTTTTCGTTTAAATGTGGCGTTTCATTTGGCGTGACATTAAACTTAAGGCACTTGTTCACAGATTTTCGCATTTTTGATGTGTGCTATCAAATGTCTTAACTTGACAGATTTAAGCATCAGAACTTAAAAACTCAAGTATAATAACACGAAAAGTATTTAGAAAAAAAGAAAAAACTGCATTATTTACTTTATGTAAGTGTTCCACGTGATGTCAACAGTTTCAACGAAAACAACAGAATCACTCCAAATTATTCCATCGTTTGGCGTTACAAACGCTTTATAATTTTATCAATTTCAACTGCTGATTACTCATAAACGAATCGGTTTTTACAGTATATTTCTAGGTTCGTAGTGTTAGTTTGCTCCTTGTATACACTGTTCTTTTATTTTGGGAATCGGTGAATAAAAGTTGAAAAATTGTCAATTCGTTAATCTGTGAACGGTCCCTTTAAGGCCCTGTCACAGGTTCTGTGGTGAATTGAAAGACCCTGTCACACTGTGGCAAATTTGAGATTCGAGTTCTGTACGAGTTCTGGCGAGTTATAACTCGCCGTAAAGGAAACGAGTAGGTCGCGGAAATGTTTCAAGACGACATTTTTTCGAGTTCTCTTCAACCTTGACACGACACTGACACGACACAAGTTAAAACTCGCCACAACTCGTAGCTTAAATTCGTCATTGTGACAGGGCCTTAAGCTACGAGTTCTGGCGAGATGTAACTCAATACAACTCGCTTGGTGTCGTGTAGATCTTGTACACATATCGCAGTGATGTCTACTTATGTCTTCTTATGTCGCCAGAACTCGCCAAGTAGCGGGAAAATATTTAATCGTTTAAAATTCTCGCCACTTTTCAGCGACTTTTTAATCTCGTACATGTGTTGAAGACGTGTCGAAGGAATCTCACGCACTCTCAAACAGACTCGAACACGTTCCGTAGACATGTCTTCCCTTGTCGTAGCGTTTCGCCGTATATAATCGTTCTACGACATAACTCGAGTTTCCTGCGAGTTTGAGAGACTTGCCTACGTCATCTGCTCGCCCGTTTCTCGTTTGTCGTCATAAACTCGCGTTCATGTCCTCACAAGTCGCACAGACTCGTTCACACTCGTACATTCTCGAAGACAATTATTCGATTGTCGAAAAGATATCGTGCGCATATCTCGGCAGAACTGGTGATAAAATGTGATTATCGTACTTGTGTCGTGTCAATGTCATGTCAAGGTTGAAGAACTCGAACAAATGTCGTCTTGAAACAATTCCGCGACTAACTCGTCCACTTTTCGGCGAGTAATAACTCGCAAGATCTCGCACAGAACTCAAAGCTAAAATTCGCCACAGTGTGACAGGGCCTTTACACCAGCATGTTTTTTCTGTGGCGATGAAGAGACCATATTCTTATGTAACTGTATATACGTTACGCAGGGGAGATAACTGAACTTAATTATATTTATATTCCCTTGTTCCTGCGGCAAATTGAGCTGCGTCATGCATCCGGTATCGTGGTCATGGCAGCGATGAAGATACACTGTTGTAAAATTCATCAGAGGAAGTGTTTGCGTTTAGTTGCTTCACAATCAGCCAACTGTATGCATCGTCGATAAACAAGTATATTTTGTTCTGCTGTAGAAAGGATTGTTAGCGTTTCTAGTAGTTAAGATTTTTATTAGCGAAATTTTGAGTATTTTAAAGGTATATTGTATTAAATTAATTTTATTACATTGGATATTTACTCATTTTAATAACATTATGAATATAATGAAATCGATATATTTACATTGCATAGGCATTTTAATATGGAAGGTGTATGCATTCATAATCGTATGAACGCAATGCCTTATCACCGGCGTAGTAATATCTGTGTGTCCTATTTTATGCAAATTATATTTCGACACGAATATTTACATGAACTAAGATGTCTTATACTGTTCAATGTTACTTTTTTTTGCATTTATTGTTGACGTTTGATTAAATGTTTTTATAATTAATATACATGAACATTTCGTTCCAGTTCTTCTTTTACAAAAATCAATTTGACATTTTTTTCACTTTTGCTTGATAGTATTCTATCATGCAAGGTCTACAAGTGTTATTATTAAACTAAGCCATTTCGCTAGCAAGTAATATGTACATGTTATGGTATTATTGGTAAACATTACTTTTCTTAGAAGCGACCACAGAAAATCTCCATGACGTATATCGGTTCAGGAACGTAGCTTTAAAATGGATATGATTTCACATTGATGTGTATATTTGCTAGATGCATTTAGATCGTCTAATTTATTGCGCATTTATATCACATTTAATAATGATGAATTGTTTAACATGTACAAAAAAAAAATGCATTTTGAGATTTATATTTAAATGTTATCCTTTGTAATACAAGTTATGCCCTGACAAAGACAAGAGCTTAGATACGCCCGTGTGGATGCTATTGATCGATGACCTAGCTTACACGTCATCACTTGTTTACAGTAGTGTTGTCATTTGTGGATTGTTTTGCATGGTTCTTGTCGAGTGAAAATTTGGATATATGGTGTGCATCTAAAGCATTTAAAAGCATGTAAGTCTCCATCTGTTTTGTTAATAATAAAACAGGATTATCCAGGATCTGTTAAAATCTCAGCCTAGGAATTGTGTGATTTTTACGTGTCAGAACTCAACTGTGGTATAGAAGTATTCATGATGTGGATGTACTGTCTTGCTAACAAAGCACCTCTTATTTTATATTAATCTTTTTAAAGCATTAATAGTGTTTGGTGCTTGTTGGCTATACCGGCCGAAATAGCAGTTCTTCTTGATGTCACAGGTATTTTTGCATTTGTTTAAGTTACTTTAATAGTTTTGTAGCGATATGATTTATGCAAGGAAAATAAAAATGTTATGACTCAAAATGTTTACATTAAATTTCATTTGTCGCAGAAAATTGAAGGTAAAATCAGGAGAAAATGACATTTTTGTAGGGAACTATTTTATTAATCGTAGTTTGCATTCTATTTTGTGTAGTTCGGTTACAAGGGGCGGTACTTCGCTGTTCCGATAAGGAAACTGCTGTGCGTGATATCTCTCTTATTTTGCAATAAAATGCATGTTAAACAAAAATAATATAAAGGAATGCTATGAAATCATCCCAAATATAATATAAATATAAGGATTGAAATTAATTTTGGTTGCGTTCACGCGATTATGAACGCAATGGTAAAACTGGCAAATTATCAATGAAGCGCTAGCGCGCATCATGGATTTGCCAGTTTGACCATTGCGTTCATAATCGCATGAACGCAACCAAAACTAAAGTCAATCCTTAATTAAATGTAAGGAGTTCTGAGCTAAGGAGCATATGTCAGCATTTAGTTAAATTTCTATTTAGAAACTGGGATGATGACGACGTAATGCTTTTCTGCTGGTGTCTTCGATACATCCACGTTCAGGGTCTTCAAGAGTAGACACCGCAGCTTTTATGCGTTATGTGACAACAACTATGCACATTTGACACATTATTGTTACACTTTTTATTTTAAATTAATGTAATACATAGAATATGAGATAGATGAAACTCACGACGTTGCGACGTTTTAGTTTTATCTTCTGCCTATTTTGCAATTTGGTAAAACGTACGAAAATTTCATAAAATTAATTAATCGTCCAAATTTCGTGTTTGTATGAAATTTCTGAGGGAGAAGATGCGACCACGTGACTTGTATAGAGCGAAATTGAGCGGAAACAGGATTCCGCACGTGACAATGATCTTGGAATCGTCTACAGATACGAATCAAAGTAATGTTAATTAACATTAGACACACTCTGACTAAAGTGCACAATATTTCTCCAAGAAGATCTGATAACGGCCCGTTGAATAACTTCTTGTAGAAAAAGCGTGTTGTAATTTACCACCAGATTTGGTATTTTATATATATATATATATATATATATATATATACATATATATATAACAAAGACGTGTTGCATATGATATAATAGTTATTTTTGACACAACGTGTTAGGCTTGGACGTATTGACTCGAAATGGTGTAAACGTGATATGAATGCGTAATAACTGCACATTGTGACCCCATCTACATAATTATCTAAGGCTAAATATAGTATCCCACTTTCAATTTTAACACCATAAAGAGATGCTCTGATTTGCCAAAAGAAAGTTCATCAGAACGTGACCTTCTACTGGTCGCCCCTGGATTCTAATGCGGAGCGTATTTTAGGATATGATTTTAATCAGTTTAAATTAAACCATTAGGTTTGCGGCGGCATACAAACGATGCCGATTATTGTTGCGTTAGTCGAGAGTGACCATTTCTCCAGGCGACATATATAGGAAGTATAATCCTCCGAGAATGTTCTGATATTGTGATTCTTAAGCCGAACCATCACACCATAGTGCACACACGACACCACCGGCTTCTGGTAAGCGAATGCGCCTATGTTCAGCGAATATAATAACAAGAAGACGATGTATAAGTATATCTTGGTTTGTAGGTGTTATTGCTTTGATTTTCAAACATTCCATTATTAAGATTCCAGATGCAACAAGGACTTGCCACAGGCAAACGCACTTTCGGAATACATTGTGTCAAATAAAATAAAGTCTTTCTATCTTTCTGTTTGACACATTTTCTCAAACAGCAAACTTTCTAAATGTAGCCTCAGCAATCACACTCTATTTAAGATTTTGTCAAAGAATAATTGAGTGTAAAAAAGTGATGGAGTGTACAAAATTCACTAATTATCACTAATATATTTTTTGAGAGGAATTAGTTAAAACTCTAAAATAGTCTGTGATTTGGCATACTTTTTGACTTTAACTCGCGTACAATCAAAAAGTGTTAAGTTCCTTATGATATTTGCTGTGCAAACTCTTTGCAGCCTCTGACAATTTTACATAAACATTAAATATTTGAAAAGCAATAACATCTACATACAAAGACATACCAAGACCTACAAAGCCACCGGTTTTCTCGTATCGTATTTGCTGATCATTGGCGCATTCTCTGCCTTTAGCCGGTACTACTGCGAATCATAACATATTTACAGTACCGCAAGTGGCAACGACCCCTGCATATATAGGTACGATACCCGTAAATTGTCGAAAGTGGGTGGTGTATATAAAATAGTTCAAAACTATATTGTAAATATATAGAGCAGTTTAGTATAACCATGAATTGGGCATACAGTCGAAACGCGATACTACCAATAGTCACGAGAGACACGAGTTTGTTCGTAGTATCGCGTTGTTCCGTAGTATCGCATCATTTTGGGTATTACGGTAGTAAAGTAATCATTTTACGTTTAGTGTTAATTTACGGCATGTCGTAGCGTTTACGTCAGTTAACACACTGTATCATTTAAAAAGTCAGTTAAAATGGTAATTATATTTGTTAACTGCTAGTGCAAACAAACTGGCTTGACGTCTGACTTGGCAGAGGTGTAAAATCTGAGTCGGGAAGGTGTGACAAGTCACAGTGACAATCTGTTTCGTAGTATCGCGTTAACATTTCAAATTCAAACACGATGACGCGAATAGACTATTTGTTGGTAGAAACGCATTTTTGGTTCAATCGCGAATTTGTAGTATCGCATCGTTTTGTAGTCAAATATATAAGGAACACGGAAGGGACCAGCCGATTTTTGTGGCGGATCCGTGGTATAGTGGTAACGCACTGGCTTCACATCTCAGGGGTCACAGGTTCGAGCCCCCGCTACACCCTAACCTACTAACTCGTCTTTCGCATGAGACGTTCAACCGAGGTGCAGTGTACTAGGTGCTTCACACCGGGCACTAAAAGACCCAGGGTAGCCTCTGGAACGGGGCGTGTCCTGTATCTTGCACTATCCCCCGTAACCAACTAACAAGTCTTCTGGGGACGATGGCCATATGGGAGAGAATCCCGGTGCACTCGATATATATAAATTCACTACACACAAAAAACCAGCCGATTTATTCGTATTTTCTCGTTTCTTAGTAGTATCGCGATTCGCAGTATCGCGTTTCGACTGTATATGAAACTCTACTCAAGTTCTTTAATTGGAACGTGTACTCGCGACAAATTTCCGAATAAAAATTGTCTTTAGTAGAGAAGAAAAAGACATTTAATTAAAACCCATTTCCTTAGAAGCAAATAATCATGTGTATACAGTGGAGCGATCCATCTTTCTTAAAGGAATATACTTTTAGCATCTGAAATTATATGAAAAAAAAAACAGACAAGTGAATTTCCTATTGTACTTGCATGATCCTGTGATGTATTTCTAACCGATCTGATAAATACTAGTTAACTTTCAGCGAATGAAAATCTCTCATATCAACAATCAGACATCGGAAATGGTTATGAAACTTTAATATCTGAATTCTAGAACCGTGTCGTGTTTATATTGAACAGTAAGAGACCAACGAAAACACCACATAACTTAATTAGACGCCGGAGATGGTTATGAATGTTAAATATATGAAACGTAGAACCTCAATGTGATTATATACTGAACAATTAGAGATGCTGTCAATGTAACTGTAATATAATCAGTAATAAATAAACCATGTCGTACAAAGTTGGAAACAAAATCGATTTTTGAAACGTCTCATGTTGTTTGTTTTTATTCGTATATCTATATATCTTCGTGCATATAATTTTATTGTTATATCTTAATACTGTTCAACGGTTAATTTTCGGATATTTATGAAGAAGAGAATATAAACAATAACAATACATGTATAAACATATATTTATGATCACCTTTATTCCAATGTAGATAAATTTATTTGATTTATTGATGTTCAAACTGTGTTTGCTTGTTACAAACAGCTATCCGACAACTAAAATGATTACCGAGCACGATAATATCGTTAACTTACACATTATTTGTTAAACAGGTCACTCTCTACTATTCCTGTATATAATAATTTTCATTTTAATCAAAGCGTTCTTTGTGACATTTCAGAAAAATGCTTTACAGCGCTATTGCACTTCTCATATTGGCTAGTCAATGGCCCCTCGCGACCTGTCAAACTGCAAAGGATGCTACGGACCTGTGGACCAAGTTGTTTGTCAACAACACATACATCCCACGAATCCGCCCAATTTACAACCAGTCTTCACCAATCGATATTGAATACTAGTTACATAGTTAGTCCACCTGCATTTGCCGTTTTCTTAAAACGGCCATGACGGATCTTAATATTAATCTAGCAAATGGTGTCCGAAAAGAAAGGTAATACTTTCATACTTTCAGAATGTTGATTTTATTTTGGAGATTTTGTCGGTAAACAGTGAAGTAAATATGTCAAATAATATAATTTTTACAATGTTTTTAGAACAAAGGTACCTTTTGTGTCAATTCAATAATTAATGACGTTCTTAAGATGACGGCCCTTCACCAGCTTTCCCTGTTTAACTCGCACTATGAAATTGTTAATACACTTCCACACATTTCTTCATTGATCTTCACTTCCCTTCCCCTTCCCATTTATCTTCGTCGCTCCTAATGGATCTTGGCTGACCTGTTTTGGAGCATCCGCCACTGACTCACGTTGCTCATATTTATGCACGATTTTGTAGACATGTTTCCTGCTTACATTTGTATTCGTTAAATGATATTTAAACTTTTGCTGAAAGTCCGTTACACACCGACTCACATAATTAACGGGAAATACAATAAGGGTTTCGATAAACATTGTACTCAACACCATAAGACGATTACCCTACCGGCGCGCACTGTTTTGCCGCATATATACAATGTATACAGATTACGTTGAGCCATATTCGGTGGTTGATAACGTATACAGCTTACGTATTCTTATACTTTTGAAATAGGTCCTTTGTCTTAACGTATATAGTTCAATTGGTGAGCTATTATTATTATTAACTATCATAATCTTTATCGTAGCACTAGTAGAAGTAGACCTAGTAGCAGTAACAATAGCAGTAGCTGCAGAAATAATACTAGTAGAAGTAAACTTAGACAGGCAGGCAGACAGGCAGGCAGGCAGGCAGGCAGGCAGGCAGGAAGTACATTTATTCGCAACACTGTGTTAATGACCATGCTGATGTTGCTGCTGCTGACAATGATGATGATGGAGATGATCATCATTATCTTTCAGATATGAGCTATATAATGCGATATTCAGCATATTGACGTGTACAGCTTCCGGTGAGCTGTATTCGGTGTAATCTGTATAGGGTTTTATAGTCAACGTGTACAGCTCACGCGTAAACTGTATATGGCTTAAGCTTTTTACGGTCTTACAGGAAACATAACACTGGACCGGTACTGGTTTGCTTCTTATCTTTTATTGATTGTGCAATTTGTAAAACAACGGTGTACCTTTGTATTCCTGTTTTTTTTTTTGAATTTTCCTGTTTATTAACAGCTATATATTGTTAGTTTCTTCATTATTTGTTATTCAAGTACACGAATGTAAACTTTGCTTTGATTATTAACCAATTCTTTGGTTTAACCACAAACGTTTCGATACTTAAAAAATTTTAAACACCATGTTTGTGATTACTCGCGGTTTAATTATTTCCCTCAGAAGTATGTCCATCAAACGAAGTTACGCGATATAATGAAAGTTCAATCCGCTTTCGTGTATCAATGAAGTTTAATAATAACATGTCTGAAATGGAAAAAACACTGACATGGTAAGTGCATCGGAAACAGAAAGGCAATCTGTTTGTCTGTCCACCATTATATGTTATATTAAATGACGGACGTAAAATTACTATATTGTGTGATAAAATTTCAGTGATCATAATTTCTATCAATAACTGACAATATCTAAAATATGTTTTGTTAAATGCAGTTTGAAGAATAAAATGAGGGTTGAATGAAGAACATAGATGAATATATGTATTTTAAACAATATGCTCTATCCGTGTTTCAAAAGCAACTTATAAGTAAAACGCAAATACTAAGATTTCAGTGCTCGAACTTTGCATTGACCATCAACCGTTGTGCCAGAGAAGTTTTCAATGGGTGGTCATCTGCCAAAGTTGCTCAAACGGTTCCGGTGCACTGCACCAGGAACCATACAAATTTAAATGACATATCCTCCTTAAAATAATGCCACAAGAATGTTCCTGTTAAAGTTGCTGAAATAGTTCTGGTCTGTTGCACAACATGGCCGCAATAGTAAAAATACAACGAATTTTGCAAGTTTCGGGTTATAAGTTCAGTTTTACGTAGTAATAAGTATGTGTACATAGTTAAACAAAAAATCATAGGAAAGGACTATATCAACTTTAATGACACTTCACATACCTATTTATTGGGTGGTCGTTTGCCATTTCTTCTGAGGTTTAAATGCCTCCCATTCACTGTAGATGTCAGCAACTACATGCTTAAACAAAAAAATCACATGACAGGACTGTATCAACTTTAATGACACTTCACATACATATTCATTGGGTGGTCTTTTGCCATTTCTTTTGTTGTTTAAATGCCTTCCATTTACTGTAGATGTCAGCAACTACATACAAATACTCATAGGAAAGGGCTGAATCAACTGAAATTACACTTCACATACATATTCTTTGGGTGATCTTTGACATTTCTTCTGTTGTTAAAATGCCCCTCATTCACTGTAGATGTCGGCAACTAGAGCAAAAATAATATTATTTAAAAGCCATCTCCTTTTAAACTTCTGGCTAATTCTCAAACTCAAATAATTACACATGAAATTTTTCTTCCAAAGGTAGCTTATGGTTCTGGCCTGTTGTGAAAAAGTCCCCTTCGCTAAAATAGAAATAACTTTAAAATTGCATCTCTTCTGAAACAAATGATCCATCTTTGAAGACACTTGATATAAAGGTTCTCTGCTTAAGTTGCTTAAATGGTTCTGCACGAGATGGTTATTATAGCTAACAATTTCCTCTAGGACATTGTGCACTTTGATCACGTTTCTCAGTAATATTATGTGTTCTTGTTACTGTTTTTTTGTATATTTTATTTCAAAAAACGCTTAAATATTGCGGCGAAATAAATATAGAAGAAACAACAAGATCCAGTTCACGTTCAGATATATTCTAGAATATATTGCAACACTAGTAACGAACAGTACCAGGAGGGGATTTTATTTTTTAAATTTATTTTAAAATTCTGACTGTCTGACAAACACAATGTGTAATACAAATGAATAGAACCACACTTTGATTTGCTTCACCTAATTACAATTATTCTTTCAAAGATTAATCTTCAAGAAAATTACACATGATCGTTTAAGATATTATGCCTTTATTTATAAACAAGTAAAATAACGTGAGTTAAGCTATACATATATATATATTTAAACCAGTTATACCTGTACCGAACTTATATAATACAACATTATTTGTAGTGCTCAGATTTGTCTCCTTTGAAAAAATGAGTAAATCCTATATTGGTATCTTTCAGAAGTATTCGTTCTAATGATTCTTCAGTCTATAAACGAGCTGAACGATGCCAAAGAAACCCTGAAAGTAATGGCAAACTTGCAAATATCGTGGTATGATACGTTTTAAAATGGAAACCTATGGAGCACGGTTTACTGAAGGAATACCTTTGGCCACAGGTATGCTATCGAACCTTTCTTTAATAAACAAAAAACAATCAAAAAACAAGAATAGTACGTTTTTTCAAAAAACCATATACACAAAATATTTATTGGATTACTAGCCTTACAGTAAACTAAATTTCAGACACTTACTAAATTAAAATAACTTACTAATAAATAATAAGAGAAGTTAGACTAATACACAATCAGTTTTTTATATTCACGTTTTGTAACTAGAATAACATATCCGACGGCAATATACGTACTTGTGTTGTGTATTTAAAATACGTTTCTGATTAGAATAAGCATGGCAGTTTATTGTATAAATGATGAAAAATGTGTACAATTGAAACAAAAACAATGAATTAAACATCATCAGTATATTCAATAACTTTTGTTATTCTAGTAGCTATGAAGCTGAATACGAGTGTAGTTTAATCACAGGACTACACAAAAGGCACGTTTAAATTTTCGAAAATAACATTAAAATCCACTTACCAGCGTAACGAATTATCGAAGTCCAATAAAATGTGCTTTTAAACGGCCATATTGATTACTCCATGCACATTTCTGACTTAAAAATTACGCGGTGCCAAGTACGTTCTCCACCCTGCATGAGTCTCAGTGAGTCTGAAAAGTTTGACAAATATAGACAACGTTTACAAAGAAGGGTCGCTTCTCTAACGTGTGTTTATATTATTACTATTATTACTTCATTAACGTTTCATCAATATATGCCACACAACATAAATACAAAGTAAAACACATTTTGACATATATAGCCACTCTAAACACAGTTATAAGAGACAGAATTCCTTCATTAACGTTTCATCAATATATGCCACACAACATAAATACAAAGTAAAACACATTTTGACATATATAGCCACTCTAAACACAGTTATAAGAGACAGAATTCCTTTTATACACAGTGTCTTAAACACAATTGTACTGAAAACCTTATATATGTAAAACACTGCATCAGTACTAAAACAAACTTCATATACATATGTACAATAAACAAACAGATGTTTATAGTAAATATTGTACAGCTAAAAAAAAGTTTACACATCATGTCATTAAAATTGTATTTACTTATTATTAAAACAACCTTAAGACAGAGAATAAAGAAATTGTCTTCGTGTTTCAAGAATCTGGTGGCAGGCTTTGGCATATAACTAACAATGCACTCACTTTATGCAGCTTATCATCCAAGTCTGACCCTTCGAATTGTTAAAAAACATCAATACATTTTAACATCAGTTCTTTCCTAACATCATCATACAGAGGACATTCTAAAATAACATGTTTTTCATCTTCAAGAACATGTTATCCAGAATTTTACAAAATGTACATGTTCTATTTTCTAAAGGAACATTATTGTATCTACCTATTTCTACATCAATTGGTGCTGTGCCGCTTCTAAATTTAGCCAATACACCTCTATGACTTGTTTGTTTGTTTGTTGGGATTTTTCGCCGTTTTTAACAGTATTTCAGTCATATCACGGCGGTCAGTTAACCTACTCACACTTTTCCTGGGCAAGCTTAGCCCATCTAAGCAGTTAACAGGTACTAAGTGCACATACTTATGCCAGTAAATGACAACTGCCCTACTTGAATCAGGGGTAGGGGGAGAATGGCCGTAGAAATAATTTCATAATTAATCCCCACACAAGTTATGTAGCCGGGCTGGGGTTCGAACTCACGATCCCCGGATTGACAGCCAAGCGCTCTACCAACTGAGCTAGCCGGGCCCAGCCTCTATGACTTGTATTAAAAACTGTGTGACAAAAGCTCTCAGTACAATATAGCTGTTTGAACTTTCTATACAGACGCAGTTTGTTTCTACCAACACCATTCGTACCATTTTCCCTATTAACATCTTGTAGCCATTTGCATTTAATATAATCAAGTAGCTAATGGATTAAGACATTACAAATTGAATTCCTGTCCTGAGGACTATTTATATCAAATACAGAATTTTGCAAATCATATTTGCGAAATAATTAAAAAATGTTAAAATTCCAATTCTTCTTACAACTGAGTGTCTGAGCCCAACACAACACTTTCCATTCAGGCGCTCACTATTCATATTCACAAGTCTGCACCACTGCCAAACAAGCGCTCTTATAAAATGACAATACAGTGGAGTCCAACCAATATCTCTATTAACAGCTGCATTTGGGGTATATTATCAACCATTAAGAAAGTATATAAGTGCTCTGTTTTGTACAGCATTGATGCAACTATATTGTTTATTACCCCATATACTAGCACCATAAGTAAGTATAGGTACAATAGTCGATTCATACAGTTTAGCTAAGCATTGGTATGGAAATCAACCGATTGATTTAGCCTTAGCTATCAAAAGTCCGAGTGCTCTATTAGCAGATTGTGCTACAAACTTTGCACTTACAGAGAGATCCATATGTTCTTGTAAAGCTAGACCCAGATATGTGTACTGCTTTGCATAATCAATACATGAATTTCCGAACTTTATAGGATATTCACATCTTTGTACAGATATGTTTCTAAAATGCACAATATTTTACTTACTATCATTAACACTCGTTCCATTTCTATCACACCAAACGTTCAACTCATCTAACAGACATTGCAAATTTCCTGGAGAGTCTGCTAGTAATACAATATCATCTACAAATAATAGAATATAGCAATTAACATCTCCAATGTTTATTCCCTTGCCTAGTGCATAAAGCTTAACATCTAGGTCATGTATGTATAGGTTAAACAGCATCGGAGAAATGGAATAGCCTTGTTAAAACCAGTTTTAACAGAGAAACAGTTTCAAATCTATTGATTCTTGCAGCACATTCAACATTGTCATACAATGATTTAATTGCTAAGAATAGTTTTCTATCCAGATTATAATCTTCAAGTTTTTCTCCAAAGCCGTTTCCGATTCATCGAGTCGTAGGCCTTTTAATGATCTATAGTGCCACGACCCTTTTGAAAACCGTGTTGGTCCCCACACAGTATTTCATTTCTTTGTACAAAACTAGTTATTTTTATTGAGCAACGAGAAATATATCGTAGTAACAACTGGAATAATAGCAATGCCTCTGTATGACATAGGATCTCTATTACATGTTGACCCCTTATGTATGGGGTTAATGATACTCTTGCCCCAATATGTTGGATTCTTGCCAGATCTATACCAGATATTAAACAAGTGTAAATGGTATATTACATTCTCATTCTTAAATACACAGCTTGGTAACTTATCATATCCCATAGCTCTATCATTTCTTACTTTAAAGACTGCTTTTCTAACTTCATGTACAGAACAACACTATATATTATCATCTTCTACCTCATTTGTAATATCAGACTATTCTTCACCCTCACACACATCCTCTCCCTCACTCTGACACTCGGTGTTGAGTAAATTACAAAAATCGTTCCTCCATTTATCAAAAATCTGATTTGTTTCATTAGTTGTATTACTCATCTTTAACCTCATACGGAATAGATGCTTTACGGTTACCCCTAATGCCTATACTTCCCATATTCTTAAAAAATTAGTCTTAATTAATTTTCATCTATTGCAAGATCCTTCTGCATTTCAACGCAATATTTACGTTTAGAAATCTGCACATTCCTATCAAATAATTTACATTTTTGGATAAAAATCTCTTTCAGAGATGCTTTCTCCCTTCCCTTACACTTAACCCACTCACTCTCAGCATCACACATGTTGCACCATAAAATCTGTAATTCAGAGTTCCACCACGGCTTGTAGGCTTTTCTACGTTTATTACTCTGACCAAAAACTTGGCAAATATTTTACTTGGGTAATAATATAAACATTTCACTTTTATTTTTGCTTGCCAGACAATTACATGCCTTGTCTTGCGAGCACAAATCAGACTCAAACTCAGCAATTGTACTACTTATTGCACTAAAAACTCAACATTATTACTAAAATCTACAGGCATAAAATCAGTGTCCAAACGGATAAGATTTTTCTTAAGTAAAAACTCATTCCCTTGTAAAGAGTTAGCAACAGTTTCACAACTGTTGTTTGGTTTAAAAGTACATAACAGTAAAGAGTGGTCAGGTAGCAGCCTTGATTCATAACAATGAAATGTTGCGAGCTCTTTCAACTTAAAAACATGTAAACATATCATAGCTTCATATGGTACAATGATGTAGTCAACAACAGACAGACCTTTCGCTGAAATGTTTTTATAATCATTTTTGATAGTAGTTCTACCATTAAGGACACAGCAGTTACTAGTAATAAAAAATTAACACAATAAATCATCATGTGTGTTCTTGGTGAATCAAACACTTCCCGTGCTGGTACAGAGTCTACTCCTTCTATAAAGTCAGGAGTATCACCTATTCTAGCTTTAAAATCTCCTTAAATACTAAATGGTCCTCTAGAACTGAATTGATATATATTGAACAAAAATGGTCAAAAAAATTACGAGGATCTATGTATCTTGAGGAACCATGTGGTGGTAGGTAACATACACATACATTAAAGAAATATTGATTAGCTTTACATCTAAATGTGACCCATAGGATTCCTTCATAAGAGTTATCTAGTATCAAATAAACAGATGCAGTCTTAGCATTAATGTGTACATTCTTTCTATTATTGCCTATAAATATGTAATCAATACAATCTATAAGTTATCATATGTCAAATGAGTTTCTGAGATTCCAAGAATATCAATATCACACTTGCTTATTCATCTTTCTCTAAAAACATATTTATCAGAGAGTGGATTGTCTGACCGGCTATTTACATTCCAAAACCCTAACCTATTTTCCGGCTGTTCTGTTGTCATGGTTGTAATCCTCTTTCCTCTCTACGCCACCTTCCTGTCGGGTTGTTCTCTTGCCAATTATGGTAATTTTGCCTCACTGAGTCGGCCCGCCTGTCCATATAGCCACTGGTTCCCCAAACCCGCCTATCTATAAGGTCACTATTCTCCCCAACCTGTCTGTCTGTTGGGGAGTAGTCTCCAGATTATCCACGTCTTTGTCCCCTATAGTGGTTTCCATTTCACATACGATCGCCTCGCCTATCTGCTAAATATTTCCCGCACCTGGATCCTCGTCTCGAGATATTGCTACTGTCGCCCTCAGCATGTCTATAATAGGCTCTAGAAGCCCAGTTACTGGAGTTCTGTCCGTTGTTGGCTGCAGATCCGTTATCATGCGTCTGTCTATGGTCTACATCACGTCTGCTTGTAGCTCCTTCTCTTTCTCTATTCTGGGTGTCCCCGTGCACAACAACTAGGGTGTCACCCCTGACCTTCAGTCCAGACACACCTAGAGCTGACACAAGCAGTCTGAGATTCTTACTGTCTTGTCTAGTCGCTCTTGACTTTTCCTCGTTCACGTATATTCTTTCACATGTTTTGCTATTTCTGAGTGTTTGTTTTTGCTCTGCAAAATGGACTGTTTGTCATTTTCACAAGCAAGTGTTGCTATGATAAGTCCTGGTTTATTGTCAAAACTGGATATCCTTACTGCTCTGATACAATTTATGCCTGGCAAACCTTGGCCAATAGCGATCAATTCTTCCACAGTTTCTTGAACATCTTCATTCTCTCTTTCACGCATATTCTGAATGCAGATGCTGAGGCCCACACTATCTTGTGATGTTGTATTACACCGCACATTGTCTATTTGCTCTTGCAAACAGTTAATGTCCTTCATAAAGTCCTCCTTTATCCCACGTATGTCCCTTTGCAACTCCCTTTTCACTTTGTTCACTGTGAATCGTTTGTCCAGTGTTTGGTTTATTTTCGTTGCTATTTTATTTTCTATATCTACACTCACAGTTCTAGTTTAGCACTAACATCTGACCACATTTTATTCATATTGTTGTTTAGTAGTTCAATTTCATCAGCGAATCTGTTTAGTACACACATGACATTCGTACCTTGCATTGGTCCTTCAAGAAATCCATTCAAATTCTCTTCCACTGCATCACACACAGTTTCGCTCTGAAGTGGGGTCTCCTTTGATTTCCTGGGCTGTGTTGCTGGTGCTGACTTACCCTTAGGTTTTGTTGATGTGGCCTCCTACGTGGACATTTCTTCACGGATATTTCTTCCATGGCATCAGTATCCGACGACAGGTACCTCTTTTTACCTATTACTGTTGGCGTGACTAACAACGACTGAGACCGAGAAGCAGATGGCTGAGAAGCGCTTGTCCAACTTCACAACGTTGGGAGTTCTGCGAGTACAGTCCCTCATCACTTATTGGTTGTGTACACTGATCTTAAGTCACTAAACACTCACTCGTACGATCGTCTATGTTCTGGTCGTCTCTAGGCTCCTTTGAATTGTCAATTTTGCAATTTTCACACATCGCGAAATCTGGTGACGAAACTACTTTACCGGGTGCGCTAGTACAAATCTCCCTAGCTTAGGAACAGAGCCGACTGAAAAATTACCATCACACTTTTCAAAACCAATATTGTTGTTCAAATACAGCTTCCACACACTAACTAAGAATATAATAAAACAATGGTCAAGCTTTTAAGACATAAAACTTGTTACAACATTTGAATTGTTCGATTTATGTTTCGGACTTTTCAGATAGCGCGCTTCTCGCACGGTTGCACGACACACACTATCTTTATATTGTATACATACAATTAATGCGAAATAGTTGCACTATAATATCTATATATTATTATTATTTTGACTTCATATACACAATAATACTACACGTATGTTAAACTTAACTGCACTTATTTCGATTTTTTATTCCAGTTTTTCTAAATCTTCAGTAAAAGACGTTATTCACTTTGTTTGTACTTATAACTTTCTTTACCTAATATCGGAAAGATAATTAATCGAAACTGGGAATTGTTAAAACAAGTATGTAAAAACTCTTTCCAATTCAAACTAGTTATTGCATTTAAACGTCCTTATAATTTACAAGATATACTTGTTCATTCGGAATTACCAATTGTTGTCACTAGTGGTCAAGTGTCTGAATGTGATACACCTACTAATAAATGTCTTCATTGTTGTACAATCTAAGAAAATCACATATTTTAAGTACTACTTTTAAAATGTAGTTAAAGAATGAACAGTCATAAGTTTGATATAAAACATTTCACCGAAACCTTAACCAATGTTTCTGAACATTTTAACCTTCCTGGCCATAGTCTTGATGATTGTTCTTTTTTGCCTGTAGGCAAAGTTCAAAATAATTGGCAAAGGCGAAACAATTTGGCTTTTCCCAAATGCCAATGAAATATCTGTATATATAGGATCTGACACGAGTTGTCATTTCATACCATATTTTATTAAACGAGCTCAGAAATTGTGTTAGTAAGCCAGCCTTTGGGTTTATTAATTCTTATGAATGTAAATATAGCTAACGAAGAGCTCTTTTCCTGTTCACTCATACACAGTGGTGAGTTTACAACTAAATTGTTAATAATGCTTGATTAAAGAAACGGGATGTATCTGATCAGACCGTTCCGCCCCTAGACCGTTCGTCACATTGTCTTACGCATGTGTAAGATACAAATATTCGTAATGGCTGTATTACACGGAACACAAGGTAAAGCATGTGATAAAATGTTTTCTCATATTTTGATGTTGCCGTCTAATGACGTCGACGTTATTTCCTGTTTATAATAACAAGCCTCATAAAGGCCATCATAGCCAAAACGTTGTTTAAGTTAAAAATATAAGTATAATTGTTAGTTGAATCACTTGTCATCACTTATATTTCAATTTTTGAAAATAATATCCTTAGACAATAGATCTGACGCTCACTACAAGAACACATAAAACAAATGATTATTTTACATATTACGTATTAACCAACGTTTAGAACTAAATGTTGTGTAAGTTTCTCTCGTAATTGGGCAAGTTTGTCTCAACCTTAATACTGAACATGTTTATGGAATAGTATAGCAATTAATAAAATGTGTTCTTAAAATTGGTGCTTGACTTAATCAACGTTTAGAATGAAGTATGGAAGCCCGACGTTGCCTTGAAAAATCTAGACTACACAGCACGAGGAGTTGACACGCTCTTTATTCGAAACTATTTTGACGGGTGAATGAGATGGTACCCATTTCATGTAAGTCAAATGTGCCAATCGTTTGTTTAGTTCGTTTAACAATACAAAATAGTAATATATTATACAATCGAAATAAATTAATATTTATCTTCTAGCTCGTTTAATAACGAAACGTAATAATATATCAACGATCGGAATTAGTTAGTAACATACCTTTGATTTCGATCTTATGATTTTGTGTTGTACATAGATTTTGGTGAAGTTTGGTATTTTGCTCAAGTAATATTTGTTTTGCAGACAGAAAAGTAAAATGAAAGGCCCAGGAGCCTGGGGCTACTTTTTAGACCAACAACATCACTTAAACAATTTTAAACACGACCATAATGCATAGCTACAAACTAGGGATGGCAAAACTATTTGAATATTCGAATATTCGATTGGATGATTGCCATAATCATAGTTAAAAGGCTATTCGATTAATCGCAAATTTGTATTGCTTTAAAAAAACAATAATTTCCTGATTGTAGAAAGTATTTTTCTGTCAACAAAAAGGCAGTATTTCACCAAACGATACCTAACACCGTGTTTTCAATAGTATGGGCCCGTATCACGTGTCAGACTGAGAGATATTTAATATACGGGTCAGTGTCAGCGGCCACTCGTCTAGTCCCCAGTTAAAGACAGCTGTTAATTGTGATGACAACTCGCGTCGAGACTTGTGAAAAGGGTAACACAAATAAATTACAGAAGTGCGATCAGAAATTTTAGCAGTCATTATACCTGAGAAACTTCTCTCAAATTTGCTTATAAACTTATGATTATCGAAGTGTTTTCATGTTGATAAAAATGCGTAGTGTTTTGAAAACTGATTAAAAGTACAATTACAATGGATACTGCAGTTGTTTATGTTTTTATACTGTGCAATTTATACATTAATTAGAAAGCGCAAATTGTTAATGAAAATATGACGGTACTGGAATATCGGAACTAAATGTCATACAAAAAATACTAATAATGTCTCCTAGGCCACAAAGTTCAAAATAGTTAATACCAATCTATGCGAATATTCGAATATTCGATTGAATGAAAAAGCGAATATTCGAATACCGATTGTGGTATTCGATGCCATCCCTACTACAAACCAAATATAATAGGCTTAGGTAGTTTTTAGTCTAAGAGGTTTGGGCAAGAATATTGTTTTCATATTGTTAGTCAATATACCAAAGATGGAGCACCATAGAGGCATTTTTTATACCAACGGGGCACTCTTTTAACAATTTTGAAAAAAGGACTTTATGACAATTCTTCAAGACAAATAGGAACGATCTGGATCCTGTAGTTTCAGACAAGAAGCGTTAGTTATTTTTTTCCTACTTAAGTCAATATATAAAATAATTGGCGCCGGGTGGGACAATTGTTTAGACCAGGAGCAAAATCTGAACAGTATTGGCAGAGGACACCATAACGGGATGCTATATTCTAAATATTAAAGTTGTAGATCTTGTTGTTTCAGACAAGAAGCATTTCAAAGGTTTTTCCTCCATAAGTCATATAAAGAATTTAAGCCTATGAGTGGAGCCATCGTTGTAGCCTAAGAGAATCATTTTTATAAATTTGATAAAGAACCATAAGGCTATGCTACACCACAATTATAAAAGGGTCGTGTAGATTCAGACAAGAAATTATTTAAAGTTTGTGTTAATATTTAAGTTCATGTTAATAAAAATTGAGCACCGGGGCGGGGCCATGCTAGGTACCAAGTATCATGCGCCTCGAAACGCCATCGCAAAGCCATTTTGTTTTATTCCATCCATTTCAATACATAGATCCCACGCAAACTGACCAGAATGTATTCCAAATGAATGCAATCATGTGCAATAATTTTCATTCAATTTGGTCTTTGAATCCACATGTTCAGTCGACATGACTAACTTCCCGTTTGATTTTTAGTATGTATATGTATATATGGGTGGGCGAACTAGCCACCTATTTATTGGGTTTTACATTGTAATATCAAATAAAAAGTGTCGTTATTTTAAGGTGAATATGAGTAGCTTTGGCGACGCGTTATTCAGGGAACGGTGCGAACCCAATTCTGCTTAGGAAACAGTCGATACCAGTTGAAGTGTGGAACATGATAAGGTAGAAAGCACAATGATCTTCTCTCACAAGGTCAAACGAAAACCGATGTATTTCATGCTTACTGTTGTACTTCCAATAATAACTTTGGCAATTTTGAACCTCTGTGTGTTCCTGCTACCAACGAATTGCGGGGAAAAGGCCGGCTACTCCATCACGGTGTTCTTGGCGTTGGTTGTGTTTCTCACCATTACTCGGATAAGTTACCAGCCAATTCGGACTCGGCAGCTTTGATTGCAATCTTCCGTATCGTCCAGACGATTTGTACAACGTGTTCACGATCTTTGCTCTGGCCTTACTGCGATGGTCCAGCTTTGACGACACGGTGAGCGTTCCTCGACCACTAATTGTCATCATGCGCTGTCTGAAATGCAAAGCCTGTGCAAAACGGTCAAAGATAGCCCCGGACACTTGAGTGGAAATCAACCAGTCACACAGGCAGATGTCTGAAACATGTTCTAATGCTACTGAGGTCACAGACCAACACGCCTGGAAAGATGTAGTCAACTTTATCGACATTGTATTGTTCTTGGTATTCACAACAATCCTGATTTCTTCGGCTATTGTTTGTGTGTTACAAGCTACTCAAGTCGCAAACCACTAAAATGAGAAAATTTAACATCAATATTTTGTACATGTACGTGTATAAATATTTATATTTGGCGGACGTTATGCTGGAGCTTACAATGTTTTAGTCTACTTTTTAAACAGGGTTTTGAATAGTTTCCAATATTTGTCGAGATATATTTTGTAAATCGCTAACAAATTATATAAGAAACATTGTTTTCAATACCGTTGGATAGTTCCAATTTCTGAAACGGTGATATATATAAGGTACGACATTATTGAGGACATTTTTGTTTTACATGGAATTATAAATGAATTTACCTACCTTTAAAGACTTCGAGAAATAATTTGATCTTCAAGGTAGAAATTGGTAAAATGCAATATTTGGCAAAAAGGAAGAAATTGTTATGCTGAATGGCTTCAAAATATATAGATAGGGATAACCCGCAATTTATATTTCTGCTGTACGCTGATGATACTGTTAAATTTTTGGAAACCAACGACAATTAAGAAGGAGGATTACATATATTTAAATAAAATTTTATAACATAGAAATGAATAGTGATTACGGCAAAATAAAAAAGTATGATTTAAGAAAATGCTGTATGTATTGTGTCATTCAGGCCTCTTTTCCATATGCGCCTGATCCGTCATCCGTGTACGTGATACGTGTCCGTAAAATAAAAGATCGCTTCACACACAGGTCGTTTCCATTTGTCCGTATCCGTGTCCGTATACATCCGTGTTCGTGTCCGCATCCGTGACGAATCGCGAAGTGAGCGATTTTTACGGACACGGACACATTCACGGACGAGTTGTCGAGTATCAAGGGCTAATATTTATAAAGAATATTATACAAATATTATATATTTGCATAGTATATATTATATATTGATTTAGTATATTTTCAATATTGTCTGAATATTTAAAAGATATTGTCTACATTAGGATAAGATTACCTAAGTGCATACATAATATGTACTTTTCATCCAAAATATTTTACAACCAGTTTATCGACATTAATAAATCGACAATGCTCCACTGTAATTGCAATAATCAAAACATGAACTACCACATCATACAGCAAAACGTGTTTATTTGTTTTATTTAGAACATTTCTAATGGCTTAAAAGTACAGCGTTATGCCACAAGTGAACGTCCGAAACGTCAAAATGCCGGAAGTTGTGAACGGTGCGCTATGATAAACAAAAGGTTGTTAAACATTAAAATAACATGTTACTCACATTAATACTGCGTGATGTATCCTCTTGACTTGATGACATTCTGAATTCGTCGTGGTACACTCAAATAAAGGTTTCTTATATAGATGACGGGTGTGTTAATGCATACATGGTGAATGGCGGTCATAAGAGACTCCTTCGAGTTTATCAACGTTAGGTGAGCCTTACGACCTCTTTTTAATCTTTTCCACAGATTTTCAATGATGATAATGTCTGAGCTCTGGGCTAGCCAAACTAGGGAATGAATTTTGTTTCTTGCCTTGTATTTTGAGACAATACGTGCTCTATGAATTGGAGCATTGTCATTCTGGAAAACAGAGTAGTCATTTGGGAAGTGACGGGCAATAACCGGCCATAAATTATTTTGTGAGTGTCAATGTACTTTTCTACATTGACATTACCTTCGGTTACAGTCCCAACACCATGGTACGAAATGCACCCCTATGTCATAACACTGTACTTAGGAGTGGGTTGGAGGCAGCAGGTCAAGTACTCTTCGCCTGCCTTTCTCCAAATAAAAACGCTGTCATCTGTCCCAACCTCAACCTTACATTCGTCATTAAAGATTACTCTTTTCCAGTATTGATCAACTGTTTTCCTCCGATTAGCCCTGCACCATAATACTCGAACCCTCCTGTTTGCCTCACGTGTCCTGATCCGTTTACGAATTATTCGTCTGTGAAATCCTTCACTGTAAAGTTTCCTCTGAACTGTACGTAGAGATATAGAAGAGTCTCTAGTCTGGTTAAAAACAGTGGTTATGTCCGACAAACTTTTCCGTCTGTTTGATTTCACACTCCGCACAAATCGCCGAGTGTCTGTCGCTGTCAATTTCTGAGGCGCACCCTTTCTTGCACGGTTTTCAACAGTTCCCCGATCATCAAACCTTTTAAGATACTTGTAATAGTAGTCCTAGGTATTCCTAATCTCCTGCCAATTTCTGCCTTACTACTTACTTATTTACATCCAACTGTTAAAATATAAAGTGACGCAATATTTATAAATTTATAATAATGACATCGTTGATGACGTCATGTATGACATGTTTGAATAACACCATGACAAGGACACTAAACCTACTTCACCACTATTTATAGCCTATAGAAGTTGCGCCCCTCTAATGACGTCCGCCATTTCAACGTGTCGGACGTTCACTTGTGGCATAAAACTGTATATTGTTGTGTTTTTACTATCAACGAGAATGTATACAAGTTCATACACATAGTACTAACTTACTTTCTGTATAGACTTTGTTCGTAGTCAAAGAATAAAAATTCCGTTGTAAAACCACCTATAAACAACGCACAAATGTACTTCCGTTTTCGTACAGCGTTTATCAATGAAAGTGGCTCCACAAAGAATACGTGGCTTAATTCCTGCTCATCTGAACTCCAATTCGTTGTTTATTAGCCGAAAAACAACGCTAAATCGAAGATTATTTTGTAAATCAAGATTATTTTACCGTTTAAAAATAATAAATACTATACGATTCTGTATACATAATATCATATTACTCAGTACAGAAACGCGCTCATGGAAAAGCTATATGCTGACGACGGATACGGATACGATCACGGACACGGATACGTATAACGGATCACGCGTACGTGGAAAAGCGGCCTTACTCCAAGTGAATGTCTGGAACTCATTCAGAAAACTGGTATGTAGTGTGCCTTGTACAAGTTTAACTTTTGTTAGAAGTTAGAACTATATTTAAAAGGATCTATACGTAAATGAAACGCAAACTTAGGCACAACCAACATACTTTTACATTTTTTGAATTGGTAAACACATACAATAAAGTATGATGCGTGCACTATGGAAAGTAATCTATCGTTTATCAATATGTTGTTATTATTATGTTTGTTTTAATAATGTAATTTGTTAAGATATATACAATACTATGAATATATGAATATGTTGATGTAACTATGTTGTTATATTTCTAACACTCAGATGTTGATGTGAACACTTCCTACTCGGGATTGCAATTATATATATATTTAACTTACACTATCAGTGTATACTTTTTGTTCAAAATAAAGCTTCTTTTTTTCCTCTTATAATTTAATGTCACTCTTGAATGCGTGTTTACGTATTTATATATTAATATATATTATCCATTCAAACATGATACATGTAGATCTACTCGCGAATTTTTCTTTAGACATAAAACTAAATTATCGTTGTTAAACTACCCAATAAACAACGCAAAAAGAAGATCTGATTCTGAGCGGAGCAAAGTAAAAAGTAGTTCCAATTACAATTGCAAAATTTATGTCAAATCATGTTTCAATGAAAATAATTTTCGCATTATCGTTGTTTATCCGCCAATAAACAAATCTTGGTCGTTCTGATGCGTGGCTATTAAACAACTCGGGCTAAAGCCCTCGTGCTTTAATTACTAACATCAAAACTCCAAATGTTATTGCTGTCTTAATTAGCGTTGGTTTTGTTTGTCGATGATGTGGTTTGACAAGATATTTCCCAACTGCAACATTGAGAGATCAGTTAAAATACGATACTGTTTGCTACAGATAAAGTAGTGTACAGTGGTAGCTCGACTGTTAAAAGGTCAAGTTCTGATTTGAGACTTGCTATTTCTCGGTTATAGAAGTTTAATTTGTAGTGACCAATTTATTTAGGCAAAACAATTTGTTAATATGATTATCAAGAGATACTTATATACTATACATGTATTTATATTATATTTTTAACTTTGACAAACTAACTATTTAATGCGCATATAATCAATTGAGTAATCAGTATGCTACCGGGAATATGCATTACGGGTACTGTCTTCGCCAGACAAACATTACTCTGCTATTAGCTGTTGTTTTGCTAGTAAGTACATGTAAGACTACAAATGCATTTTAAACTAAATTGTTTAGCAAACTATAGCGTGTAACTAGACTGCAATGTTAAGAAAATTTGTTTATATATTCATCAAAAAGCAATTATGTAAAGTTTGATAGTTGAATTACCAAAGGTCAAATCTATAGCAAGGAGTTGAAACTATAACAAACGTAGTTATGTTGCAATGGCATGTCTATTGAAAACCAATTATTTGAAATCATGTACATTTTTATATTAGACGATTTGCTATTGAACAGAAAGTTGCGCCTTTACGCACGCTGCATCTAAATGCGAATGGACGTAGTTCGTAAAAAATTTCGTAAAAAAAAGTTAAGAAATAATTTTCGATTTATCGTTGTTTATCGGCCAATAAACAACGATTTGGAGTAGTGACGCGTATTAATTAAACCACGAGGGCGTTATCCCGAGTGATTTTATTAGCCACGCATTAGAACGACAAAATAGTTGTTTATTGGCCGATGAACAAAGATAAATCGATACCGTTCTTGTATTACATAACAATCAGACCGAAATACATATCTGAGTTTAAAGACCTTTTTGTGAATGTGCGGCGGTCAGAACTAGTTGACAGTAACATAATATCTAATTAAATAGATAAGATAGTAATGTATCTGTCTCTAATAATGAAAATAAATATACCATTTCAGGGGCGGCCCAGGATTTCGGGTTGGGGGGGGGGGGGTAAACTTTTGATCGTGCAGTTAAAATCCTTTTATGTTTTGATCAGCTACAGATCCGTATCAAAGAAGATATAACGTAATTCTTTCTTATTATCATGAACATCATCATCATCATCATCAACGTCATCATTAACTGCACTTTGTTTCACTGAATAAATTAATACTTCACCGTATAATGTTCGGAAGACATGTTGGTTCATTTATGTCATTAACGTGTATTGGCAGTAAATTGCCCTTGTTTCATGTGCCTATCCACTAAATACGTATTTGCCATTCAATGTTATGTATCTCAGGAACATCTTTAAACATGTACAATCCGTAGCTGACTAAATTCAAACACAGACGAATCGAGAATTATTTATATTATTCATTTACCTCTTCATTTATCTCTTTTCGAAGTGAATGTCATTTAAATAACTCAAACGTTCACAGTCATGCTCACCAATTGTCTTCAAATGTGCTATGTACTGTGTGTCTTTTCATCGAACTGAACAAACGGACAGACAGACGAGCATGTTTTTTCGACGAATTATTGTGAAAGGTACTTGTATGATTGCGTTGGGAAATAATACGGCAAGTGAAGCAAACGTTGTGTCAGTTTCGCTGACTTATGAAGCGGGAAAAAATATGAAATCGCCGGGTACTTTACCCCACTACTTTATCACTTCATATCTTTTTTATGAATACATAAAACAAATTTGAATACGAAATTTGGTATGATTGCTAATGGAACCATGAAGTTTGTCGATTTAGATTTTTGGGAACTAAACTATTTTTTGCGACAAACTCGAAAGTAGTCATTGATTTTACTTGAATTTCGACTTTGAATCACGTTTATTCGAATATTAATAATGTATTTTATGTGGTATCCTGTGCAAACGGTGTATTTACATCTGACATCTTTATATAATATATGAATTTAAAAAAAGAAAACAATATCATTTACAAATAAGGTATATATACCCATTGTCTATAATTTTTCGTTTTCAATGAACTTAAGCGCAGGTACTACGGTGCACGTAAGAAACCGTAGGGGTCAGGCTAGGTCGGGTATGTTTAACTGAATTTGATGTGCATCTTTTACTTAATTGAGCGAGCAAAGCGAGCGAAAAAAACAAACATATATTTCCAGTTTTTACCGTTTTATATATGCCCATATATATATGTATAGTCCGGAAGTTTAGGGGGGGGGGGGGGGGCGCGCTAGTGCATTTGCCATTGTACGACGGTCCATTGCACGTGACAAATGTGAACATATTTTTGTACTCGCCATTTTGTAATTTAGATGTGTGTATCTGTCCGCTCTGTTTTAAGGCAGGTAAACCAAATACACCAAAGAAAACGTCCACGATGCTTGTACGACAATATGTAGTTTGCACACGAGTGTTGCACGATCATGGACATTTGGCGATACGTGTACGAAGGAGGACGACATGCGGCGACACCCGTACGGCTAAGTAGTCCTGAGCCATCTGTGGTTTCATTTCAGGACAATGTGACAAAGGTATAAAGAAAACAATATTCAGACATTGTCATGAAATATGCCAAGATCGCTGTAGCTTATGAATTACCAGCGATTTAACCGTATAAATCACCTATCAATGGGGGAAGATATTGATAGGTGCATAATGAGCCATTGGTGTGTAGTCATCACCAGTTTGCACTAAGGCTAAGGGGTTATTCGATTAATGTATGGAATCAATAGTGTTCAAGCAGAAATATGAACAATACTTTATACAAAACCTCTTAATACTGAATACTTAAAAACAATTCTTTTGTCTATTGTCATTAAACAATACAGTTTTGGGTTACAACGGCCAAATGTTATAGTATAAAAAGCTAGGATTCGCAAAGCTAATCTGTATAAAGCAAGCGTGTTTGTTATAACAAAGCACAACACATAATTAACTTATAAGTTTTGTTACTTTAATGAGTGTGATGTTATATTTTCTAAAGGTGAAAGGTATGTATCTTCAAAGATAGTTATTTAGTTGTTTTATTATATAAAAAATATAAAAGTATATAATATTAATTTTAATTAAAATATACATGTTCTTATAACAAGTATTTTCATAAACAACTAAATATAAATTCACACCGTAATATAATAGTTTTTAGTATTAGGCTCTTCAAACGGTAGATGGGTACGCAATACATAGTTTTTATTTGGCAGTTGCCTTCTAATTAACTCTTATCCAATGACTGAAAATGTACATTTTTCCAGTATAATGTATCTTGAATAAATCGTGTTCTTTTGATTCACAAAATATACTTTTTATTCTTTTGAAGCTTTTTAATTGAGTATACACTCATTGATGTGATTATTATCAGCGGAGTCACACATCTTATCGAATGTATATCTGTTGAATACTTAAACTGCTGTTTATTGTCACTTGTTCAATCTTACCAGTTGTTTACTACCTAAAATAAATTAGCATATGCAGTGCACTTTTTGATGTAATGACGTTACACGTTAACGCAGTTTTTACTCTTGAGCTGTCTAAAGTCCCAGTCACACTGAGTCGTAGGACTTTCGAGTCGCAGAGCATCGTCCTGCGATGGTCTTGCTTGGACGCAAGTTGTATTTAAAAACAACGTAGGTCAATTCAGTGGTATGTTGGCGTAGGTAGTCGTACGTTAAGAACGCAGGACCAGGCAGGATGACGAAAGTCAACTTACGTGGACGTAGGTGGTTGTTTGCTGCCTTAGTACGACTACGCACGACAACGTACTACAACCTGCGTCGACTTAAGTTGTCTTGTATTCAGACATACGACTTCGCGCGGTACAGTCTCCTGACAAATATTCATGTTAATTGTTGGTTTCTGTATTTTGTTGCACAATTTAGTTCAGCAGCGTTTCCTGATTGCCACAATGAAGCAATGACCATAACCCTATCCCTGTGATACAATGTGACATAGTATCTGGATCTGGGCTTATCAGTGCGGCAATAATGCAACATGAGTAGCCAAACATAGAGGATGATGAAAAATGATGTTGCAATACCCTGTCAACATCAATTGCTTTAGGCAACAATATTACAACGGAGTTAAAAAGAGACATATTACATCTAGTAAATAAGGCCCATTCATACAGTATGTCGACAAAGTTTACTGAGGTACATAGGACATTGCATTGAAAACTCTACATACGCGTAATACAAACCTAGCCGAGGAAAACTGCTGGTTATAATTAATGTCCTTTCATTACTTAATAATATGTAAAACATTTGATCATTTTGATGGAAATGTACGTCCAATTGACGGTATGGCAAACATAATAGCATTATGGTCTTCTAAGTCGTGAAGGTGTAAGGCTCCGCTCAATATGTAACTAGTATCCATATAAGATTATTTGAAACTGTAGACAGTAATATACGATCAAATGTCTGATTTGTTTATTGAAATGCACGATATCTGCCCATAGCGCGGCAGCGACAAGTTTAATACTAAGTACAAGCAACGTGTTTTCATACATGTTAAAAATATTGTTTAGCAATGAAGTACCGGTATATAACGTTGGTATCTTGCGTAGTCTTAAGTCAGTCATACATTACCTAAAACATTCTTTAGTCGACGTACGACAACAAAGTCCATTGCGTCATTTCAGGAGGTCTGTCTTGCACTGTCGTATAACCACGCACGTTCACGAGGTGTACGCAGGACCTATGTCACTCGACGTACGACTTCGTTGATGTCAGATTTCTCCAAGACGACGCAGGACATGGCATACGACGTCCTACGTCCTACGCAGGTTCACGCAAGACTATGTAAGAATCTTGTCTCCAGTCGGGAGGTTTTTTGACTTAAAAAAACGCACGACATTCCAAAACTACGTAGGAACACGCAGGACTCGGTCAGGATGTTTAGTCGTAGACCTGTCTTATACCTGTCTTAGCTGCAGTGAGATTGGGGCTTTAGTATGGAAAATTCAGAAAGAAATCATCTTGTTATTAGCGTGATCTTATAAAGTAAAGAACTATTTATGGATGGGTAATGTAGTGAGTTTTTACATTAAAGGCATTTGGTTCACAGATTTTCGTCATTTAATGTCGTAACTGCATAACCTACAGCAATTGGACTTATCAAAAACAGAACATATAAATTATATAATTTGAATTATATAAAGAAAACATATATAATTGAAAGACTTGCCTTTGCCGGGATTCGAGCCTACGACCTCCGGGATCAAAAGTTTTTCGAGTTTACCACTCGGTGATTCATGTATTTTCCAAAATACCGATGAAAAGCGTTATAAACGTTTAAAATTTTTATCAATTGTAATATTATATTTCCGTATTGGACGGTTAGAAGATACGATATAGTCCGTGTACTCCGAAATGGAACGAATATGCAACTATAAGTTTTACCTCAATGTTGACTCCGATATACTGCTTCGAAATCGTCCTTTAAAATCCAGCAATTATCATTTCAAATCCTTTTCATATATCCACGAAGCTGTAGTTTTTCGTGTTAGCCGTGCAAACCAGAAACGCGATTTGTTTTCGAAATCGCCATGACTAGTCAGAGCTTATGCGTTGTATTAGCGTAAATTTGTCTCCAAACCTGCATCCGATTATGAATATCACCTTACAAAACTAGTTTTAATTCAAAGAAGCACGGTTTGTTTAACTATTTGTTACGTTAATCATACACCAATAAAGCCTGTAAGTTGCAACATGACACACAACAGTCCAAGGAGTCCAGTGAAAACAAAATTCCGTCGTCACTATCTTGTTTAATGTTTACAGATTACATCGTTTTTCTAGTTCTGAATATCGATAAACCACAATCAAGTGTATAATTGTATATTCAATAATTTACATCAGTGTGTTATACTGATTTAAAAAAAAGCGCTGCAGACACTTCCTACTGATCAAGCCTCCTTTTAAACATGACACGTCTAGATATAGTATCTGCACAATCTATGCTTACAATGAGTACACAGTCAATGTCGCTTTCTGCGAAATATTCTAAAGTACGGAAGGTTGTTTAAGCAGTTCAATTTAAATAGTAAGTTAGATGTTAGTGCATGTGACAGGATAAAAGACAAACACATATGTTTGCATTTTTTTATCACGTCAAGCGTCACCGGAATTTATAATACTATTTGAGCGCGCGCACTGTTCCGCGGACTTTAGGGTTTAATGTAAATATTATAAATATGTATATAATAACAAGACTATTTAACAGCGTTCTGTACAATACTGTGATATATTCGAACTCGCACTCAGCTGACATTCTCACATTACACTCTCCAATCGGCTCGTCCAGTATGGTATGTCAGCTATGAACTCGTCCAGTACGGTATGTCAGCTATGAACTCGTCCAGTACGGTATGTCAGCTATGAACTCGTCCAAATATATTCCCGTATTGGACAGAACGCTGTTAAATAACCTAATAAGATTGGAGGATTTTAATAGATATATAATAATGGATATTGAGCAGATAATTCCCATGTGTAATCTTTTATCATTTTGTTTGTTAAAAGTCCGTTTAACTGAAGTGGTTTGACGCGAGATCCGTGATTTCATGCTGCGAACCGATTCTCTACTTAGTTCGGGATAGCTTGTTAGCAATCAATTACAACGCGCATAACATTTAATCAAACAAGTTTTATCGTCAGAGGTTCGTCTTGATATGTTTATAATATAATATAATATAATATAATATAACATAATATAATATAATATAATATAATATAATATAATATAATATAATATAATATAATATAATATAATATAATATAATATAATATAATATAATATAATATAATATAATATAATATAATATAATATTTTATAATATTTTATAATATACTATAATATATTATAACATATTATAATATACTATCATATAATATGATATAATACGATATAATACGATATAATATAATATAATATTACCCGTATTCTGTTCTTTTTTTCATGACGCGCATATTCGTATATTTCAGAGAATGCTTAAACTCATTTTCGCTGTGTTGATTTTGATTGGTAAGGCGCATCATGTGACATGTCAAACCGGAGCGAACGCTAAGGCTCTGAGGACCAAACTGTTCGTCACGGACGCCTACGACTACAGGATCCGACCCACTGATGACCAGTCGGCACCAATCAGTATAATTAAAATATTATTATTTGTTAATACTTAAGTCATAATTACAATGACGCAAATGTGATACATTGTTGGATTAAATATTTCTTACAATGAAACAGATGTTAAACGACAGTCATTAGTGATTACAATTCACTACGTATACATTTTCCGAATATAACTGTTTTGTTCAACAGACTTTTTTAAAGACAAATCGGGACATTTAAAAAAGAATGCTTAAGGAGTTCTGTACGGAATCCTGATTCCGCTAGTTAACATTTCGCTCTGTACAAGACGGCGACGATGCGACAACGCGACACTTTGATTTTTTATGTTCAGCAAATCTCGCACTTTGACAAACGTGGACACGAAATTTCGCGCGTCTGTGAAATTGTACACAGCGACAATTACCGCCCAATCACGCGTTAACGCATCGTCGTCACCGGATTAATTGTTTACCGAATGACATTCCTGTACTGACACCGTTTACACTAATCAATTGTTTTCTTTGCATAACAGAAAAAACAATGGCACATGACGCTAGATATTGATTATACGGTCGTATTTGACATATCTTAAAAGAACCCAATTAGTATAAAGATTAAATCTGTCAAGCGGTGCGTGGTTAAAAATAAATATCGGTGCGAAAGTTCTTACCATCTCTTGCATATTGTCCTGGGGCGAAGATGCGACGACGCGAGATTTGGGCGATTATTATCGCTGTGTACCAGACCGCAACGATGCGAGATTTGGGCGATAATTATCGCTGTGTACAATTCATAGACACACGAAATTTGGACGATACGTATCGTCCAAACATCGCGTGTCAATGAAATTTCACAGTTCGAGATTAGCGGATTATAACAGTTAAAATGTCGCATGATCGCTGTAAAGCAAAGGTGGAAAGTTAGCTGCCGAACACAGGATTGCATTGTTCTGTTATTATACGTATACTACCGTTTATTTATTCGTGGTCAAATCTTAAATTAAAGTAGATTTATAGTGTTTGTTTTTTTCATAATATTGAGATAAAATAAAACCACCGTCTATCAAAAACGTGGGATTTATTTACTGTACATTCGAAACTACTTATCGATCAAATATAGTAAGTGTTATGGTTGCTTTAGGTTTGTGCTACATTGTTTATCAAGTTAGCGAACATGAGAACTGTGTGGCAGCATTGACCTGGCACCCATTCACTTTCGTGAATACCTTCGGTAGTTTACGGGAATAAAACCAAAACGATTAGTTAGTCTAGAGGTAAACGTGTAGACTGGTCGGAAAGGTTGGTGTGTTTGAACCTCGGCCAGATATGTACTTTTATTCTGAACTTATTTATTTGTTTCTGATTTAAACCTTTTTGCCACGGGTTAGTTACAGAATACCTTACTTAAACATATTCTAAAATGAAATGAATATATATATTGTAAAATGTATCCAACTCGCTGATACATACTTTTTTTCAGAAATGTCATCAAAAGTACACGTGGCAATATTTTTTGGTTTTAATATGAGGAAATGCCGATCATTGCTCTATAAATTATAATGAGGCACATAGTTTAAATAACTAAATATCCATCTCTTGCTCACCGGCTACATTCCGTTCAACTCTGTAGTTGGCTCGGAAAGTAGTACCATGCAATTCACAAGGTTTTAGTCATATGATCATAACATTTAAAGACATTTGGTGTCCTAGCTTCCAGTAAAAGGAATGTAGTTCCCATGCATGATTTTGCATGGAGAAATCCCGTCATTTTGGTCAGTTAAGTATATCAATTCCGAGGATCGTCTGATTAACCTATGCTAGTGTGGTATCCTCATTGAATTAAGACATTAATTAATTTTGTTCAACAAATTGAGAAAACATAGGTAATTTTTTAACAAAGCTACATGATTTTACTATGCACATTTAATTTACTTGTTAGTGGACAGAAACTGACCAAGTGATTTTGTGTTTGTAAATTGTTGAGAGTACTATATATTTCAAACTTCAAATCTGTGCAACATAATGCATACATAGACTGCCCTCAAAATGACTTGTCAAATTTTTTGACATTTTATAGTACTGTTAGAAGCACATGTTTTATGAAAAACATGGAACGTGTGCAAATTAGCACTGCGTTTACATTACAGACACATACCACCCACGCTGTCCATTGTTTTTACATATGAGAACTGAATCCATCTGCGTAAATGGGCATGGAAATAATTCCAATAATAGGAAAAAGGTTTTTCCCCATTTATGATCCTTTAAAAGCTATTTATTCTTTATTTCTATGCGTATGGTCCTAAAAATCAACTTCAATGTGCAGTAAATACACGTTTTTCTGATTTGACAAGATTCTTGTCATTGAGCCCATTGCAGAGGTGTGATGAGAGCAACGAAAGACAACTCTGCTAGGAAAGACAACTCTGCTAGGAAATTGAGTTTAAAGGCTCGATATACTTCGGGGACTAATGACAGTATTGACCGAGTAACGGTCATTGAATATTCCAATGTGCCCGGTCAATGTTACCAGACAAAAAAAAAACAACAAATAAATTTACAGAGATCATCGAGTTTTGATATTGTGCAAGTCCTGCAAATACTCAGATACCCCGTTGAACATACAATGACTGTGGTTTTAATTATAAATTACGGTTTTAAATCAAACGCATATTTAAAAACAAAAACACTGTTAATGTATTTCATTCGTAAGTTTCCGGAGCATGTTTATGTTAACCTTAACTGTATCTCATAGAGACCATACACTCTTAAGCACAATAATTGTAATACACTTGTTTTCCTAAATGTAAGTCAAATCTTCGTAATGATTTAGCATGTTTACTAAATATAAAAGGCCAACATAAATGCTATTAAATATACAAGGTAACTACTGTCATAGGGACATTATTTCTATGAAAATTTGTTGCAGAGATAGCAACAAGCTTTTGATAAAATCAACGTTGGTTAATGCTGTTTCTCAGGTATAACCGTTGACCTCTATCTCTTGGCCATCAATGAACTAAATGAAGCACAAGAAACGTTGAAGACAACTGCATACCTATCATTGATTTGGAATGACGTGTTTTTAACGTGGGCCCCTGGCCCTTACGGTGGTATCGACTACTCCTACTGGCCACAGGTAAACACCCCTCTAAAACTGGGCGCAAACATCAAACTAAAACAAAATTATACTTAAATCAATACAAGTAAACCAATGGAAGTTAAGTATATTATAAAATACCGGTAGATTCTATAATTCTAGTAACAGTTTAAACTTGAAGTGCATTAAACTTGCTTTTAGTGAAAACTTGTAACGGATATGTGATTATAACATATTGCAATTCGTATAAAAGAGGTATTATAGTATACAAAAGCGTGTATAAATGTGTAACCCGTGAAATCAATCTGCAGGGAGAGGTATGGAAGCCCGACATTGCCTTGAAGAATTCCATTCTGGATTACAAGCAACTCGGTGAGCCCTCGCTCAATGTTTTCAACAGAAATGACGGGGAAATTAATTGGAACCCATTTCAGGTGCGTCCAATTTTGTTGTGTTTGACCTCGGATTTACCGTGATGCGTTTATAAAGATGTGTTCGCTTGAATTACTCATGGATGCGCAATTGATAAAAAACAACAACAAAACTACAACAACAACAACAACAACTGATGAATTGTATTACATAACTGACTTCGTTACTGCATGAGATAACCAACGAATGTGAATATGCTGGCTAATATTTATACATGTAATATTCCCTTTCGGTTCATGTGCATGAAATACATTTCAGACACGTATCTGAGAGGAATGGTTAAAGTTGATGTGAACCTTTAATTGCATACAATCGAAATGATGTCATTCATTCAAACATACACACTATACGTATTTTATATTTTAAGGTGCTTGAATCCACTTGTTCAATCGACATCACTAACTTCCCGTTCGATTATCAGACCTGCGAATTGAAGTTTCAGGCATGGAGTTACTCTAAATCTGAGGTATTGTGCATTTTGTGAAAGAAACTCTTTACATAGATAGCTTATAATATTTTTAACGAACCGGTTTACTTGAATACATGTATATCAATCGCTTTGGTACTCGATGTATTTTCAGGTATTTATGGTCGGCGGATCAAAAGGAATCGAAATGACCGAATATGAACCGAATTCTGGTTGGGAAATAGTTAATTCGAGTTGGAAAATAGAGGAAGACTCCGACGATAGTACAATCAGCTTCTCTCTGACAATCAAACGAAAACCTCTGTACTTCATGTTGTCTGTTCTACTACCTATAATAACGCTGGCAATTCTGAACATCTGTGTTTTCCTGTTACCTGTGGACAGCGGAGAGAAGGCCAGCTACTCCATCACGGTGTTCTTGGCGTTCGCTGTCTTCCTAACAATTGTATCTTCAACGTTGCCCAAGAATTCCGACTCCGTGGCAATGATTTCAATCTTTCTTATCATCCAGACGCTTTGCAGCACATTGATTACGATCTTCGCGTTGGCCCTCCTGCGAATGTTCAGCTTCGATGAAACGACGGCTATTCCTCGCCTACTGATAATGTTTATGCGATGCCTGAAATGCAAAGCGTGTGCCAAAGGGTCAAAGGTTGCGCCAAACAATGTGGCAAAAATTACCAATGCAGAGAGTGAAATGTCTGATGCGTCGTCTGTATGTGACGTAGAATACACATGGAAAGAAGTCGTCAACTTTCTGGACGCTGTACTGTTTGTTGTATTCACAGCCATCCTGGTTGGTTCGGCGCTTGGCTGTTTGTTGATAGCTTCCCTGGCCTCTAAGCCTTAAGAATAACCAAACCAAAACACGTTTCTCCATTTGGCCATGTTTAATTAAAGGAAGGGACCATTTTTTACGAAAAGGGGCACAAGGGGGCAATATCATACAATGATTAAATATAAAAAATATTCTTGACATGTATTCAATACAAAAATTAATGGAAAAAACTGTTCATGCATTCTGAGAGTTTAGTCCTTTTGCGTTTACATGTCGACGTCATAATTTTGAGTGTCTTGCACAAAAATAGTTTGTATTAAACTCTCAATATATGTAATACAATATTATGTTAATATGTTCCTCTAAATTCATTCTATATTGAAAATATGACTCCTTTTTATTAAAGGCTTAAATTTATCCAATCTAAACATTAGATAAACACTTCTGTTCACAGAAGCATCAAACACAAACTTCTATTATTAGTATTTTACATGCTTTTTTCGTGATTTTATATCAGCCAATCAAGCATAGATAATCCACTGTGCCAGAACAATGTAGCCTCTTATCTAGGCTATTCATGTATCTCAATAAATATTTATACATAGCTACTTAGTATACACTATTGATTTAAAAGTCTCGCAAAAAACGTTTTCTGTGAGGGTATTTTGTGTTGTTTTTATATATTGTCCGTTTATTGTCGCAGACTCAAGAGTCTCGACACATTTGACCAATTATGATAGGCGTTCTTTAGTAATATAGTGTATGTTTATGTACAAGCTATAATATAATATTCGAAACTGTGGATATCTAACAGTAAATCCCATGCTTTTATCGTGCAACTGTATACTTCGCGTATTTGACACCTTACTCGTTTGCATTACCTGATATCTTTTTTTGTTCGCTAATTTCTTTCAATTTCTAAAGTTTATATTGAGAAATTGGGCAGATAATTGTTTCTATCTTTGCTGCCATCAATTTGTTTGTTTGTTTATATTTTTCTTGGTTACTTCTTCTGTTGTAAATATGTGCTTTATGCTCCGTTATTTATACTGCTCCTCAGCTCTCCCGCTCCCACACCAGTATTTTATTAGGACTGTGAAAGCTTCCGATGGATCGATTTTAAATCTCGTCTTTTCGTTTACCCGCAGAGGTGATTGACCTTACACTTTATCGATCGTCTATCGGTAGCTTTCATATACTCATGCAACGATTTACAAGAGTATATGCGGCTAAATATAATTACATCATTTCAGTTGTGCAGTTGTTACAGGAAAACGCGTCTAATATTAAATTAAATATACGTAATTGGATTAGAACATGCATCAGTTCAATAATTCAATAACACTATCACTGCACGTATAGCCTGTATATATTTACTTATGACTTTATTTTTAAACTTGAACGCAGTGCTTAGTGAACAAAATGTTATCTTCACTGCGTGCTATACCTATTCAAGTTTTAAAGGGAGGTCAATGTTGTATGTGCCCTGTAATAATTACAGCCCATTCTATGTTACTTTGTTAATTTTGCTATCCGGGGATATAGAAACAAACCCTTGACCGTCGAGTACATTTACTGAAAGCACCTGCTTATCGATTCTACATCAGAATATTAGAAGCATACGTAACAAATTCGATTATATAAAAAACAACTTCCTAGACTTTGATATTCTGTGTTTTACTGAAACTAACCTTTCAACAGATATCAGTAATGAATCTTTGTCACTTGCCGGTTTTGATAATATATTTAGAAAAGATTGTACGAATCACTCAGCAGGTCTTCTTACCAATGTTCCAGCTCTTTTTAGACCTAAACGATTTCTGAATCTTGAGGTTATTCTTCCAGAATCCATATGGGTTCTTATATATGATAACTCCTATAGTTATTTACTTGGAAATGTATATCGCCCTCCAAATACAGCAGTCGACTTCTGGGAAAGACCTAATATTTGCCTAGAGCAAGCTCAAGATACATGCAACAGAATAGTTCTCGTAGGAGACATACACGAAAATCAAATTAATCAGCCTAACCATAAATTCAAAGATATATTAACATGTATATGTTCCTATGCTTAAGTAATGCGTTTTTTATTGTATAAGAACTTCAAGCATCAATAATATTGTACAAAGATAATTCCTTTTATAAATACCCTTTAATTCACTTATATAGACAAACATCTCCCTCTTATTTAAATTGCAAGTCGGTGATTTACATTGCGTCATAAAATAATAAATAAACAACATTTCTTGGAAATACATTTTCTGCATTTGGATATGCATCAGGACATTAGTCGTATAACAGTACATGTAATTATAACAAATTATACTTTGAAATTAACATGAACACATTTCATACATGAACATGAAGTTCACATATACAAAACAATAAATTCAACTAGACATGTGTATAACGGACACGGTTGCCCCCATATTATGCTGGTTGTCACAACAATTACTTTACCCAGGTGTACACGTTCACATGCTGATGAATATATTTCAAAAAGTTCCATCACTAGCAGTAATACTTTTCGAGTTACAATGTCAATTGTAACATACAAATGCTGTTGAAGTCGGTAATCCATTCAACATTTTAACTAGAAGAAATAAGAATGCAAAACGTTTGAAAATTTAACTACGTCTACACAGTCCGACTGTTCGAATCTCAATGACGATAACCACTAAACGTCACAATATCATCGTACTGACTTACAACGCCACCTAGAGTTTATTACATTAAGTGAAATTAATTTTCTTCCTATACGTAAACTCAAACACACAAAAATACAATAGCAATATTACCTTACCGCCTAATATGTAGAATACATTTTGTGTTATTAAATATATTATGTTATTTGAAAATGTGTGTGAAAATCAAAATGTTATATACAGTTACGTGACAGAAAGACGTTCATATTTATGTATGAAGACGATGTACTTATGTATAAGTCTGAATAAACTGTCTGTCTGTCGGTCTGTCTGTCGTAAGTTCAATGCCCACTCTTGGTTTTCTTGTATTTTAATATGTGTGTGTGGTGATGTATTTTTTTGAAACGCAAATTTTATTGTTACGTGTCCGGTTTCTAGTATGTATGGCTATAGCATTTGACAAAATAAATTTGCAAACAGAGCTATGCACTTATACAATAATTGTCCTTAGTCTACGTTGTCGTTGATTATAAACAATGATTAAATAATAATTATATTGAACACAATTAATTACCATAAAACCATCTATTATTTAAACATTAATATTTAAACGCAGAACAATAGAGAGTCTTGTTCGCTAAAGTATTCGAAAAGTCATCGGTTACAATCATACAACTTAATTATTTATATTAATGAAATGGCTAACGACCCGGGCTACAAAAGACGGCGACAATTTATGGGCTGAACAAGCGGTAACAATCAAGAGAGTGCAACACGTCTATAAACACACACAGTCCTCAGTCCATCACTAAATAAATAAATATGAGGCGTGTCGTGGGAAACCCGGGCTTAATGCATGTGCACAGGCTGATCCGGGACGATACTTTCCGCCTGCAGTGGATTTATGTTTAGAAGATTTATGTTTAGAAGGTACTTCCTTGAAACAGAAAATATCATAAAAACGGAAGAAGTCGTCCTGGATTATCCTGTGAGGACTGCACATGCTAACCGAGACGACATTTTACGCACATGCATTTAGCCCGGTTTTCCCACGACACACCTCATATTATCCTTACATTTGCAACTCTTCAGTTCTCTTGCGATGGTACTCTTTCGACGTTCTGCGGCATACTGACTAGAACAAGGACATTAGTGCAACTGAGAGATGATATCCAATGCGTTTTGGCAAGTAATGCTAAGCAATTAGAAGGGCAGAGATATTCAAATATATTCAAATAACTAAAACCACTAGAACTGCACGACCAAAATCTAATCATAGAAAAGTCACTGAAGCAAAACGTCCTGCTCATGGGCACATCCCGTCTTGATAATGACGCTTCCCTAAATGTTCATTGAATTCTGGCCAGTAGTAGCCGAGACAAAGTCCAGACAAAAACTTTGCATGATACACTAATTTCAGCAATATTCAAAGTCCCATAACTCCAAGGAAATCACTGAAGCGGAACGTCCTGAAAATGTTCACACCTCCTTTTGATAAACATCACATAAAGTGTCATTATATTCTGGCCAGCAGTTGCGGAGAAATAGCCCGGACAAGAATTGTGCACTATATTCTTATTTAAGAAATCTAAAATGTCCAGTACTTATAAAAAAATCATTAAAGCGGAATGTCCTGGTTCAGTGCACACATCCGCAATTGGTGATGAAGTTTAATTGTGGCCAGTAGTTAGTGAGAAATGTCCTGATAAGAAAGGACGGCGATTATATGCTCCCCCCCGCCCCCCCCCAAAAAAAATAAAAAAAAACATCAAAAGAATCAGGGAGCATAATAATCAGATACTGTGTTTAATTAGAGGGAACAAGATTCCCTAAGTAACTTGAACTAAAAGCATGATATAGCGGGTAACCTAATACTAAAAGATATAAAAGCGGGACCGACGTCGTCACATTTTTATGTAATATATAAATCAAACTTTATTTTAAAAGAACCATTAGTATTGTGCTTTTCTATAATATAAAAATATTTAAATTGCTATAGAATGTAGCTTCTTCGTAGACATAGTGTAACGTTTCGCCCGCCAAGCGTCGGGTTGCAAGTATGGCACGCACACAATTTATTGATACAACAAACAGAATATAAAATATGTAATTTTCCTCACATGGCTTTATGATTAGACAAATGTTTATTGTTAACAAATTGGTGTGGAACATTAAATTATATATTATTAAGATAAGCACTACTCCGTGTCTGCCACGATACCCTGTGTATGGTGTTTAATTTTATATCAACCCCGTACCCTGAGTATGGTACCCTGCATGCTAGTTTTTGTCAGGTACGATGCCTAACACTAATGATATTCTTAATACCTTATTCGACACGGTTCATTGTCCCAGCAATCATGTGTTGACCAGCAATCACGTGGGTCAGTAAGTGTTTACTCTTATATCTAGTTCAGAGCTTGAACTTCGTACACCAGGTACGGAACCAAAGCCATGATATGGTATGATTCTAAATGGTATGATGCTAGCCCAGTAATCGTGTGTTGACCAGCAATCATATTGGGAAGTCATTGTTCTAATATTATATAGATAGTTCAGACATTGAACCTTGGCACGGGGGTAGCTTCTGCATATATTATGATTTACAATCTAACCGGGATAATGAGGAGCAGGAATTCTGCTAACATGGCCCATACGTCACAAAAAGAGGACTGCCAATCTAAGAGCTTTTATACTACCCGCACATCCGGGTAACATACTAATAAAACAACTTACGCGTAACGTTCACGGGTTTTACGTAACGAATGCGACCGAACACATTATCCTACACATATTTAATCTTTAATCTTTAAGCATCAATTGCCCTAAGGCAAAAATCAAGCTGCACGTACGCACGCGCTTACACCCACGCCAGTCGTCACGCATAATTTAGGTGGTGTTTATATCGTTATTTTTTTCAAAGGAGAAACCACCTCAAATTAAGAACAATAAACATAATGTGAACCATTCGATTGGTTTTGATTTGCGTATTATTTGTAGCACAGTTAGCGACGGCCAAACATCGTAATGCCAGCACTACAAAACATTCCCAGCCATAGTTTAGTCCAGTGTTCCAATGCAAGGTTGAAAATAAAAACACGAAGGTTGCATGCATTTCGTGAGATAAATAAAAGTTTGCGCGAAAACAAATAAACAACAACCACCAAAACAAAAAGCAAAACACACGTGCTTTCACGCGTAAACACAAAAACACACGCGCGCACAAAGCGGTGACAGTTACAAGGCTGTCAGGTTAACTAATAATACGGTTCAAGGTTTAAGCTATACCCGCATGCAAACATCTATATGTGATAATATCACTGCTATGTACAGAACGTTGCAAAGATTGGTAGAAAACTATTCAAAATACATAATTATATTTGTATGCGTGTTATTATTTTATTAGTAATGCAATGTATCTAATTTTAATCACTGAACTATCTTAGGCCTAAAGATATTGACACTTATGTTGTTACTTCATATTGCCACGTTGAATAGAGTCAGTAGAATAAACCTGATCTAATGATAATTTATTAAATCCTAAATTATTTCAATTATTTTCAAGGTCACGGCGTCGTAGAAAATCATATGCTTAGCAGCATTAATAAAAATACACGTTGCAATTTAATCGGCATGCACATTAATCACTAAAACAAATTATTCATAAATTAAAGCACAGAGTAACAAAATATAATAAATCTTTCCTCACAAGACACAATAACATTCTTATTATATCGTGTTTTCTTATTTTACAGAACAGTTCTTCTTAAAAATATACACAATTCTTGAATAGTGTAGATTAACCTGGGGCATATTAGGTAATTCACATTTTGACTTCCAAGAACAATACAGTCATATGCATTAAACACGCATATATATATGCTGTTATATGCTGATTATATCTGGTTAATAAGCATATTATATGACTATTTTCACTTGATCTTTTGTTGGAACTATTGTAGTCTAATAAGCATTCGAGCCACGAAGGTTTGCTTATCTAAATAGAAAGTTTGTCTGGCTAAGCGCCAGCTCATATAGAAAATTTCACATTATTATGTAGATAATGTAGATTACATGGAGCATGTCGTTGAGCGATTTCTTCAATTGTTTCGGTTTGTCTTCGTTGTCCATTTGCACTTTGTACAGATAAGCCGCTTAGATCGGCTAAGCTTGCCCAGGAAAAGTGTGAGTATGTTAACTGACCACCGTAATATGACTGAAAGTGGATGGGAGTGATATAATTATTAACACCAGAAACAACACAAGTCCCTGCGTCATGTTTATGCAAGCAACGTGTTTACATATGTTCAACAGCTAAAAGCAAGAAAACTGTCTTTCCAAAAACATAAAAAGACATTTGTTTACCTCTGATGCTCAAGCTGGTGAAAAGTCCATTAAAGTCACAAATTGGGTCAGGATAATATAACGACAGCTTCCATATAGCTTTCTAAAGAAAAATTTAGTTGTGGCAAGATCAATTGTTTGTGCTACCTGCTAGTCACAGAGTATCCAAAACAAGTGTCAAGCGATGGTAGCGCGAAATGGTTGAATCAGGAACTCGTCGTTGAGCGATTCCTTCAAATGAAGCGCAGCACTGATTAAGGCGCTGTAACTTCATTGTCCATTTCTGATTATGAATTATGAAAATGCAAGTATGGCAAGATCAATTTCTTAAATGCCCGCGTTTTCCATCAAAGCGCAAGACGGTTGAATAAGAGCCATCCGTATCCGTAAAGTAAATGTCAGTCTGCCTGAGGTTAACGTCTAGGCCGTGATCAGTTGATTGTACGTTCGACCCTTATTAACTTATTTTCGTGTGACAATTAAATCGCCCGCTTTGTAAACGCGTTAGAACAAAAAGTAAGTTAAACATATCGCTTGCACATTTACCGACTAAGTACGTTATGTAGCAATAGGGTTACCCGCCTGTAATGAAAAGTGACGAATTCGCAATAACTTCGTATGCATTAACACAGAAGATTGACAATTTCTTAAGCAAATTATACACATCTTTGCCCCCGAAAGGAATAACTCAAATAAGAACAGGACGTTGTGTTATTTGGGGTTCAGACTTGTATAATGGTAAGATATGCTTTATATTATTTGAACATATTTCTAAGTTAAAGAACACCATATACATGTTTTAGATAGTTTTGAGCTTTTACTGAAACTAGTAGTCAATTGAACTCAATGATCCTCAAAATAAAAAAATATTTACATTTTTTAAACTGAATAAATGGGAATATTTTTTTAATAAATTGGACATGGAGACTACTCTAAAAATAATAATAAGTTTGAACCAAAATGATTTTTCGTAGTAACAGCTAATATAACCAGACAATATATTTAATAACTCGGTCACAATTCAATGCGTACGTTCACAGAGTCATTTTTGTGACAGCGCATTAAGCTATACTAGAATATCGTCAAGATTAACGGAACACATTTCTTTTGAAATTGACAAATTCGACATCTACATTCTATTGGTCGAACGAGCTCGACTTTGGGTAAGCGCGGGCGGTCCTGAAGTTGAATATAGGGTCCGCAATGAAAGGGAGACATGCGCCCGCATACATTTGTTTTGTTTCTAGGATGACAGTGATGCAATGATTTTAGAGGGCAAAGGACTGTGGTTGTAAAATATGTTCGTATATAATATAAAAAACGTTACGAAATGAAACATTGTGTTTTCAAAATTCAAATGCCATCCTCAAGTAAATTTAACCATTTCCATCACTACATTTTAGGTTAAAACACGTTTTTGATCCCTTTGGCATTTACACAATATTTTTATTTTTTTAATAATAAACTATCGCAAGGAGTCAATTTAGAGATTTTTGACAGTTGATTGCTGTATATGTTCAGCCAGATGTAAGCGCGTGCGTACGTGCATATGCCTTGGCACGCTTCTGATGGCCCCCAGTTTCAGAATATTATGCCAATATTGGCTCAGTACATGGTTAAATGCTGTAGTGCCAGTTCATACAATGTGTTGAAACTTGTGAGATTTGATGCACATTAATGGTGCAAGTGTCATACATACAATATGCGTAATATGCACGAACGTGGACAAAACGTCGTTAACCTTAATATTAAAAGTATTCGTATTGGTGTTAATCAGTAAATGCTATTGCAAAAACTATGATAGTTCTGTTGTAAAATCGACTAGTGTAATCGGCTGGCCTAAATCTGCGTAAACTACATGTAGTTTATTGTATTAATCTGCTTCCAAATAACAACACGTTTTACCATCGCAAGGAAAATGTCCTTAAAAATGAAAACTAGAAAAGGCATCGTAAAACAATTATTAAAATGAAAATAATGTATAAACACTATGCGACCTTTCGACACATTTGACCTTATATCAATATTAACAGTTACACTTGTGTTTTTTTTTATTATTCAGGGTGTTCACGCTAATCTGGTTTGTTTGTTTATGTTTGGACTGGGCATACACTTCTCAAATGGAGCCGATATCGCCTATGCCAAGGCTTTGAAGACAGCCTTATTCTCAACCGACATCTATGACTACAGACTTCGCCCCACAAACAACCAGTCGGCTCCAATAGGTACGTAAGAACCTACAGTAATATCATATAAGGAACAATTGGTGCGTCTAACATTTAAACATATGAGAAAAACATATCTAATTATTTATATAGGTATTGTTTTGTGTTGAACGGAATTAAGTACGGTAGTCTTTTTGAGGTCTGGAAACCTGATATTTCCTTGAAGAATTCATTCCTTGACTACAAGGCCCTTGGTGACAGCTCTCTGTTTGTACAGAACAACTACACCGGCAACATGACCTGGACTCCGTTCCAGGTCGGTAGAATTCCTCTAAACTGTTGCTAGTATTTTTACACTGCTAATATATAAGTTAAATATATGTTCAAATTACAAATAAGGGAGACTGCACACACATACAGTCTTGGAATATAAAGAAATGAATACACCAAGCAGCGTTCAATGAAATGTTGTCTTAATGTTATAACTTATTAGTTAAATCACTACTCAGATCGTTTTCTTCTCATTGATGTTTAATTCAAACATTGTCTCTACATTAAATATAGCCAAAGCATCATGTTCAACGTTAACAAGGATCTCTCAACATTTCAGGGTTTTCAAACAACGTGCGCTTTCGACATTACCTATTACCCATTTGATATTCAAGAGTGTGATTTCATGTTCACTGCCTGGAGTTACACAAAATTGCAGGTAACGTTTCTGTTATTTGGTGGAAGTGTCGATATTTAGTCTCACGTGCACTTTTTAAGTAAGACATTTCACTACTGTATTGGACTGGCTCGTATGAAAGGGAGATATTGTTTTCTACATAAATAAGGCATTATTGCCGCAATATGAAAATATATAACACCTTGCATTTGGCAAGTTGTTTTGCTTTATATTATCAATATTAGAACTTTGAAAAATGGCAATAACTGAATATGATTAATAATTCCTTGTCTTTCTCAAAGTTAGGAAGTACATAAACATAAAGATATGTATTTTGTTGATGTAGTTTCTGATATACAAAAAAACGCACTGGTGAAACTTAGACATTAAATAAAAACTAAAAGACCAAAACGTACACAGACGCTGTAATAGGAAATAAATCACATATATATGACAAAATAATTGTACTATTACAAATAATTGGCAGGTAACTATGCAAACTGGAGACAAAGTATTCGTCTTGAGCGAGTACGAGCCCAATTCGGCGTGGGACGTAGAAAAATCATCGTGGACCGTTGACGACAATTCGGCTGACTCGACCATCATCTTTACCATTCGGATTAAGCGAAAGCCTCTCTATTTCCTGTTAACAGTAGTACTGTCAGTTCTCTTTCTAGCTCTACTGGAGCGGTGAGAAAGTCAGCTATGCCATTACCGTCTTCTTGTCATTTGGCGTTTTCCTGACCATAATGACCTCGACGCTTCCGCAGTCCGCCGATAATGTGGCAATTATCTCGGTCTTCCTCGTGCTTCAGACTGGCAGCAGCACTGCTATAACACTGTTCGCTGTGGTCCTTGTTCGCATCAACAACTTCACCGATTCCACAAGATCCCGTGCTTACTTCTTGCTCTGTTGAACGTAGTGAAATGCCGCGTTTGCAAGAGGAAAAACGAAGTGAAGCCGATGAAATCGGATTCCATGGATTCGTCCCCAGACGAGATGTTCACGTGGAAGGACGTTTCTGATTTTCTGGAAATATTTTGTTTCTTACTGTTCGCGTCCATGCTTGCATTGTCTACGGTCACGTGCCTGAACATGGCCTCCTTTGGAATTTAAATAAAACAAGTATTGTTGTGTGTTTGAAGCCAATAGGCAAATGTATAGGCATATTTTACAAGCTTATTTTTTAATACTATTTAGTTTTTATTGTTTCTATAATCTTTTATACAATCAGTATTCAAAGTATTTGAAATGAAGCAGGTCGCTTTTCAGATAGTGTAACTAGTTAAGACCTATTGTCCAATACATGTTTTTTTTACATTTTACAATTTATTAAGCGGATATATACCATTCGTTCAGTCCAGTTAGTTTTGAAATCAGCAGATGAAAGGGTCAAAATAACTTGAAATCAGATAGAAAAAAAAGAATGATGACGACGGAAACCCTAAATAATCGAACAAATAAACACATTTTGCATTGTTGATTAGTTAATTACTGTTTGGTAACCTTAAATAATTGCTGAGTAAGCGTATTTACAAGTATTGGTGTTTTAGTTGCTCAGACGAAAAGTATTATGTGATCAAAAACTAGCCAATGATGCGTTTTTTCCGCAAGGGTTCTTCTTAACCATCTGTTTTCCGTTTAAAAGCGAAATACACGGAGACTACACCCATAGGCACTTCCAACTAGACCTTTTTTGATAGCGGTTTTTATAAAAAATGACAAATTGCATCGGTTTCAAATTTTGCACAGCCCCGTCATACACAATTTCCAATACAGGTATGACAAAAATTGAACGGTTTAGTGATCATTTATAGTAACTCGTGCTCTCGGGTGTCAAAACTAATAATTGCACGAGAAAATCGTGGTGAATGTAGAAATTTGATGCAGTTATAATCAAAGTATTTAACAACGACACTCCAACCCAAAAACATTTAACATGAATTATTTCCTGCATAACACCATCCCACAATGGAGAATAGATGTTTTCAAAAATGTCGATCATTTGCAAATTAATGTGCAATTTTATACAATCACTGTCTTTGTATATGACGTGATGAACGTTTAACCTGTTTTACACAAAAAAGCACGTGGTAAACGTCTAATCTGTTTGTGATATTTGCTTAATGTAAATTAATCCGTTAAAAATAGTAAGGGAGGAGTTTCAAAAGTTAGTGGCTAAACCTGGAAAGTGCTACTGTGCAGTGTACAATAGGGGTGCGCGCCATTGGTATTAAGTATGGAGTAATTATTATAAGATAAATTTTATCTTTATTTAGACTGGAATTTATTAAATCATCATTTTAACGATTTTAAATCAAAATAAAAGAAAAATAACGAAAATATTTGCTGTAAATTTCTCACAGCCAAATTGTCTTTATTTCGTATTCGCATTATTGCGAATTTTTGTTTTGATAGTTTGATAGTATGTTTTATTTTTGTGAAGTTTTGTATGATAACGAAATTTTAGATACAGGGAATTAAATACACCGAAGTCACATATATTATTTTGTGTTCTTGAAAAGTTTGGAGAAATTCGGGCTAAAAATACAAACGTTATAGCTGATTAAGCCATGGTCTAGTTAGAAGTGCCTATGGGTGTAGTTATTGTTTTTTATGACACTAAGCCTGCGACTGAATTTTATCGCATACTCACACATTAATGAACAACATTACACCACTTTATTATATTTGCTTATTTAGAACAAATCTGAATTACACTTGAATTTCCTATTGAGACCACTGCTGGTTTTCAAACAGGTACAAGTATAGAACCTTTATTAACTAGTAGTTTCTGTTCGAACAATGCACATGCATCATTCGAACAAAAACTACTTCATGTAGTTAATAAAGTTTCTGTATGTACGTATTACCCGGCCAACTACCCGGATACTCCCGTACTCGGCTCAGCTCATGCATCACAGCATGTTTCAGACGAACAAGCGAACGAACAAGTTAATCCAAAGCATGAGAACATTTTTAAAGATATATATTGCTTCTTCTTCTAACACATACAAAATAACTAGAATGATACTACTTTAAGTATTAAAGTATATGCATTGAATAACAAAAAAAAAACATGAATTTAATGCATCATTAGAACGAATAGCCCAGTAAATTCTGTTTCAAACGCATAGAGGTCTTGCGCTTGCTTGAAACTGTTAACAAATTATTATAGTGTAACAGTACCATTGTGTTATTTTGTCACAGCAATTTAATAAAATGTGTCTTTGTATGCTAACATTGTGGTTTAATGCCAAGTACTATTCAATCAGTTCTAACAGTACATTTTGGTGCGGTAAACTTTTGTTGGTTTGTCAACCGTGAAAGTGGAATCGTTATATCAGACACTATTGTCTGAAATTAAATACAGTAATGTCAATGGTTTAATGGCAAGTTTTTCGGGTTATGTCGCTCTGGTTCATGGTCGTTTATGTAATATCAGACAGTTAAATTACATGCATGGCCAACGATAATTATGATCTGAATTCTCAAATGTCCATGTAACAAACGCATTAGTATACTTACAATAGAACATGGTTAATTAGTTCGCTTATCAGGACGGGTAAAATTGCGGTTGTATTTCGAGACCACTACATATCGGACGTCACAGACGACCTTTAAATAACCTTATTGGCAATCTACTATATAGATCTGAAGAGGTATTTTAAAAGTTTCAACGTTTTGTGAGGGGTCACATATTTTTCTATTTCGTGTATAGCGGTTTTGTTTACCAATGCCTCTCACATAGTTTGGTACGCACTAGCTACATGGGTAAAATTGTGAGAAATTTGACATAAGCTGAAAAACTGAAAACAGGGATAAAATTTTATTTTCTTTAATTGATTAAGCGTTTTCGCTAAGTCCTTGTTTAGGAATTTCACAATACAAGAATTGATATTACCTTTACACGGTGTCATCAACAAAAACGTCAAAAACACTATTTTACGTACAAATATATTTTTTTTAAAGTGCTGTCACTATCAGGTGACAAATACCCTCGAATGCACTGTCAATAATGGCGACCTTTGACACCGAAATAAATATTTGTGAATAAAAGTAAATGAAAAATATTAACTTAATTATTTCAGTCAAAATGGCTGCTCTGGAAAAACTTCAACCAAAATGTCTAAGTTAAACAGGGGCATGAATCTGTCAGAATACAAAGCAGAGTTACGGGGGTTGGTTTTCCTGGTGTAGACATTAATAGTATTTCAAGTTTCAAGTAAATATTGGACTTTATAAAAATCTTTAACCATGTCCGGACGGACTAACAAATGGACAGACGGAAATTTCTATGGCGTACCCTTTGGGTCACAAGTACATAAAGGCCTGCTAGTTAAATATAGATGTAACTGTTGTTATAAAATTCTAACCGCAGTTAAAATTTTTGACTGCAGTTATAAAGTTGTAACGAAAGTTACATTTGCAAATATAACTGCAGTAATAATTTATACCAACAGTCATAAAATATGGCAATCTCATAAAATAAAAATCGCAGTTACATTTTTCTGACCGAATGCTAAACCTAAGCTCTAAGTCTGTTTCGCGAATTAAATCACATCTTATATAATGCCTTTTTGTCAAAATTGCATTTATTTGTTTAAATATGATTTTTTAAATTATAAAAACAATTTAAAGATACATATTTTATAAATAAATGATTCAAAAAAAGTGTAACTGCAGTTATAATTTTATGACAACTGTCATATGTTTTACTTTCGGTGTAAATAGTAACTGCAGTTATATCTGTAAATGTAACTGCTGTTGCAAATTTATGACTGCAGTCATAAATGTATAACTGCGACTACAATTTTATAACAACAGTTACATCTATATTTACATGCGTGCATATGTATTTTTGACCCAAAGGGTATGCCACACGTTTCGATTTTAATATGCTCACCTTCGGGGCATAACAAGATAAAACTTTTTAAAACATAGAAAATAAAACAGTACATAACATAATAATTCTGCAAGAGAATATTCATAAAAGTAATAAATATATGTCTTTGTCAATTTGTCTTTCGTTCACCGCTGGTGTCATTGTGTTCTTGCAATGATGCAAAAGTCAACAGATTATTCTCGTTTTGGCACCTCTGTTTTAACAGATTATCCCTTCAGTCATTGGTTGAGTGTACTGCATTAGGTCGAAGGGAGGAAACAAGTACAATCACCACGCGTAACTTTGTTAACTTTGTTAACGAATCAGTCATATTTCAATTTAGTGTATATATCAGAAAAAAACTCCTTAATCAATGTTTTCGAACAAAAAACGCGCATTAATTAATAGACACTTATCTTATATACAGTAGAATGTAGCACAATTCAGAAGGTTTGTACGTAATAGGCGAAATGAAAGGAGGCGGAAGCGGCGTACGCCCTCGTACCACGAAATGTTTCCTAAAATTTGATTTTTGATAACTCTCAACAAAGAATTATATAAAGCTGTGCAAAAGGCTAAAGTATGATGTTGCACAAGCGCTTAAACAGGATTTTGAGTTATGGGGTGGGGCGGAAATATTCAGGAACTGCCAACACACTGCTCTTGGTTTCTTTTACATGTAGGATAGATATTGGTGCGTTGCAATATCGTCAAAAAGGGACAATTTAACAAATATACCACATGACAGTTTTGATAATTGCAATACATTTATTGAAGACCACGTAATTAGTTACGAAATAATAAATCTAAATCCGCCTTTGTCGCCCAATCGAACTGTCATTGTTTGCAAAATATATAATTTATGCACGTATACATATGTTACTATTAAATAGACATGTGTCACGGAAAACTGAGATCGCAGTTTGAGGAAAGAAAATGAGCAACAATCGGGGGTCCTTTCAAATATTATCATTTGTACAAACTGCATATCCTTTATGTGAGAAATCAGTCAATAAGCACTCTATTATATGTTTTAGCGTACCAAACACGAAATTGTAATGCACGAGATATCCGTGAATTTATTAAGCATTACCGTATAGACATTTGTTTTTGCGTATTTTGTTTTGGTCATTAAATTCATATTCTGTAGTATTATTTGATAGCAAAAAATGTTGTATCTATTTAACATTCTAACATGACACGCGCTGAGTTTTCTATAGACAAAGAACAAAAGTTACCGTTGTTAAAAATTTCCAATTAACAACCGGAAAAATAGTTCCGAAATCATAATATATAGTTGGCACTGTACTTGCAGAATAGGTTTTCAGGTTATAATTATCGTATTGTCGTTGTTTATCGGCTATTATACCACGATTTGCCTTTGCGGTTTAATTCCAACTCACCAGAACTCCAAATCGTCGTTTATTAGCCGATAAAAATGTAAATCGAAAACTATATCTTAAATTTTAACGCAATGCAATAGATATGAAGTAAGACATGCCTTACTTCAGGTTGCTGTTTCATTTGCTCAGCCGAACCCTGCTGTTCGTCTATACCAAAATATGGTCTTAATTGGGATGATTTGTTTGTATCAACCACCACGTGCCTTTTTCACACGAGTGTGTTTTGCTGGCACATAAAATCTTCGGAAATGGACACCCACTTAAATATAACAAACTTAACAAACGATCAAATGAGGAAAGACCGTCACCATGCGTTACGTTTAAACAAAGCACTTCAAGAAAATATAATTGCAATACAACACTCAAATGCTGTTTGGCGATACCCCAGTCACATGCTATCTTAGACTGATCGAGTTTGTTTAAAACTTGTCTGCCGACGAAAATAACTTATTCTTTAACAATCTTATCGCAAACCATCATTAATGTACGGTAATTAAACAAGGGTATAAAATGTATCTCGTGCATTTTATATGCCTGTGTAATTTTGAAATGTCCCCAATATAAACATCGTTATAGACATCGTTTTTTGCTATCGGATCTCATTATAAATATAAGCGGCCATGTCACTGACATATGCCTGTATACTAAGACGTGTCACTAATCAATGTTGGTTATTTCTCTACATACGCGCGGCGGTAGAGAGGTGGACTATTATTACGTGGTGTAATATAACTCCAAAAATTAATTGACAAAAACAAATGTACTAGACATTTTAAACATACATTTTAGCACTGGTTCATTGATAGTTTCTGTTACCTTGGTATGAAATTTTATTATACCGGAAGTCTTGCTAATGCTGTAAAAGCACTAAATGAACAGGCTCTGAAGGCATATAATGGCCTTATATCACTGTTTACTAGAGTATCTTTAGATATTAAAACAAAATTGTTACTGTTTGATTCGACTGTTTCAGCTATTATTTTGCATGGTAGTGAGATTTGGGGCATATATGACTTCAAGGAGGTAGACAAAATCCATATCAAATTTTGTAAGCATATTCTTGGCGTGCGTACTCAAACATCCACAGTTGCCGCCGTTGGTGAATTAGGTAGATACCCATTTTCGGTCATTTGCAGGGAAAGAGCCTTAAAATACTGGTGTAAAATTATGAAAAATCCGGAATCACTTCCAGGCAAAATATTTATAGAACATGTTTTAGATAACATATTTAATTCATTGAATTTCAAAAATAGCTGGGGAAAGGCGGTTAATAATGCATTAGATAAGCTTGGATATGGCTACTTATGGTATATGTTTGATATTAACTGTTGCTATATACCCATGTTAAAGCAAAGGTTGCGTGACCAATATATACAGATATGGTCGGAAACTGTGAATTCTCAAAACAAATTAGAGTATTATAAAAAATTCAAAACTGTTTTTAGGTATGAAACATATTTAGATGCTATTGACCAGGATAAATATAAAATTGCATTGACTAGGTTACGATTATGTTCACATTCTCCTGAGATTGAAACACAGGAAGATACAATAATGTGGATAGAATTAATAGACTATGTAAAACTATGCAATTACAATGTTGTTGAGTCAGAATTCCACTTTGTACTCTGCTGTCCCTTGTATCATGACTTAAGGCAAAAATATAAAATTTCAAATGCTTTTAGTACTATTAATAAATTTGTTAATCTCATGTCATCAGAAAAAATTGGTTTGTTAAGACGACTTTCAAATTTGACGTAATTTGCGATGTTACGACGTTCCCAAACGCTAGATAGTGTTGCTTCTTAACCTACTTATAAAATAAGTTAATCAATCCACTTTATAGATAGATATGTTTTTGTACAATATTTTTATGAAGCCTGCTTTGTATAATTGGAATTATGTATTTTGAACTTGTAATGTTGCTAATGGCCATCTTTCATTATGTGTTTTGTAAATGGCCAAAGGCATTGCTCATGCCGATTTGCCAAATAAACCAGTAAACCAGTATTATAAAATCTGTTAATCGTCATACACAGTTGCTTATAATGAAATTGCCACGCCGGTAGAACGATCCACTTTGGTTATCAAGGTCAAAGCGATATCGAATAGATTGATTGATTCATGGTTACGCATGCATAAATATATTCAATGCTTGATCTTAATTTTCACCATGACCAAGCTACTTTCCAATATATCACCATACATTGTTGGAAAGATAAGGCTATAACCTTTAGAAAAAACAGCATGTCGAAAATTTCTATACGTTGTAACTCAAAATATTTACCTTAGAATAAACACACCGGTTTTGACAGGCATGGAGGCTGCCATTTTGAGCATGAATACATGGGCCAAAAGTTATGAAGCTTGGAACCACTAAGACAAAGTACTGCCAACACTGTCTTTTTTCTTATTTCTTACGTATATACCTTTAAATTGATACCAAAACATATCATTTAAACTGTATTTTACAAATTCAATGCATCCTTCACTCAACCATATGTGATAATTATCTAACTGACAGCCCTGAGGATGTGACTTCCGTTTTGGGGTAATGTAACTAGACCTCATTAGGATGGGCTACACACTACTCACTGGTTATTAAATAAATGTGTTTACATAAATGCTAATCGCTTCTAAACCTTTTTTAGCATGGATAGTTAATGCTCACTGTATTTGTGTGTGTAACTAAAGAATCGTTATGTTTTGTTATTTAATTTATTCGTTGAGTCTATTTACCGTAACATGTAAGTAATTACTCAATAACCGAATAGTTAGATGTTGTTTTTAGCTATAATTTAGTCTCCCTTCAACGACGTTGCAGGCACATTGCATCTGCGTTTGAATCCAATACTTGATTTATTTAAAGGATTTGATAGACCGTAAATAAAATAATGTTTGTTTCCCCCTCGCGACCTACGCTAAATAAGGGTGGGTAGGTGGTTGGGTAGGAAAAAACAATTAGTGTTTGTTTTGTTTTCATATTCTAACCTATTACATTTTTGACAAAATAAAGAAAAAAAAGTATCTCACGTATGTCCATTGAAGCATAGTTTACCATGTTTTTTTGTTTATCTATCAAGAATATAATCATAATTCCATAACCTCACACAACAAAAGGCGTCTGCTGAATGGGAAAAACATGCAAGTTTGCGACATTATTTTTTCAGATTTTTATAAAATTTGGACGCAAATGAAATACAATATTTCGACCAAGTTAAAATAATATTTTGTGTATGAACGATTTTTAAAAAGAATGTATATTTGAACGAATAACATTCGTTTTAGTTAATATATATCAAATATGTAATATTATGAAATCTTTACCCATCAAATTTCTTTAGACCTAAGAAGAAAACAACATAATAATAATCATAATCACGATGTTAATATTGATATTGAAAAGAACCGATGTCTTTAGTGGTATTTAGGATTAATTACAAGTAACAATATTAGTTTACAGAAACGTCCTATGTACTAACGTGAAATATAAATTTTCTGAAATGCCATGACCAAAATTACAGGACAATGTATAAGTGCATTTTAAAATGTGATAAAAAACAACTCACATAGTGTTTATTATACTTAAGTGTCAGTTTGGTGCCAAATAGATGCAAATGGGAAAAGTGTAACGGAGAATTTGATTAAACAAACAGGAAACTTACTTGGTTTGAACAAGGAACTAAAACAACTACAGTGTCTTACACGTGCGTTAAATAAATGTGATATTATGACCGCGTACCTATGGTGTACGGTAATAGTAAGAAAAGTATATGATATAAAAAAATACGAACACGATATAAAACATAAGAAATCAGGCGCTATTAAATAGTAAAAGAACGATGACGATATATCTACTTGTAGTAGGAAAACGTAGAGTATCCATTAATATTGTAGGAAATAAGGCGTTTTATTGATTGTTTGTTTTGGAGTGTTCTTCTGGAATAAATGATTAACATTGCGGTTGTTTATGAACTTATTTTTAACGAATAACAATAGTGCATTTGATTTAAATTTAAATCTTAAATTTTATGCATTAACCTATGACGCGTTTTCTTTTCAAATGTGTGGCAACAACTGTAGATTAGTCAAATAAAGTTATTATTACAGAAATAGTGTGTTATTAATATAGAAATTACACCACTCCAAAAATACCTCATAAGTCATAAAATATGGGAAAAAAACACAATATTAAGAAAGTTTATAACAATACTGAACCAAAAAAAGGGAAACTATAGTAAAGCACATGCTAAAGTGTCACGGTTACGTAAGTGATGAACACAAATAAATAGATGCGGTTAGTGTAAAATCCCAGTAGATTCGCTTACACAAAAAACAGAAGATTTCAGTCAAATATATTCAAACGTTAAAATGATCTACATCATAGTCAACTATTCAAATTTTCTTCTTTGTTTGCCTTAGTATATAATGTTATATTTACAGGTTTAGGGCAACCTAAAGACATTTTAACATCGAATGATTTTTTAATCCCGTATCATACCTAATCGATACTGTAGTGGTGTCGAAATGTGTCGTCTGCGTTTTAGCCAGTGCCGTTCTGGATGTTAAAATAGTCCCAATCCCAGCATGCTTTGAGCGAACGAACAAAGGTCATTCGACTAGTGTGTACAAAATGATCGGATCTCGTTCTTTGTTCTGCGTCTATTACGTCTATTACGCGTAACGTTAACATTATACTTCGCAACACATACATGTGCCAACAAATGTTTAAATATCTTGGTAACCACATATCCAATCAACATGCACAGCTAAACTGTGTTACCCCGAACTCGCTTAAATCGAAATGTCGGATATGTATAAGTGCACAATACCCGACATTCTCCCTTCTTATTTTATTAAAAGGTTGCTGTAAGCAATTATGCGATAATCACCCGAATATGTCCATAATGGCCTGGCCGTAGGCCCGAAGGACATTATGGGCTCGAGGGTGATTATTGCATAATGGCGAGCAGAAACTAATCATTCATGTGTTTAATCGGTTTGTTATCTCGTCGTGTCTTAAATCGAATTATCGCTTGTGTCGAAGTGGTTTTCGATCCAGCAAGTACTTTCACACTTATTTTTATCTTTTAAACTCGAAGTGTTGACGTCTGTGGCAAGACGTATCAAGCTTTGACCCAACTTTCGCAATTTTAAACGATCATGTGTTATAATAACTGGTTTTCAGTTCGTTATATGTATACACGATCGTTATTTTGTATAAAGAAATATTGAACATTCGCACTAAATACTCCTCAAAAGTCTGTATACGGATATGTCGAACATAGGATATCTTGAAGTCATTTGTGAACTTCCGGCGCCTTTGAAACAATGAAGTTCAGCTGTATAAGAAAAACATACATATGTGGTATATCATGTATCAAAGAGATGTACTTGAACATTAAAATAAACGACATTAATTTACGGTTGACATTAAATTGTTTTCAAAATGTAAAGATTTTTATGCATTATTATGTGATTGTTAATTGTTCGCATCGCTTGCAGAGTGTTAAGATTGCTGTGAGTCGGTAATTGTCGTAGTCATGGAGTGTGTATGAAGTATTTAACGCAATTGATGTATAATGATATAAAACACGTGTTCTTTATTAGCAAATAAATGCCGATATTAAATACTCCGTTACGAGTCTTTTAACATCAAGAATGTGTATACACATGCAAATATTCCAATTACACGTGTTTCATTTGTCGACAAGATCAGCAAAATCAGCAATCGCTAATCCAATCTTGTCATCGAGTTGTCACGTGCGCATCGCTGTGCAGCCATCACTATGGCTACAGAGAATTATAAAATTATATCTATCTTACGGAGCATTCCAGACATGGTCGTTGTAACACCACTGTGCAGCACTTGTAAAGCGAACAATGTTGCCGCCAAATCCAGTCAGTTGGCGGTCAGCTGTTGGAGAGACTAGACGTGGTCGAAGGTTCTCCGAAGACATACTATGCATGGACTTTGTAAACAAAGGCTTTATATGTAAAGTACCTAGAAATGTAAGTTGAAACTATTTCATTTTAAAGCTATTTTAATGGAGCCATTTTCTGTTTAATGTACGTACTGTAGTTTTACGTAATTTTACAGGAAATAAACATGTTCTTGTCTTCCAAAAATAAAAAACAACTTACCGTATAATAAACTCTCAAAATTATATACATAACCGCATGTACAAGTGTACATTACCCAAAATTGATAAGATGAATATTCATTGGGTACTAAACAATTGTCGCCAATTACACACAACAGTTTAGCTGTTGCAGCTTGCATTTTCATTTGGTTTACATGTAACAATTTTTGGAAGTTATTTCGTATAACACGGGACTTGCATTCTGATGTTAAACGCTTCTATTACCATATTAGAAAATGCAACGAATTTAGTGAGATATTTTTTTGATTTACAGTTAACACTTAAACAGAAATGCATGAAACACGTTGAAAATATTTTCTGGAAAGAAGTATTTAAAATATTCTGAAAAAAAACATATTTAGGTTTGTTACATGTTCTCTTGTTGGTAAAATAAATTAGCGTTTCTTAGAGGCCCTCGAAGATGTCTTCCAGTTTTTACCATGAAAATTCACCCAGGACTGGTGGGTGTGGGGATTAACCAGCTGTTGATCTGTCCAGGACCCTGGTGGGGCAGTGCAGCCATTTTTCACAGTGGTAAGATTACGGATGAAAATAATAAATGTTCCATGTTTTGAACATAAATCCTCTACTATCAGATGTAAATTTTAACAAATAATTAATAATATATAAGATTCATTGCTGAATCAAAAGCTAGACAGCTGTGTAAACAAATAACATATTAAGAACATTTGGTATTTCGTGATCAAAACCTTAAATTCTGTGTTGATTATGTTGGTTATTTAAGCAAAATCTAACAATATTAATATTTAGTTTTGTTATTTGCACTAGCTTTGAAGAATAATTTAGTTTTTCTTATCTCCGTTACAGAAATATAAAATATAGTTTCAAACGTTCAAATATATGTAAATAAATGCTGGTCGGACTCAAAATGCCTTATATGTTTGTAGGACTGATGGCTTTCGGAAGTCTGCATTGGCTCTGCATTGGCTCTAATTGGCTGTATCTGTAAGTGACTGCCCAATAATGCTTGTCTTATCTTAAATATTAATGTTCCAAATTGTACGTTATTGTCAAAATGACTTTCCACTAAGTTTTGTCAAAACCTGAACATTCTGTTTACCGGGTAAGTAACTAATAATAGTAACTAATAATCAACATGACATTCATCCACGTTAGTTAAATTAGTTTTTATGCCCCCGGCATCTTGATTCGGTCGACCAAGTCTTGTCCAGGCAAACACTAAATAACCTTAAGGCCTAAGTTTTCAAACTGGGTAGGTATATTGGTTATAACTAGTAGAGAATCCCTATTGATTTTTGGGTCATTGTATAGAAGGTCAAAGTCGAACTGACCAAAATATTGTAAAAAACACACTATTTAATTGTAAAACCTGTCCGTGAAATAACTTTGCATCCCTTAGGTTCTTAAAATTTAGTACAAAAATATCACCAATAAATGTAGAACATTCTCCCGGCAACGTTTATGCCTAGGTTATGTAAACTTGGTAGGTAGGTTGCTCAAGGCTAGTAGAGGATCCCTTTTGAGTATTGGGTCCTTGGGTTAAAGGTCAAGGTCAAACTGACCAAAAGTTTTAGAATCTTGTCCAGGCAAAAAACCCTCCGGCCTAGGTTCTGACATTTTGGCAAGTAGGCATGACTAGAAGTGGATCCCTATTTGTTATTTGGTCCTAGGGTCA